>OX382172.1:9101866-9701866 GCA_947507545.1 Clistopyga incitator | reverse complement strand
AAATCGAGAGATCGAGGATTCCCGGCGTTTCTTTGTGTTTGGCTGGGTGTACGCATGTCAAAATTCTTTATTTCATGCAACTACACACTCTCAATACGATAAAACTGGTTTCGTAGTTCTGCAGCGATTGATACGTCGATGCTTAGCGACATCGAGAGATCGAGGATTCCCGGCGTTTCTGAGAGTTTGGCTGGGTGTACGTGTGTCAAAATTCTTTGTTTCATGCAACTACACACTCTAAATACGATAAAACTGGTATCGCAGTTCTGCAGCGATTGATACATCGATCCTTAGCGACATCGAGAGATCGAGGATTCTCGGCGTTTCTGAGAGTTTGCCTGGGCGTACGGGTGTCAAAATTCTTTATTTCATGCAACTACACACTCAATACGATAAAACTGGTACCGCAGTTCTGCAGCTATTGATACATCGATGCTTAGCGAAATCGAGAGATCGAGGATTCCCGGCGTTTCTTAATGTTTGGCTGGGTGTACGCATGTCAAAATTCTTTATTTCATGCAACTACACACTTAAAATACGATAAAACGGGTATCGTGGTGCTGCAGCGATTGATACATCGATGCTTAGCGAAATCCAGAGATCGAGGATTCTCGGCGTTTCTGAGAGTTCGGCTGGGCGTACGGGTGTCAAAATTCTTTATTTCATGCAACTACACACTCTCAATACGATAAAACTGGTACCGCAGTTCTGCAGCTATTGATACATCGATGCTTAGTGAAATCGAGAGATCGAGGATTCCCGGCGTTTCGTAGTGTTTGGCTGGGTGTACGCATGTCAAAATTCTTTATTTCATGCAATTACACACTTACAATACGATAAAACGGGTATCGTGGTGCTGCAGCGATTGATACATCGATGCTTAGGGAAATCCAGAGATCGAGGATTCCCGCCGTTTCTGAGACTTTGGCTGGCTGTACGGGTGTCAAAATTCTTTATTTCATGCAAATACAAACTTGCAATACGATAAAACGGGTATCGTGGTGCTGCGGAGATTGATACGTCGATCCTTAGCGACATCGAGAGATCGAGGATTCCCGGCGTTTCTGAGAGTTTGGCTGGGCGTACGGGTGTCAAAATTCTTTGTTTCATGCAACTACACACTCTAAATACGATAAAACTCGTATCGCAGTTCTGCAGCGATTGATACATCGATGCTTAGCGAAATCGAGAGATCGAGGATTCCCGGCGTTTCTGAGAGTTTGGCTGGGCGTACGGGTGTCAAAATTCTTTATTTCATGCACCTACACACTCTCAATACGATAAAACTGGTATCGCAGTTCTGCAGCGATTGATACATCGATGCTTAGCGAAATCGAGAGATCGAGGATTCCCGGCGTTTCTTAGAGTTTGGATGGGTGTACGCATGCCAAAATTCTTTATTTCATGCAACTACACACTTTCAATACGATAAAACGGGTATCGTGGTGCTGCAGCGATTGATACATCGATGCATAGCCAAATCGAGAGATCGAGGATTCCCGCCGTTTCTGAGACTTTGGCTGGCTGTAGGAGTGTCAAAATCCTTCATTCACTGTAACTACACACTCTCAATACGATAAAACTGGTATCGCAGTTCTGCAGCGATTGATACATCGATGCTTAGCGAAATCGAGAGATCGAGGATTCCCGGCGTTTCTTAGTGTTTGGCTGGGTGTACGCATGTCAAAATTCTTTATTTCATGCAACTACACACTCTCAATACGATAAAACTGGTATCGCAGTTCTGCAGCGAGTGATACATCGATGCTTAGCGAAATCGAGAGATCGAGGATTCCCGGCGTTTCTTAGTGTTTGGCTGGGTGTACGCATTTCAAAATTCTTTATTTCATGCAACTACACACTTACAATACGATAAAACGGGTATCGTGGTGCTGCAGCGATTGATACATCGATGCTTAGCGAAATCTAGTGATCGAGGATTCCCGCCGTTTCTGAGACTTTGGCTGGCTGTACGAGTGTCAAAATCCTTCATTCTATGTAACTACACATTCTCAATACGATAAAACTGGTATCGCAGTTCTGCAGCGATTGATACATCGATGCTTAGCGAAATCGAGAGATCGAGGATTCCCGGCGTTTCTTAGTGTTTGGCTGCGTGTACGCATCTCAAAATTCTTTATTTCATGCAACTACAAACTCTCAATACGATAAAACTGGTATCGCAGTTCTGCAGTGAGTCATACATCGATCCATAGCGACATCGAGAGATCGAGGATTCCCGGCGTTTCTCAGAATTTGGCTGGGCGTACGGGTGTCAAAATTCTTTATTTCATGCAACTACACACTTGCAATACGATAAAACTGGTATCGCAGTTCTGCAGCGATTGATACGTCGATGCTTAGCGAAATCGAGAGATCGAGGATTCCCGGCGTTTCTTAGTGTTTGGCTGGGTGTACGCATGTCAAAATTCTTTATTTCATGCAACTACACACTTACAATACGAAAAAACGGATATCGTGGTGCTGCAGCGATTGATACATCGATGCTTAGCGTGATCGAGAGATCGAGGATTCCCGCCGTTTCTGAAACTTTCGCTGGCTGTACGAGTGTCAAAATCCTGCATTCAATGTAACTACACACTCTCAATACGATAAAACTGGTATCGCAGTTCTGCAGCGATTGATACATCGATGCTTAGTGAAATCGAGAGATAGAGGATTCCCGGTGTTTCTCAGTGTTTGGCTGGGTGTACGCATGTCAAAATTCTTTATTTCATGCAACTACACACTTACAATACGATAAAACGGGTATCGTGGTGCTGCAGCGATTGATACATCGATGCTTAGCGAAATCGAGAGATCGAGGATTCCCGGCGTTTCTGAGAGTTTGGCTGGGCGTACGAGTGTCAAAATCCTGCATTCTATGTAACTACACACTCTCAATACGATAAAACTGGTATCGCAGTTCTGCAGCGATTGATACATCGATGCTTAGCGAAATCGACAGATCGAGGATTCCCGGCGTTTCTCAGTGTTTGGCTGGGTGTACGCATGTCAAAATTCTTTATTTCATGCAACTACACACTTGCAATACGATAAAACTGGTATCGCAGTTCTGCAGCGATTGATACGTCGATGCTTAGCGAAATCGAGAGATCGAGGATTCCCGGCGTTTCTTAGTGTTTGGCTGGGTCTACGTATGTCAAAATTCTTTATTTCATGCAACTACACACTTACAATACGATAAAACGGATATCGTGGTGCTGCAGCGATTGATACATCGATGCTTAGCGAAATCGAGAGATCGAGGATTCCCGCCGTTTCTGTACCTTTCGCTGGCTGTACGAGTGTCAAAATCTTTCATTCTATGTAACTACACACTCTCAATACGATAAAACTGGTATCGCAGTTCTGCAGCGATTGATACATCGATGCTTAGCGATATCGAGAGATCGAGGATTCCCGGCGTTTCTTAGTGTTTGGCTGGGCGTACGAGTGTCAAAATCCTTCAGTCTATGTAACTACACACTCTCAATACGATAAAACTGGTATCGCAGTTCTGCAGCGATTGATACATCGATGCTTAGCGAAATCGAGAGATCGAGGATTCCCGGCGTTTCTTAGTGTTTGGCTGGGTGTACGCATGCCAAAATTCTTTATTTTATGCAACTACACACTCTCAATACGATAAAACTGGTATCGCAGTTCCGCAGGGATTGATACATCGATGCTTAGCGAAATCGAGAGATCGAGGATTCCCGGCGTTTCTGAGAGTTTGGCTGGGCGTACGAGTGTCAAAATCTTTCATTCTATGTAACTACACACTCTCAATACGATAAAACTGGTATCGCAGTTCTGCAGCGAGTGATACATCGATGCTTCGCGAAATCGAGAGATCGAGGATTCCCGCCGTTTCTGTACCTTTCGCTGGCTGTACGAGTGTCAAAGTCTTTCATTCTATGTAACTACACACTCTCAATACGATAAAACTGGTATCGCAGTTCTGCAGCGATTGATACATCGATGCTTAGCGATATCGAGAGATCGAGGATTCCCGGCGTTTCTTAGTGTTTGGCTGGGCGTACGAGTGTCAAAATCCTTCAGTCTATGTAACTACACACTCTCAATACGATAAAACTGGTATCGCAGTTCTGCAGCGATTGATACATCGATGCTTAGCGAAATCGAGAGATCGAGGATTCCCGGCGTTTCTTAGTGTTTGGCTGGGTGTACGTATGTCAAAATTCTTCATTTCATGCAACTACACACTTACAATACGATAAAACGGATATCGTGGTGCTGCAGCGATTGATACATCGATGCTTAGCGAAATCGAGAGATCGAGGATTCCCGCCGTTTCTGAGACTTTCGCTGGCTGTACGAGTGTCAAAATCCTTCATTCTATGTAACTACACACTCTCAATACGATAAAACTGGTATCGCAGTTCTGCAGGGATTGATACATCGATGCTTAGCGAAATCGAGAGATCGAGGATTCCCGGCGTTTCTTAGTGTTTGGCTGGGTGTACGCATGCCAAAATTCTTTATTTCATGCATCTACACACTCTCAATACGATAAAACTGGTATCGCAGTTCCGCAGGGATTGATACATCGATGCTTAGCGAAATCGAGAGATCGAGGATTCCCGGCGTTTCTGAGAGTTTGGCTGGGCGTACGAGTGTCAAAATCTTTCATTCTATGTAACTACACACTCTCAATACGATAAAACTGGTATCGCAGTTCTGCAGCGAGTGATACATCGATGCTTAGCGAAATCGAGAGATCGAGGATTCCCGGCGTTTCTTATTGTTTGGCTGGGTGTACGCATGTCAAAATTCTTTATTTCATGCAACTACACACTTGCAATACGATAAAACGGGTATCGTGGTGTTGCGGCGATTGATACGTCGATCCTTAGCGAAATCTAGAGATCGAGGATTCCCGCCGTTTCTGAGACTTTGGCCGGCTGTACGAGTGTCAAAATCCTGCATTCTATGTAACTACACACTCTCAATACGATAAAACTGGTATCGCAGTTCTGCAGCGATTGATACATCGATGCTTAGCGAAATCGACAGATCGAGGATTCCCGGCGTTTCTCAGTGTTTGGCTGGGTGTACGCATGTCAAAATTCTTTATTTCATGCAACTACACACTCTCAATACGATAAAACTGGTTTCGCAGTTCTGCAGCGATTGATACGTCGATGCTTAGCGACATCGAGAGATCGAGGATTCCCGGCGTTTCTTAGTGTTTGGCTGGGTGTACGAATGTCAAAATACTTCATTTCATGCAACTACACACTTACAATACGATAAAACGGATATCGTGGTGCTGCAGCGATTGATACATCGATGCTTAGCGAAATCGAGAGATCGAGGATTCCCGCCGTTTCTGAGACTTTCGCTGGCTGTACGAGTGTCAAAATCCTGCATTCTATGTAACTACACACTCTCAATACGATAAAACTGGTATCGCAGTTCTGCAGCGATTGATACATCGATGCTTAGCGAAATCGACAGATCGAGGATTCCCGGCGTTTCTCAGTGTTTGGCTGGGTGTACGCATGTCAAAATTCTTTATTTCATGCAACTACACACTCTCAATACGATAAAACTGGTTTCGCAGTTCTGCAGCGATTGATACGTCGATGCTTAGCGACATCGAGAGATCGAGGATTCCCGGCGTTTCTGAGAGTTTGGCTGGGCGTACGGGTGTCAAAATTCTTTATTTCATGCAACTACACACTTGCAATACGATAAAACTGGTATCGCAGTTCTGCAGCCATTGATACGTCGATGCTTAGCGAAATCGAGAGATCGAGGATTCCCGGCGTTTCTTAGTGTTTGGCTGGGTGTACGTATGTCAAAATTCTTTATTTCATGCAACTACACACTTACAATACGATAAAACGGATATCGTGGTGCTGCAGCGATTGATACATCGATGCTTAGCGAAATCGAGAGATCGAGGATTCCCGCCGTTTCTGAGACTTTCGCTGGCTGTACGACTGTCAAAATCCTTCATTCTATGTAACTACACACTCTCAATACGATAAAACTGGTATCGCAGTTCTGTAGCGATTGATACATCGATGCTTAGCGAAATCGAGAGATCGAGGATTCCCGGCGTTTCTTAGTGTTTGGCTGGGTGTACGCATGCCAAAATTCTTTATTTTATGCAACTACACACTCTCAATACGATAAAACTGGTATCGCAGTTCTGCAGCGAGTGATACATCGATGCTTAGCGACATCGAGAGATCGAAAATTCCCGGCGTTTCTGAGAATTTGGCTGGGCGTACGGGTGTCAAAATTCTTTATTTCATGCAACTACACACTTGCAATACGATAAAACTGGTATCGCAGTTCTGCAGCGATTGATACGTCGATGCTTAGCGAAATCGAGAGATCGAGGATTCCCGGCGTTTCTTAGAGTTTGGCTGGCTGTACGGGTGTCAAAATCGTTCAGTCTATGTAACTACACACTTACAATACGATAAAACGGGTATCGTGGTGCTGCAGCGATTGATACATCGATGCTTAGCGAAATCGAGAGATCAAGGATTCCCGACGTTTCTGAGAGTTTGGCTGGGCGTACGAGTGTCAGAATCCTTCATTCTATGTAACTACACACTCTCAATACGATAAAACTGGTATCGCAGTTCTGCAGCGATTGATACATCGATGCTTAGCGAAATCGAGAGATCGAGGATTCCCGGCGTTTCTTAGTGTTTGGCTGGGTGTACGCATGCCAAAATTCTTTATTTCATGCAACTACACACTCTCAATACGATAAAACTGGTATCGCAGTTCTGCAGCGATTGATACATCCATGCTTAGCGAAATCGAGAGATCGAGGATTCCCGGCGTTTCTTAGTGTTTGGCTGGGTGTACGCATGCCAAAATTCTTTATTTCATGCAACTACACACTCTCAATACGATAAAACTGGTATCGCAGTTCTGCAGCGATTGATACATCGATGCTTAGCGAAATCGAGAGATCGAGGATTCCCGGCGTTTCTTAGAGTTTGGCTGGGTGTACGCATGCCAAAATTCTTTATTTCATGCAACTACATACTTTCAATACGATAAAACGGGTATCGTGGTGCTGCAGCGATTGATACATCGATACTTAGCGAAATCGAGCGATCGAGGATTCCCGGCGTTTCTGAGAGTTTGGCTGGGCGTACGGGTGTTAAAATTCTTTATTTCATGCAACTACACACTCTCAATACGATAAAACGGATATCGTGGTGCTGCAGCGATTGATATACATGGATGCTTAGCGAAATCGAGAGATCGAGGATTCCCGGCGTTTCTTAGTGTTTGGCTGGGTGTACGCATGCCAAAATTCTTTATTTCATGCAACTACACACTCTCAATACGATAAAACTGGTATCGCAGTTCTGCAGCGATTGATACATCGATGCTTAGCGACATCGAGAGATCGAGGACTCCCGGCGTTTCTGAGAATTTGGCTGGGCGTACGGGTGTCAAAATTCTTTATTTCATGCAACTACACACTCTCAATACGATAAAACTGGTTTCGCAGTTCTGCAGCGATTGATACGTCGATGCTTAGCGACATCGAGAGATCGAGGATTCCCGGCGTTTCTGAGAGTTTGGCTGGGCGTACGGGTGTCAAAATTCTTTATTTCATGCAACTACACACTTGCAATACGATAAAACTGGTATCGCAGTTCTGCAGCCATTGATACGTCGATGCTTAGCGAAATAGAGAGATCGAGGATTCCCGGCGTTTCTTAGTGTTTGGCTGGGTGTACGTATGTCAAAATTCTTTATTTCATGCAACTACACACTTACAATACGATAAAACGGATATCGTGGTGCTGCAGCGATTGATACATCGATGCTTAGCGAAATCGAGAGATCGAGGATTCCCGCCGTTTCTGAGACTTTCGCTGGCTGTACGAGTGTCAAAATCCTTCATTCTATGTAACTACACACTCTCAATACGATAAAACTGGTATCGCAGTTCTGTAGCGATTGATACATCGATGCTTAGCGAAATCGAGAGATCGAGGATTCCCGGCGTTTCTTAGTGTTTGGCTGGGTGTACGCATGCCAAAATTCTTTATTTTATGCAACTACACACTCTCAATACGATAAAACTGGTATCGCAGTTCTGCAGCGAGTGATACATCGATGCTTAGCGACATCGAGAGATCGAAAATTCCCGGCGTTTCTGAGAATTTGGCTGGGCGTACGGGTGTCAAAATTCTTTATTTCATGCAACTACACACTTGCAATACGATAAAACTGGTATCGCAGTTCTGCAGCGATTGATACGTCGATGCTTAGCGAAATCGAGAGATCGAGGATTCCCGGCGTTTCTTAGAGTTTGGCTGGGTGTACGTATGTCAAAATTCTTTATTTCATGCAACTACACACTTACAATACGATAAAACGGATATCGTGGTGCTGCAGCGATTGATACATCGATGCTTAGCGAAATCGAGAGATCGAGGATTCCCGCCGTTTCTGAGACTTTGGCTGGCTGTACGGGTGTCAAAATCGTTCAGTCTATGTAACTACACACTTACAATACGATAAAACGGGTATCGTGGTGCTGCAGCGATTGATACATCGATGCTTAGCGAAATCGAGAGATCAAGGATTCCCGACGTTTCTGAGAGTTTGGCTGGGCGTACGAGTGTCAGAATCCTTCATTCTATGTAACTACACACTCTCAATACGATAAAACTGGTATCGCAGTTCTGCAGCGATTGATACATCGATGCTTAGCGAAATCGAGAGATCGAGGATTCCCGGCGTTTCTTAGTGTTTGGCTGGGTGTACGCATGCCAAAATTCTTTATTTCATGCAACTACACACTCTCAATACGATAAAACTGGTATCGCAGTTCTGCAGCGATTGATACATCCATGCTTAGCGAAATCGAGAGATCGAGGATTCCCGGCGTTTCTTAGTGTTTGGCTGGGTGTACGCATGCCAAAATTCTTTATTTCATGCAACTACACACTCTCAATACGATAAAACTGGTATCGCAGTTCTGCAGCGATTGATACATCGATGCTTAGCGAAATCGAGAGATCGAGGATTCCCGGCGTTTCTTAGAGTTTGGCTGGGTGTACGCATGCCAAAATTCTTTATTTCATGCAACTACATACTTTCAATACGATAAAACGGGTATCGTGGTGCTGCAGCGATTGATACATCGATACTTAGCGAAATCGAGCGATCGAGGATTCCCGGCGTTTCTGAGAGTTTGGCTGGGCGTACGGGTGTTAAAATTCTTTATTTCATGCAACTACACACTCTCAATACGATAAAACGGATATCGTGGTGCTGCAGCGATTGATATACATGGATGCTTAGCGAAATCGAGAGATCGAGGATTCCCGGCGTTTCTTAGTGTTTGGCTGGGTGTACGCATGCCAAAATTCTTTATTTCATGCAACTACACACTCTCAATACGATAAAACTGGTATCGCAGTTCTGCAGCGATTGATACATCGATGCTTAGCGACATCGAGAGATCGAGGACTCCCGGCGTTTCTGAGAATTTGGCTGGGCGTACGGGTGTCAAAATTCTTTATTTCATGCAACTACACACTTGCAATACGATAAAACTGGTATCGCAGTTCTGCAGCGATTGATACGTCGATGCTTAGCGAAATCGAGAGATCGAGGATTCCCGGCGTTTCTTAGTGTTTGGCTGGGTGTACGCATGTCAAAATTCTTTATTTCATGCAACTACACACTTACAATACGATACAACGGATATCGTGGTGCTGCAGCGATTGATACATCGATGCTTAGCGAAATCGAGAGATCGAGGATTCCCGCCGTTTGTGAGACTTTCGCTGGCTGTACGAGTGTCAAAATCCTGCATTCTATGTAACTACACACTCTCAATACGATAAAACTGGTATCGCAGTTCTGCAGCGATTGATACATCGATGCTTAGCGAAATCGACAGATCGAGGATTCCCGGCGTTTCTCAGTGTTTGGCTGGGTGTACGCATGTCAAAATTCTTTATTTCATGCAACTACACACTCTCAATACGATAAAACTGGTTTCGCAGTTCTGCAGCGATTGATACGTCGATGCTTAGCGACATCGAGAGATCGAGGATTCCCGGCGTTTCTGAGAGTTTGGCTGGGCGTACGGGTGTCAAAATTCTTTATTTCATGCAACTACACACTTGCAATACGATAAAACGGGTATCGTGGTGCTGCGGAGATTGATACGTCGATCCTTAGCGACATCGAGAGATCGAGGATTCCCGGCGTTACTGAGAGTTTGGCTGGGCGTACGGGTGTCAAAATTCTTCGTTTCATGCAACTACACACTCTAAATACGATAAAACTGGTATCGCAGTTCTGCAGCGATTGATACATCGATGCTTAGCGAAATCGAGAGATCGAGGATTCCCGCCGTTTCTGAGACTTTGGCTGGCTGTAGGAGTGTCAAAATCCTTCATTCACTGTAACTACACACTCTTAATACGATAAAACTGGTATCGCAGTTCTGCAGCGATTGATACATCGATGCTTAGCGAAATCGAGAGATCGAGGATTCCCGGCGTTTCTTAGTGTTTGGCTGGGTGTACGCATGTCAAAATTCTTTATTTCATGCAACTACACACTCTCAATACGATAAAACTGGTATCGCAGTTCTGCAGCGAGTGATACATCGATGCTTAGCGAAATCGAGAGATCGAGGATTCCCGGCGTTTCTTAGTGTTTGGCTGGGTGTACGCATGTCAAAATTCTTTATTTCATGCAACTACACAATTACAATACGATAAACCGGATATCGTGGTGCTGCAGCGATTGATACATCGATGCTTAGCGAAATCGAGAGATCGAGGATTCCCGCCGTTTCTGAGACTTTCGCTGGCTGTACGAGTGTCAAAATCCTGCATTCTATGTAACTACACACTCTCAATACGATAAAACTGGTATCGCAGTTCTGCAGCGATTGATACATCGATGCTTAGCGAAATCGACAGATCGAGGATTCCCGGCGTTTCTCAGTGTTTGGCTGGGTGTACGCATGTCAAAATTCTTTATTTCATGCAACTACACACTCTCAATACGATAAAACTGGTTTCGCAGTTCTGCAGCGATTGATACGTCGATGCTTAGCGACATCGAGAGATCGAGGATTCCCGGCGTTTCTGAGAGTTTGGCTGGGCGTACGGGTGTCAAAATTCTTTATTTCATGCAACTACACACTTGCAATACGATAAAACGGGTATCGTGGTGCTGCGGAGATTGATACGTCGATCCTTAGCGACATCGAGAGATCGAGGATTCCCGGCGTTACTGAGAGTTTGGCTGGGCGTACGGGTGTCAAAATTCTTCGTTTCATGCAACTACACACTCTAAATACGATAAAACTGGTATCGCAGTTCTGCAGCGATTGATACATCGATGCTTAGCGAAATCGAGGGATCGAGGATTCCCGCCGTTTCTGAGACTTTGGCTGGCTGTAGGAGTGTCAAAATCCTTCATTCACTGTAACTACACACTCTCAATACGATAAAACTGGTATCGCAGTTCTGCAGCGATTGATACATCGATGCTTAGCGAAATCGAGAGATCGAGGATTCCCGGCGTTTCTTAGTGTTTGGCTGGGTGTACGCATGTCAAAATTCTTTATTTCATGCAACTACACACTCTCAATACGATAAAACTGGTATCGCAGTTCTGCAGCGAGTGATACATCGATGCTTAGCGAAATCGAGAGATCGAGGATTCCCGGCGTTTCTTAGTGTTTGGCTGGGTGTACGCATTTCAAAATTCTTTATTTCATGCAACTACACACTTACAATACGATAAAACGGGTATCGTGGTGCTGCAGCGATTGATACATCGATGCTTAGCGAAATCTAGAGATCGAGGATTCCCGCCGTTTCTGAGACTTTGGCTGGCTGTACGAGTGTCAAAATCCTTCATTCTATGTAACTACACACTCTCAATACGATAAAACTGGTATCGCAGTTCTGCAGCGATTGATACATCGATGCTTAGCGAAATCGAGAGATCGAGGATTCCCGGCGTTTCTTAGTGTTTGGCTGCGTGTACGCATCTCAAAATTCTTTATTTCATGCAACTACAAACTCTCAATACGATAAAACTGGTATCGCAGTTCTGCAGCGAGTGATACATCGATGCATAGCGACATCGAGAGATCGAGGATTCCCGGCGTTTCTGAGAATTTGGCTGGGCGTACGGGTGTCAAAATTCTTTATTTCATGCAACTACACACTTGCAATACGATAAAACTGGTATCGCAGTTCTGCAGCGATTGATACGTCGATGCTTAGCGAAATCGAGAGATCGAGGATTCCCGGCGTTTCTTAGTGTTTGGCTGGGTGTACGCATGTCAAAATTCTTTATTTCATGCAACTACACACTTACAATACGATAAAACGGATATCGTGGTGCTGCAGCGATTGATACATCGATGCTTAGCGTGATCGAGAGATCGAGGATTCCCGCCGTTTCTGAAACTTTCGCTGGCTGTACGAGTGTCAAAATCCTGCATTCAATGTAACTACACACTCTCAATACGATAAAACTGGTATCGCAGTTCTGCAGCGATTGATACATCGATGCTTAGTGAAATCGAGAGATAGAGGATTCCCGGTGTTTCTCAGTGTTTGGCTGGGTGTACGCATGTCAAAATTCTTTATTTCATGCAACTACACACTTACAATACGATAAAACGGGTATCGTGGTGCTGCAGCGATTGATACATCGATGCTTAGCGAAATCTAGAGATCGAGGATTCCCGCCGTTTCTGAGACTTTGGCTGGCTGTACGAGTGTCAAAATCCTTCATTCTATGTAACTACACACTCTCAATACGATAAAACTGGTATCGCAGTTCTGCAGCGATTGATACATCGATGCTTAGCGAAATCGAGAGATCGAGGATTCCCGGCGTTTATTAGTGTTTGGCTGCGTGTACGCATGTCAAAATTCTTTATTTCATGCAACTACAAACTCTCAATACGTTAAAACTGGTATCGCAGTTCTGCAGCGAGTGATACATCGATGCTTAGCGACATCGAGAGATCGAGGATTCCCGCCGTTTCTGAAACTTTCGCTGGCTGTACGAGTGTCAAAATCCTGCATTCAATGTAACTACACTCTCTCAATACGATAAAACTGGTATCGCAGTTCTGCAGCGATTGATACATCGATGCGTAGTGAAATCGAGAGATAGAGGATTCCCGGTGTTTCTCAGTGTTTGGCTGGGTGTACGCATGTCAAAATTCTTTATTTCATGCAACTACACACTCTCAATACGATAAAACTGGTTTCGCAGTTCTGCAGCGATTGATACGTCGATGCTTAGCGACATCGAGAGATCGACGATTCCCGGCGTTTCTGAGAGTTTGGCTGGGCGTACGGGTGTCAAAATTCTTTATTTCATGCAACTACACACTTGCAATACGATAAAACTGGTATCGCAGTTCTGCAGCGATTGATACGTCGATGCTTAGCGAAATCGAGAGATCGAGGATTCCCGGCGTTTCTTAGAGTTTGGCTGGGTGTAGGCATGCCAAAATTCTTTATTTCATGCAACTACATACTTTCAATACGATAAAACGGGTATCGTGGTGCTGCAGCGATTGATACATCGATACTTAGCGAAATCGAGAGATCGAGGATTCCCGGCGTTTCTGAGAGTTTGGCTGGGCGTACGGGTGTTAAAATTCTTTATTTCATGCAACTACACACTCTCAATACGATAAAACGGATATCGTGGTGCTGCAGCGATTGATATACATCGATGCTTAGCGAAATCGAGAGATCGGGGATTCCCGCCGTTTCTGAGCCTTTGGCTGGCTATACGGGTGTCAAAATCGTTCATTCTATGTAACTACACACTTACAATACGATAAAACGGGTATCGTGGTGCTGCAGCGATTGATACATCGATGCTTAGCGAAATCGAGAGATCGAGGATTCCCGGCGTTTCTGAGAGTTTGGCTGGGCGTACGAGTGTCAAAATCCTGCATTCTATGTAACTACACACTCTCAATACGATAAAACTGGTATCGCAGTTCTGCAGCGATTGATACATCGATGCTTAGCGAAATCGACAGATCGAGGATTTCCGGCGTTTCTCAGTGTTTGGCTGGTTGTACGCGGGTCAAAATTCTTTATTTCATGCAACTACACACTTGCAATACGATAAAACTGGTATCGCAGTTCTGCAGCGATTGATACGTCGATGCTTAGCGAAATCGAGAGATCGAGGATTCCCGGCGTTTCTTAGTGTTTGGCTGGGTCTACGTATGTCAAAATTCTTTATTTCATGCAACTACACACTTACAATACGATAAAACGGATATCGTGGTGCTGCAGCGATTGATACATCGATGCTTAGCGAAATCGAGAGATCGAGGATTCCCGCCGTTTCTGTACCTTTCGCTGGCTGTACGAGTGTCAAAATCCTTCATTCTATGTAACTACACACTCTCAATACGATAAAACTGGTATCGCAGTTCTGCAGCGATTGATACATCGATGCTTAGCGATATCGAGAGATCGAGGATTCCCGGCGTTTCTTAGTGTTTGGCTGGGCGTACGAGTGTCAAAATCCTTCAGTCTATGTAACTACACACTCTCAATACGATAAAACTGGTATCGCAGTTCTGCAGCGATTGATACATCGATGCTTAGCGAAATCGAGAGATCGAGGATTCCCGGCGTTTCTTAGTGTTTGGCTGGGTGTACGCATGCCAAAATTCTTTATTCTATGCAACTACACACTCTCAATACGATAAAACTGGTATCGCAGTTCTGCAGCGAGTGATACATCGATGCTTAGCGACATCGAGAGATCGAGGATTCCCGGCGTTTCTGAGAATTTGGCTGGGCGTACGGGTGTCAAAATTCTTTATTTCATGCAACTACACACTCGCAATACGATAAAACTGGTATCGCAGTTCTGCAGCGATTGATACGTCGATGCTTAGCGAAATCGAGAGATCGAGGATTCCCGGCGTTTCTTAGTGTTTGGCTGGGTGTACGTATGTCAAAATTCTTCATTTCATGCAACTACACACTTACAATACGATAAAACGGATATCGTGGTGCTGCAGCGATTGATACATCGATGCTTAGCGAAATCGAGAGATCGAGGATTCCCGCCGTTTCTGAGACTTTCGCTGGCTGTACGAGTGTCAAAATCCTTCATTCTATGTAACTACACACTCTCAATACGATAAAACTGGTATCGCAGTTCTGCAGGGATTGATACATCGATGCTTAGCGAAATCGAGAGATCGAGGATTCCCGGCGTTTCTTAGTGTTTGGCTGGGTGTACGCATGCCAAAATTCTTTATTTCATGCATCTACACACTCTCAATACGATAAAACTGGTATCGCAGTTCTGCAGGGATTGATACATCGATGCTTAGCGAAATCGAGAGATCGAGGATTCCCGGCGTTTCTGAGAGTTTGGCTGGGCGTACGAGTGTCAAAATCTTTCATTCTATGTAACTACACACTCTCAATACGATAAAACTGGTATCGCAGTTCTGCAGCGAGTGATACATCGATGCTTAGCGAAATCGAGAGATCGAGGATTCCCGGCGTTTCTTATTGTTTGGCTGGGTGTACGCATGTCAAAATTCTTTATTTCATGCAACTACACACTTGCAATACGATAAAACGGGTATCGTGGTGCTGCGGCGATTGATACGTCGATCCTTAGCGAAATCTAGAGATCGAGGATTCCCGCCGTTTCTGAGACTTTGGCCGGCTGTACGAGTGTCAAAATCCTTCATTCTATGTAACTACACACTCTCAATACGATAAAACTCGTATCGCAGTTCTGCAGCGATTGATACATCGATGCTTAGCGAAATCGAGAGATCGAGGATTCCCGTCGTTTCTTAGTGTTTGGCTGGGTGTACGCATGTCAAAATTCTTTATTTCATGCAAATACACACTCTCAATACGATGAAACTGGTAACGCAGTTCTGCAGCGAGTGATGCATCGATGCTTAGCGAAATCGAGAGATCGAGGATTCCCGCCTTTTCTGAGACTTTGGCTGGGCGTACGAGTGTCAAAATTATTCATTCTATGTAACTACACACTCTTAATACGATAAAACTGGTATCGCAGTTCTGCAGCGATTGATACATCGATGCTTAGCGAAATCGAGAGATCGAGGATTCCCGGCGTTTCTTAGTGTTTGGCTGGGTGTACGCATGCCAAATTTCTTTATTTCATGCAACTACACACTTTCAATACGATAAAACGGGTATCGTGGTGCTGTAGCGATTGATACATCAATGCTTAGCGAAATCGAGAGATCGAGGATTCCCGGCGTTTCTGAGACTTTGGCTGGCTGTACGAGTGTCAAAATCCTTCATTCTATGTAACTACACACTCTCAATACGATAAAACTGGTATCGCAGTTCTGCAGCGATTGATACATCGATGCTTAGCGAAATCGAGAGATCGAGGATTCCCGGCGTTTCTTAGTGTTTGGCTGGGTGTACGCATGTCAAAATTCTTTATTTCATGCAACTACACACTCTCAATACGATAAAACTGGTATCGCAGTTCTGCAGCGAGTGATACATCGATGCTTAGCGACATCGAGAGATCGAGGATTCCCGGCGTTTCTGAAAGTTTGGCTGGGCGTACGGGTGTCAAAATTCTTTATTTCATGCAAATACACACTTGCAATACGATAAAACGGGTATTGTGGTGCTGCGGAGATTGATACGTCGATCCTTAGCGACATCGAGAGATCGAGGATTCCCGGCGTTTCTGAGAGTTTGGCTGGGCGTACGGGTGTCAAAATTCTTTGTTTCATGCAACTACACACTCTAAATACGATAAAACTGGTATCGCAGTTCTGCAGCGATTGATACATCGATGCTTAGCGAAATCGAGAGATCGAGGATTCCCGGCGTTTCTTAGTGTTTGGCTGGGTGTACGCATGTCAAAATTCTTTATTTCATGCAACTACACACTCTCAATACGATAAAACTGGTATCGCAGAACTGCAGCGATTGATACATCGATGCTTAGCGAAATCGAGAGATCAAGGATTCCCGGCGTTTCTGAGAGTTTGGCTGGCTGTACGCATGCCAAAATTCTTTATTTCATGCAACTACACACTTTCAATACGATAAAACGGGTATCGTGGTGCTGCAGCGATTGATACATCGATACTTAGCGACATCGAGAGATCGAGGATTCCCGGCGTTTCTGAGAGTTTGGCTGGGCGTACGGGTGTCAAAATTCTTTATTTCATGCAACTACACACTCTCAATACGATAAAACTGGTATCGCAGTTCTGCAGCGATTGATACGTCGATGCTTAGCGAAATCGAGAGAACGAGGATTCCCGCCGTTTCTGAGACTTTGGTTGGCAATACAGGTGTCAAAATCCTTCATTCTATGTAACTACACACTCTCAATACGATAAAACTCGTATCGCTGTTCTGCAGCGATTGATACATCGATGCTTAGCGAAATCGAGAGATCGAGGATTCCCGGCGTTTCTTTGTGTTTGGCTGGGTGTACGCATGTCAAAATTCTTTATTTCATGCAACTACACACTCTCAATACGATAAAACTGGTTTCGTAGTTCTGCAGCGATTGATACGTCGATGCTTAGCGACATCGAGAGATCGAGGATTCCCGGCGTTTCTGAGAGTTTGGCTGGGTGTACGTGTGTCAAAATTCTTTGTTTCATGCAACTACACACTCTAAATACGATAAAACTGGTATCGCAGTTCTGCAGCGATTGATACATCGATCCTTAGCGACATCGAGAGATCGAGGATTCTCGGCGTTTCTGAGAGTTTGCCTGGGCGTACGGGTGTCAAAATTCTTTATTTCATGCAACTACACACTCAATACGATAAAACTGGTACCGCAGTTCTGCAGCTATTGATACATCGATGCTTAGCGAAATCGAGAGATCGAGGATTCCCGGCGTTTCTTAATGTTTGGCTGGGTGTACGCATGTCAAAATTCTTTATTTCATGCAACTACACACTTAAAATACGATAAAACGGGTATCGTGGTGCTGCAGCGATTGATACATCGATGCTTAGCGAAATCCAGAGATCGAGGATTCTCGGCGTTTCTGAGAGTTCGGCTGGGCGTACGGGTGTCAAAATTCTTTATTTCATGCAACTACACACTCTCAATACGATAAAACTGGTACCGCAGTTCTGCAGCTATTGATACATCGATGCTTAGTGAAATCGAGAGATCGAGGATTCCCGGCGTTTCGTAGTGTTTGGCTGGGTGTACGCATGTCAAAATTCTTTATTTCATGCAATTACACACTTACAATACGATAAAACGGGTATCGTGGTGCTGCAGCGATTGATACATCGATGCTTAGCGAAATCCAGAGATCGAGGATTCCCGCCGTTTCTGAGACTTTGGCTGGCTGTACGGGTGTCAAAATTCTTTATTTCATGCAAATACAAACTTGCAATACGATAAAACGGGTATCGTGGTGCTGCGGAGATTGATACGTCGATCCTTAGCGACATCGAGAGATCGAGGATTCCCGGCGTTTCTGAGAGTTTGGCTGGGCGTACGGGTGTCAAAATTCTTTGTTTCATGCAACTACACACTCTAAATACGATAAAACTCGTATCGCAGTTCTGCAGCGATTGATACATCGATGCTTAGCGAAATCGAGAGATCGAGGATTCCCGGCGTTTCTGAGAGTTTGGCTGGGCGTACGGGTGTCAAAATTCTTTATTTCATGCACCTACACACTCTCAATACGATAAAACTGGTATCGCAGTTCTGCAGCGATTGATACATCGATGCTTAGCGAAATCGAGAGATCGAGGATTCCCGGCGTTTCTTAGAGTTTGGATGGGTGTACGCATGCCAAAATTCTTTATTTCATGCAACTACACACTTTCAATACGATAAAACGGGTATCGTGGTGCTGCAGCGATTGATACATCGATGCATAGCCAAATCGAGAGATCGAGGATTCCCGCCGTTTCTGAGACTTTGGCTGGCTGTAGGAGTGTCAAAATCCTTCATTCACTGTAACTACACACTCTCAATACGATAAAACTGGTATCGCAGTTCTGCAGCGATTGATACATCGATGCTTAGCGAAATCGAGAGATCGAGGATTCCCGGCGTTTCTTAGTGTTTGGCTGGGTGTACGCATGTCAAAATTCTTTATTTCATGCAACTACACACTCTCAATACGATAAAACTGGTATCGCAGTTCTGCAGCGAGTGATACATCGATGCTTAGCGAAATCGAGAGATCGAGGATTCCCGGCGTTTCTTAGTGTTTGGCTGGGTGTACGCATTTCAAAATTCTTTATTTCATGCAACTACACACTTACAATACGATAAAACGGGTATCGTGGTGCTGCAGCGATTGATACATCGATGCTTAGCGAAATCTAGTGATCGAGGATTCCCGCCGTTTCTGAGACTTTGGCTGGCTGTACGAGTGTCAAAATCCTTCATTCTATGTAACTACACATTCTCAATACGATAAAACTGGTATCGCAGTTCTGCAGCGATTGATACATCGATGCTTAGCGAAATCGAGAGATCGAGGATTCCCGGCGTTTCTTAGTGTTTGGCTGCGTGTACGCATCTCAAAATTCTTTATTTCATGCAACTACAAACTCTCAATACGATAAAACTGGTATCGCAGTTCTGCAGTGAGTCATACATCGATCCATAGCGACATCGAGAGATCGAGGATTCCCGGCGTTTCTCAGAATTTGGCTGGGCGTACGGGTGTCAAAATTCTTTATTTCATGCAACTACACACTTGCAATACGATAAAACTGGTATCGCAGTTCTGCAGCGATTGATACGTCGATGCTTAGCGAAATCGAGAGATCGAGGATTCCCGGCGTTTCTCAGTGTTTGGCTGGGTGTACGCATGTCAAAATTCTTTATTTCATGCAACTACACACTTACAATACGAAAAAACGGATATCGTGGTGCTGCAGCGATTGATACATCGATGCTTAGCGTGATCGAGAGATCGAGGATTCCCGCCGTTTCTGAAACTTTCGCTGGCTGTACGAGTGTCAAAATCCTGCATTCAATGTAACTACACACTCTCAATACGATAAAACTGGTATCGCAGTTCTGCAGCGATTGATACATCGATGCTTAGTGAAATCGAGAGATAGAGGATTCCCGGTGTTTCTCAGTGTTTGGCTGGGTGTACGCATGTCAAAATTCTTTATTTCATGCAACTACACACTTACAATACGATAAAACGGGTATCGTGGTGCTGCAGCGATTGATACATCGATGCTTAGCGAAATCGAGAGATCGAGGATTCCCGGCGTTTCTGAGAGTTTGGCTGGGCGTACGAGTGTCAAAATCCTGCATTCTATGTAACTACACACTCTCAATACGATAAAACTGGTATCGCAGTTCTGCAGCGATTGATACATCGATGCTTAGCGAAATCGACAGATCGAGGATTCCCGGCGTTTCTCAGTGTTTGGCTGGGTGTACGCATGTCAAAATTCTTTATTTCATGCAACTACACACTTGCAATACGATAAAACTGGTATCGCAGTTCTGCAGCGATTGATACGTCGATGCTTAGCGAAATCGAGAGATCGAGGATTCCCGGCGTTTCTTAGTGTTTGGCTGGGTCTACGTATGTCAAAATTCTTTATTTCATGCAACTACACACTTACAATACGATAAAACGGATATCGTGGTGCTGCAGCGATTGATACATCGATGCTTAGCGAAATCGAGAGATCGAGGATTCCCGCCGTTTCTGTACCTTTCGCTGGCTGTACGAGTGTCAAAATCTTTCATTCTATGTAACTACACACTCTCAATACGATAAAACTGGTATCGCAGTTCTGCAGCGATTGATACATCGATGCTTAGCGATATCGAGAGATCGAGGATTCCCGGCGTTTCTTAGTGTTTGGCTGGGCGTACGAGTGTCAAAATCCTTCAGTCTATGTAACTACACACTCTCAATACGATAAAACTGGTATCGCAGTTCTGCAGCGATTGATACATCGATGCTTAGCGAAATCGAGAGATCGAGGATTCCCGGCGTTTCTTAGTGTTTGGCTGGGTGTACGCATGCCAAAATTCTTTATTTTATGCAACTACACACTCTCAATACGATAAAACTGGTATCGCAGTTCCGCAGGGATTGATACATCGATGCTTAGCGAAATCGAGAGATCGAGGATTCCCGGCGTTTCTGAGAGTTTGGCTGGGCGTACGAGTGTCAAAATCTTTCATTCTATGTAACTACACACTCTCAATACGATAAAACTGGTATCGCAGTTCTGCAGCGAGTGATACATCGATGCTTCGCGAAATCGAGAGATCGAGGATTCCCGCCGTTTCTGTACCTTTCGCTGGCTGTACGAGTGTCAAAGTCTTTCATTCTATGTAACTACACACTCTCAATACGATAAAACTGGTATCGCAGTTCTGCAGCGATTGATACATCGATGCTTAGCGATATCGAGAGATCGAGGATTCCCGGCGTTTCTTAGTGTTTGGCTGGGCGTACGAGTGTCAAAATCCTTCAGTCTATGTAACTACACACTCTCAATACGATAAAACTGGTATCGCAGTTCTGCAGCGATTGATACATCGATGCTTAGCGAAATCGAGAGATCGAGGATTCCCGGCGTTTCTTAGTGTTTGGCTGGGTGTACGTATGTCAAAATTCTTCATTTCATGCAACTACACACTTACAATACGATAAAACGGATATCGTGGTGCTGCAGCGATTGATACATCGATGCTTAGCGAAATCGAGAGATCGAGGATTCCCGCCGTTTCTGAGACTTTCGCTGGCTGTACGAGTGTCAAAATCCTTCATTCTATGTAACTACACACTCTCAATACGATAAAACTGGTATCGCAGTTCTGCAGGGATTGATACATCGATGCTTAGCGAAATCGAGAGATCGAGGATTCCCGGCGTTTCTTAGTGTTTGGCTGGGTGTACGCATGCCAAAATTCTTTATTTCATGCATCTACACACTCTCAATACGATAAAACTGGTATCGCAGTTCCGCAGGGATTGATACATCGATGCTTAGCGAAATCGAGAGATCGAGGATTCCCGGCGTTTCTGAGAGTTTGGCTGGGCGTACGAGTGTCAAAATCTTTCATTCTATGTAACTACACACTCTCAATACGATAAAACTGGTATCGCAGTTCTGCAGCGAGTGATACATCGATGCTTAGCGAAATCGAGAGATCGAGGATTCCCGGCGTTTCTTATTGTTTGGCTGGGTGTACGCATGTCAAAATTCTTTATTTCATGCAACTACACACTTGCAATACGATAAAACGGGTATCGTGGTGTTGCGGCGATTGATACGTCGATCCTTAGCGAAATCTAGAGATCGAGGATTCCCGCCGTTTCTGAGACTTTGGCCGGCTGTACGAGTGTCAAAATCCTGCATTCTATGTAACTACACACTCTCAATACGATAAAACTGGTATCGCAGTTCTGCAGCGATTGATACATCGATGCTTAGCGAAATCGACAGATCGAGGATTCCCGGCGTTTCTCAGTGTTTGGCTGGGTGTACGCATGTCAAAATTCTTTATTTCATGCAACTACACACTCTCAATACGATAAAACTGGTTTCGCAGTTCTGCAGCGATTGATACGTCGATGCTTAGCGACATCGAGAGATCGAGGATTCCCGGCGTTTCTTAGTGTTTGGCTGGGTGTACGAATGTCAAAATACTTCATTTCATGCAACTACACACTTACAATACGATAAAACGGATATCGTGGTGCTGCAGCGATTGATACATCGATGCTTAGCGAAATCGAGAGATCGAGGATTCCCGCCGTTTCTGAGACTTTCGCTGGCTGTACGAGTGTCAAAATCCTGCATTCTATGTAACTACACACTCTCAATACGATAAAACTGGTATCGCAGTTCTGCAGCGATTGATACATCGATGCTTAGCGAAATCGACAGATCGAGGATTCCCGGCGTTTCTCAGTGTTTGGCTGGGTGTACGCATGTCAAAATTCTTTATTTCATGCAACTACACACTCTCAATACGATAAAACTGGTTTCGCAGTTCTGCAGCGATTGATACGTCGATGCTTAGCGACATCGAGAGATCGAGGATTCCCGGCGTTTCTGAGAGTTTGGCTGGGCGTACGGGTGTCAAAATTCTTTATTTCATGCAACTACACACTTGCAATACGATAAAACTGGTATCGCAGTTCTGCAGCCATTGATACGTCGATGCTTAGCGAAATCGAGAGATCGAGGATTCCCGGCGTTTCTTAGTGTTTGGCTGGGTGTACGTATGTCAAAATTCTTTATTTCATGCAACTACACACTTACAATACGATAAAACGGATATCGTGGTGCTGCAGCGATTGATACATCGATGCTTAGCGAAATCGAGAGATCGAGGATTCCCGCCGTTTCTGAGACTTTCGCTGGCTGTACGACTGTCAAAATCCTTCATTCTATGTAACTACACACTCTCAATACGATAAAACTGGTATCGCAGTTCTGTAGCGATTGATACATCGATGCTTAGCGAAATCGAGAGATCGAGGATTCCCGGCGTTTCTTAGTGTTTGGCTGGGTGTACGCATGCCAAAATTCTTTATTTTATGCAACTACACACTCTCAATACGATAAAACTGGTATCGCAGTTCTGCAGCGAGTGATACATCGATGCTTAGCGACATCGAGAGATCGAAAATTCCCGGCGTTTCTGAGAATTTGGCTGGGCGTACGGGTGTCAAAATTCTTTATTTCATGCAACTACACACTTGCAATACGATAAAACTGGTATCGCAGTTCTGCAGCGATTGATACGTCGATGCTTAGCGAAATCGAGAGATCGAGGATTCCCGGCGTTTCTTAGAGTTTGGCTGGCTGTACGGGTGTCAAAATCGTTCAGTCTATGTAACTACACACTTACAATACGATAAAACGGGTATCGTGGTGCTGCAGCGATTGATACATCGATGCTTAGCGAAATCGAGAGATCAAGGATTCCCGACGTTTCTGAGAGTTTGGCTGGGCGTACGAGTGTCAGAATCCTTCATTCTATGTAACTACACACTCTCAATACGATAAAACTGGTATCGCAGTTCTGCAGCGATTGATACATCGATGCTTAGCGAAATCGAGAGATCGAGGATTCCCGGCGTTTCTTAGTGTTTGGCTGGGTGTACGCATGCCAAAATTCTTTATTTCATGCAACTACACACTCTCAATACGATAAAACTGGTATCGCAGTTCTGCAGCGATTGATACATCCATGCTTAGCGAAATCGAGAGATCGAGGATTCCCGGCGTTTCTTAGTGTTTGGCTGGGTGTACGCATGCCAAAATTCTTTATTTCATGCAACTACACACTCTCAATACGATAAAACTGGTATCGCAGTTCTGCAGCGATTGATACATCGATGCTTAGCGAAATCGAGAGATCGAGGATTCCCGGCGTTTCTTAGAGTTTGGCTGGGTGTACGCATGCCAAAATTCTTTATTTCATGCAACTACATACTTTCAATACGATAAAACGGGTATCGTGGTGCTGCAGCGATTGATACATCGATACTTAGCGAAATCGAGCGATCGAGGATTCCCGGCGTTTCTGAGAGTTTGGCTGGGCGTACGGGTGTTAAAATTCTTTATTTCATGCAACTACACACTCTCAATACGATAAAACGGATATCGTGGTGCTGCAGCGATTGATATACATGGATGCTTAGCGAAATCGAGAGATCGAGGATTCCCGGCGTTTCTTAGTGTTTGGCTGGGTGTACGCATGCCAAAATTCTTTATTTCATGCAACTACACACTCTCAATACGATAAAACTGGTATCGCAGTTCTGCAGCGATTGATACATCGATGCTTAGCGACATCGAGAGATCGAGGACTCCCGGCGTTTCTGAGAATTTGGCTGGGCGTACGGGTGTCAAAATTCTTTATTTCATGCAACTACACACTCTCAATACGATAAAACTGGTTTCGCAGTTCTGCAGCGATTGATACGTCGATGCTTAGCGACATCGAGAGATCGAGGATTCCCGGCGTTTCTGAGAGTTTGGCTGGGCGTACGGGTGTCAAAATTCTTTATTTCATGCAACTACACACTTGCAATACGATAAAACTGGTATCGCAGTTCTGCAGCCATTGATACGTCGATGCTTAGCGAAATAGAGAGATCGAGGATTCCCGGCGTTTCTTAGTGTTTGGCTGGGTGTACGTATGTCAAAATTCTTTATTTCATGCAACTACACACTTACAATACGATAAAACGGATATCGTGGTGCTGCAGCGATTGATACATCGATGCTTAGCGAAATCGAGAGATCGAGGATTCCCGCCGTTTCTGAGACTTTCGCTGGCTGTACGAGTGTCAAAATCCTTCATTCTATGTAACTACACACTCTCAATACGATAAAACTGGTATCGCAGTTCTGTAGCGATTGATACATCGATGCTTAGCGAAATCGAGAGATCGAGGATTCCCGGCGTTTCTTAGTGTTTGGCTGGGTGTACGCATGCCAAAATTCTTTATTTTATGCAACTACACACTCTCAATACGATAAAACTGGTATCGCAGTTCTGCAGCGAGTGATACATCGATGCTTAGCGACATCGAGAGATCGAAAATTCCCGGCGTTTCTGAGAATTTGGCTGGGCGTACGGGTGTCAAAATTCTTTATTTCATGCAACTACACACTTGCAATACGATAAAACTGGTATCGCAGTTCTGCAGCGATTGATACGTCGATGCTTAGCGAAATCGAGAGATCGAGGATTCCCGGCGTTTCTTAGAGTTTGGCTGGGTGTACGTATGTCAAAATTCTTTATTTCATGCAACTACACACTTACAATACGATAAAACGGATATCGTGGTGCTGCAGCGATTGATACATCGATGCTTAGCGAAATCGAGAGATCGAGGATTCCCGCCGTTTCTGAGACTTTGGCTGGCTGTACGGGTGTCAAAATCGTTCAGTCTATGTAACTACACACTTACAATACGATAAAACGGGTATCGTGGTGCTGCAGCGATTGATACATCGATGCTTAGCGAAATCGAGAGATCAAGGATTCCCGACGTTTCTGAGAGTTTGGCTGGGCGTACGAGTGTCAGAATCCTTCATTCTATGTAACTACACACTCTCAATACGATAAAACTGGTATCGCAGTTCTGCAGCGATTGATACATCGATGCTTAGCGAAATCGAGAGATCGAGGATTCCCGGCGTTTCTTAGTGTTTGGCTGGGTGTACGCATGCCAAAATTCTTTATTTCATGCAACTACACACTCTCAATACGATAAAACTGGTATCGCAGTTCTGCAGCGATTGATACATCCATGCTTAGCGAAATCGAGAGATCGAGGATTCCCGGCGTTTCTTAGTGTTTGGCTGGGTGTACGCATGCCAAAATTCTTTATTTCATGCAACTACACACTCTCAATACGATAAAACTGGTATCGCAGTTCTGCAGCGATTGATACATCGATGCTTAGCGAAATCGAGAGATCGAGGATTCCCGGCGTTTCTTAGAGTTTGGCTGGGTGTACGCATGCCAAAATTCTTTATTTCATGCAACTACATACTTTCAATACGATAAAACGGGTATCGTGGTGCTGCAGCGATTGATACATCGATACTTAGCGAAATCGAGCGATCGAGGATTCCCGGCGTTTCTGAGAGTTTGGCTGGGCGTACGGGTGTTAAAATTCTTTATTTCATGCAACTACACACTCTCAATACGATAAAACGGATATCGTGGTGCTGCAGCGATTGATATACATGGATGCTTAGCGAAATCGAGAGATCGAGGATTCCCGGCGTTTCTTAGTGTTTGGCTGGGTGTACGCATGCCAAAATTCTTTATTTCATGCAACTACACACTCTCAATACGATAAAACTGGTATCGCAGTTCTGCAGCGATTGATACATCGATGCTTAGCGACATCGAGAGATCGAGGACTCCCGGCGTTTCTGAGAATTTGGCTGGGCGTACGGGTGTCAAAATTCTTTATTTCATGCAACTACACACTTGCAATACGATAAAACTGGTATCGCAGTTCTGCAGCGATTGATACGTCGATGCTTAGCGAAATCGAGAGATCGAGGATTCCCGGCGTTTCTTAGTGTTTGGCTGGGTGTACGCATGTCAAAATTCTTTATTTCATGCAACTACACACTTACAATACGATACAACGGATATCGTGGTGCTGCAGCGATTGATACATCGATGCTTAGCGAAATCGAGAGATCGAGGATTCCCGCCGTTTGTGAGACTTTCGCTGGCTGTACGAGTGTCAAAATCCTGCATTCTATGTAACTACACACTCTCAATACGATAAAACTGGTATCGCAGTTCTCCAGCGATTGATACATCGATGCTTAGTGAAATCGAGAGATAGAGGATTCCCGGCGTTTCTCAGTGTTTGGCTGGGTGTACGCATGTCAAAATTCTTTATTTCATGCAACTACACACTCTCAATACGATAAAACTGGTTTCGCAGTTCTGCAGCGATTGATACGTCGATGCTTAGCGACATCGAGAGATCGACGATTCCCGGCGTTTCTGAAAGTTTGGCTGGGCGTACGGGTGTCAAAATTCTTTATTCCATGCAACTACACACTTGCAATACGATAAAACTGGTATCGCAGTTCTGCAGCGATTGATACGTCGATGCTTAGCGAAATCGAGAGATCGAGGATTTCCGGCGTTTCTTAGTGTTTGGCTGGGTGTACGCATGTCAAAATTCTTTATTTCATGCAACTACACAATTACAATACGATAAACCGGATATCGTGGTGCTGCAGCGATTGATACATCGATGCTTAGCGAAATCGAGAGATCGAGGATTCCCGCCGTTTCTGAGACTTTCGCTGGCTGTACGAGTGTCAAAATCCTGCATTCTATGTAACTACACACTCTCAATACGATAAAACTGGTATCGCAGTTCTGCAGCGATTGATACATCGATGCTTAGCGAAATCGACAGATCGAGGATTCCCGGCGTTTCTCAGTGTTTGGCTGGGTGTACGCATGTCAAAATTCTTTATTTCATGCAACTACACACTCTCAATACGATAAAACTGGTTTCGCAGTTCTGCAGCGATTGATACGTCGATGCTTAGCGACATCGAGAGATCGAGGATTCCCGGCGTTTCTGAGAGTTTGGCTGGGCGTACGGGTGTCAAAATTCTTTATTTCATGCAACTACACACTTGCAATACGATAAAACGGGTATCGTGGTGCTGCGGAGATTGATACGTCGATCCTTAGCGACATCGAGAGATCGAGGATTCCCGGCGTTACTGAGAGTTTGGCTGGGCGTACGGGTGTCAAAATTCTTCGTTTCATGCAACTACACACTCTAAATACGATAAAACTGGTATCGCAGTTCTGCAGCGATTGATACATCGATGCTTAGCGAAATCGAGAGATCGAGGATTCCCGCCGTTTCTGAGACTTTGGCTGGCTGTAGGAGTGTCAAAATCCTTCATTCACTGTAACTACACACTCTTAATACGATAAAACTGGTATCGCAGTTCTGCAGCGATTGATACATCGATGCTTAGCGAAATCGAGAGATCGAGGATTCCCGGCGTTTCTTAGTGTTTGGCTGGGTGTACGCATGTCAAAATTCTTTATTTCATGCAACTACACACTCTCAATACGATAAAACTGGTATCGCAGTTCTGCAGCGAGTGATACATCGATGCTTAGCGAAATCGAGAGATCGAGGATTCCCGGCGTTTCTTAGTGTTTGGCTGGGTGTACGCATGTCAAAATTCTTTATTTCATGCAACTACACAATTACAATACGATAAACCGGATATCGTGGTGCTGCAGCGATTGATACATCGATGCTTAGCGAAATCGAGAGATCGAGGATTCCCGCCGTTTCTGAGACTTTCGCTGGCTGTACGAGTGTCAAAATCCTGCATTCTATGTAACTACACACTCTCAATACGATAAAACTGGTATCGCAGTTCTGCAGCGATTGATACATCGATGCTTAGCGAAATCGACAGATCGAGGATTCCCGGCGTTTCTCAGTGTTTGGCTGGGTGTACGCATGTCAAAATTCTTTATTTCATGCAACTACACACTCTCAATACGATAAAACTGGTTTCGCAGTTCTGCAGCGATTGATACGTCGATGCTTAGCGACATCGAGAGATCGAGGATTCCCGGCGTTTCTGAGAGTTTGGCTGGGCGTACGGGTGTCAAAATTCTTTATTTCATGCAACTACACACTTGCAATACGATAAAACGGGTATCGTGGTGCTGCGGAGATTGATACGTCGATCCTTAGCGACATCGAGAGATCGAGGATTCCCGGCGTTACTGAGAGTTTGGCTGGGCGTACGGGTGTCAAAATTCTTCGTTTCATGCAACTACACACTCTAAATACGATAAAACTGGTATCGCAGTTCTGCAGCGATTGATACATCGATGCTTAGCGAAATCGAGAGATCGAGGATTCCCGCCGTTTCTGAGACTTTGGCTGGCTGTAGGAGTGTCAAAATCCTTCATTCACTGTAACTACACACTCTCAATACGATAAAACTGGTATCGCAGTTCTGCAGCGATTGATACATGGATGCTTAGCGAAATCGAGAGATCGAGGATTCCCGGCGTTTCTTAGTGTTTGGCTGGGTGTACGCATGTCAAAATTCTTTATTTCATGCAACTACACACTCTCAATACGATAAAACTGGTATCGCAGTTCTGCAGCGAGTGATACATCGATGCTTAGCGAAATCGAGAGATCGAGGATTCCCGGCGTTTCTTAGTGTTTGGCTGGGTGTACGCATTTCAAAATTCTTTATTTCATGCAACTACACACTTACAATACGATAAAACGGGTATCGTGGTGCTGCAGCGATTGATACATCGATGCTTAGCGAAATCTAGAGATCGAGGATTCCCGCCGTTTCTGAGACTTTGGCTGGCTGTACGAGTGTCAAAATCCTTCATTCTATGTAACTACACACTCTCAATACGATAAAACTGGTATCGCAGTTCTGCAGCGATTGATACGTCGATGCTTAGCGAAATCGAGAGATCGAGGATTCCCGGCGTTTCTTAGTGTTTGGCTGGGTGTACGCATGTCAAAATTCTTTATTTCATGCAACTACACACTTACAATACGATAAAACGGATATCGTGGTGCTGCAGCGATTGATACATCGATGCTTAGCGTGATCGAGAGATCGAGGATTCCCGCCGTTTCTGAGACTTTGGCTGGCTGTACGAGGGTCAAAATCCTGCATTCAATGTAACTACACTCTCTCAATACGATAAAACTGGTATCGCAGTTCTGCAGCGATTGATACATCGATGCGTAGTGAAATCGAGAGATAGAGGATTCCCGGTGTTTCTCAGTGTTTGGCTGGGTGTACGCATGTCAAAATTCTTTATTTCATGCAACTACACACTCTCAATACGATAAAACTGGTTTCGCAGTTCTGCAGCGATTGATACGTCGATGCTTAGCGACATCGAGAGATCGACGATTCCCGGCGTTTCTGAGAGTTTGGCTGGGCGTACGGGTGTCAAAATTCTTTATTTCATGCAACTACACACTTGCAATACGATAAAACTGGTATCGCAGTTCTGCAGCGATTGATACGTCGATGCTTAGCGAAATCGAGAGATCGAGGATTCCCGGCGTTTCTTAGAGTTTGGCTGGGTGTAGGCATGCCAAAATTCTTTATTTCATGCAACTACATACTTTCAATACGATAAAACGGGTATCGTGGTGCTGCAGCGATTGATACATCGATACTTAGCGAAATCGAGAGATCGAGGATTCCCGGCGTTTCTGAGAGTTTGGCTGGGCGTACGGGTGTTAAAATTCTTTATTTCATGCAACTACACACTCTCAATACGATAAAACGGATATCGTGGTGCTGCAGCGATTGATATACATCGATGCTTAGCGAAATCGAGAGATCGGGGATTCCCGCCGTTTCTGAGCCTTTGGCTGGCTATACGGGTGTCAAAATCGTTCATTCTATGTAACTACACACTTACAATACGATAAAACGGGTATCGTGGTGCTGCAGCGATTGATACATCGATGCTTAGCGAAATCGAGAGATCGAGGATTCCCGGCGTTTCTGAGAGTTTGGCTGGGCGTACGAGTGTCAAAATCCTGCATTCTATGTAACTACACACTCTCAATACGATAAAACTGGTATCGCAGTTCTGCAGCGATTGATACATCGATGCTTAGCGAAATCGACAGATCGAGGATTCCCGGCGTTTCTCAGTGTTTGGCTGGGTGTACGCGGGTCAAAATTCTTTATTTCATGCAACTACACACTTGCAATACGATAAAACTGGTATCGCAGTTCTGCAGCGATTGATACGTCGATGCTTAGCGAAATCGAGAGATCGAGGATTCCCGGCGTTTCTTAGTGTTTGGCTGGGTCTACGTATGTCAAAATTCTTTATTTCATGCAACTACACACTTACAATACGATAAAACGGATATCGTGGTGCTGCAGCGATTGATACATCGATGCTTAGCGAAATCGAGAGATCGAGGATTCCCGCCGTTTCTGTACCTTTCGCTGGCTGTACGAGTGTCAAAATCCTTCATTCTATGTAACTACACACTCTCAATACGATAAAACTGGTATCGCAGTTCTGCAGCGATTGATACATCGATGCTTAGCGATATCGAGAGATCGAGGATTCCCGGCGTTTCTTAGTGTTTGGCTGGGCGTACGAGTGTCAAAATCCTTCAGTCTATGTAACTACACACTCTCAATACGATAAAACTGGTATCGCAGTTCTGCAGCGATTGATACATCGATGCTTAGCGAAATCGAGAGATCGAGGATTCCCGGCGTTTCTTAGTGTTTGGCTGGGTGTACGCATGCCAAAATTCTTTATTCTATGCAACTACACACTCTCAATACGATAAAACTGGTATCGCAGTTCTGCAGCGAGTGATACATCGATGCTTAGCGACATCGAGAGATCGAGGATTCCCGGCGTTTCTGAGAATTTGGATGGGCGTACGGGTGTCAAAATTCTTTATTTCATGCAACTACACACTCGCAATACGATAAAACTGGTATCGCAGTTCTGCAGCGATTGATACGTCGATGCTTAGCGAAATCGAGAGATCGAGGATTCCCGGCGTTTCTTAGTGTTTGGCTGGGTGTACGTATGTCAAAATTCTTCATTTCATGCAACTACACACTTACAATACGATAAAACGGATATCGTGGTGCTGCAGCGATTGATACATCGATGCTTAGCGAAATCGAGAGATCGAGGATTCCCGCCGTTTCTGAGACTTTCGCTGGCTGTACGAGTGTCAAAATCCTTCATTCTATGTAACTACACACTCTCAATACGATAAAACTGGTATCGCAGTTCTGCAGGGATTGATACATCGATGCTTAGCGAAATCGAGAGATCGAGGATTCCCGGCGTTTCTTAGTGTTTGGCTGGGTGTACGCATGCCAAAATTCTTTATTTCATGCATCTACACACTCTCAATACGATAAAACTGGTATCGCAGTTCTGCAGGGATTGATACATCGATGCTTAGCGAAATCGAGAGATCGAGGATTCCCGGCGTTTCTGAGAGTTTGGCTGGGCGTACGAGTGTCAAAATCTTTCATTCTATGTAACTACACACTCTCAATACGATAAAACTGGTATCGCAGTTCTGCAGCGAGTGATACATCGATGCTTAGCGAAATCGAGAGATCGAGGATTCCCGGCGTTTCTTATTGTTTGGCTGGGTGTACGCATGTCAAAATTCTTTATTTCATGCAACTACACACTTGCAATACGATAAAACGGGTATCGTGGTGCTGCAGCGATTGATACATCGATGCTTAGCGAAATCTAGAGATCGAGGATTCCCGCCGTTTCTGAGACTTTGGCTGGTTGTACGAGTGTCAAAATCCTTCATTCTCTGTAACTACACACTCTCAATACGATAAAACTGGTATCGCAGTTCTGCAGCGATTGATACATCGATGCTTAGCGACATCGAGAGATCGAAGATTCCCGGCGTTTCTGAGAGTTTGGCTGGGCGTACGAGTGTCAAAATCCTTCATTCTATGTAACTACACACTCTCAATACGATAAAACTGGTATCGCAGTTCTGCAGCGATTGATACATCGATGCTTAGCGAAATCGAGAGATCGAGGATTCCCGGCGTTTCTTAGTGTTTGGCTGGGTGTACGCATGTCAAAATTCTTTATTTCATGCAACTACACACTTACAATACGATAAAACGGGTATCGTGGTGCTGCAGCGATTGATACATCGATGCTTAGCGAAATCCAGAGATCGAGGATTCTCGGCGGTTCTGAGAGTTTGGCTGGGCGTACGGGTGTCAAAATTCTTTATTTCATGCAACTACACACTCTCAATACGATAAAACTGGTACCGCAGTTCTGCAGCTATTGATACATCGATGCTTCGCGAAATCGAGAGATCGAAGATTCCCGGCGTTTCTTAGTGTTTGGCTGGGTGTACGCATGTCAAAATTCTTTATTCCATGCAACTACACACTTACAATACGATAAGACGGGTATCGTGGTGCTGCAGCGATTGATACATCGATGCTTAGCGAAATCCAGAGATCGAGGATTCCCGCCGTTTCTAAGACTTTGGCTGGCTGTACGAGTGTCAAAATCCTTCATTCTATGTAACTACACACTCTCAATACGATAAAACTGGTATCGCAGGTCTGCAGCGATTGATACATCGATGCTTAGCGAAATCGAGAGATCGAGGATTCCCGGCGTTTCTTAGTGTTTGGCTGGGTGTACGCATGTCAAAATTCTTTATTTCATGCAACTACACACTCTCAATACGATAAAACTGGTACCGCAGTTCTGCAGCTATTGATACATCGATGCTTCGCGAAATCGAGAGATCGAAGATTCCCGGCGTTTCTTAGTGTTTGGCTGGGTGTACGGATGTCAAAATTCTTTATTCCATGCAACTACACACTTACAATACGATAAGACGGGTATCGTGGTGCTGCAGCGATTGATACATCGATGCTTAGCGACATCGAGAGATCGAAGATTCCCGGCGTTTCTGAGAGTTTGGCTGGGCGTACGAGTGTCAAAATCCTTCATTCTATGTAACTACACACTCTCAATACGATAAAACTGGTATCGCAGTTCTGCAGCGATTGATACATCGATGCTTAGCGAAATCGAGAGATCGAGGATTCCCGGCGTTTCTTGGTGTTTGGCTGAGTGCACGCATGTGAAAATTGTTTATTTCATGCAACTACACACTCCCAATACGATAAAACTGGTATCGCAGTTCCGCAGCGAGTGATACATCGATGCTTAGCGAAATCGAGAGATCGAGGATTCCCGGCGTTTCTTAGTGTTTGGCTGGGTGTACGCATTTCGTAATTCTTTATTTCATGCAACTACACACTTACAATACGCTAAAACGGGGATCGTGGTGCTGCAGCGATTGATACATCGATGCTTAGCGAAATCTAGAGATCGAGAATTCCCGCCGTTTCTGAGACTTTGGCTGGCTGTACGAGTGTCAAAATCCTTCATACTATGTAACTACACACTCTCAATACGATAAAACTGGTATCGCAGTTCTGCAGCGATTGATACATCGATGCTTAGCGACATCGAGAGATCGAAGATTCCCGGCGTTTTTGAGAGTTTGGCTGGGCGTACGAGTGTCAAAATCCTTCAATCTATGTAACTACACACTCTCAATACGATAAAACTGGTATCGCAGTTCTGCAGCGATTGATATATCGATGCTTAGCGAAATCGAGAGATCGAGGATTCCCGGCGTTTCTTAGTGTTTGGCTGGGTGTACGCATGCCAAAATTCTTTATTTCATGCAACTACACACTCTCAATACGATGAAACTGGTATCGCAGTTCTGCAGCGATTGATACATCGATGCTTAGCGAAATCGAGCGATCAAGGATTCCCGGCGTTTCTGAGAGTTTGGCTGGCTGTACTTGTGTGAAAATTCTTCATTTCATGCAACTACACACTTGCAATACGATAAAACGGGTATCGTCGTTCTGCGGCGATTGATACGTCGATCCTTAGCGACATCGAGAGATCGAGGATTCTCGGCGTTTCTGAGAGTTTGGCTGGGCGTACGGGTGTCAAAATTCTTTATTTCATGCAACTACACACTCTCAATACGATAAAACTGGTACCGCAGTTCTGCAGCTATTGATACATCGATGCTTAGCGAAATCGAGAGATCGAGGATTCCCGGCGTTTCATAGTGTTTGGCTGGGTGTACGCATGTCAAAATTCTTTATTTCATGCAACTACACACTTACAATACGATAAAACGGGTATCGTGGTGCTGCAGCGATTGATACATCGATGCTTAGCGAAATCTAGAGATCGCGGATTCCCGCCGTTTCTGAGACTTTGGCTGGCTGTACGAGTGTCAAAATCCTTCATTCTATGTAACTACACACTCTCAATACGATAAAACTCGTATCGCGGTTCTGCAGCGATTGATACATCGATGCTTAGCGAAATCGAGAGATCGAGGATTCCCGGCGTTTCATAGTGTTTGGCTGGGTGTACGCATGTCAAAATTCTTTATTTCATGCAACTACACACTCTCAATACGATAAAACTGGTATCGCAGTTCTGCATCGACTGATACATCGATGCTTAGCGAAATCGAGAGATCGAGGACTCCCGGCGTTTCTTAGTGTTTGGCTGGGTGTACGCATTTCGTAATTCTTTATTTCATGCAACTACACACTTACAATACGCTAAAACGGGTATCGTGGTGCTGCAGCGATTGATACATCGATGCTTAGCGAAATCTAGAGATCGAGGATTCCCGCCGTTTCTGAGACTTTGGCTGGTTGTACGAGTGTCAAAATCCTTCATTCTATGTAACTACACACTCTCAATACGATAAAACTGGTATCGCAGTTCTGCAGCGATTGATACATCGATGCTTAGCGACATCGAGAGATCGAAGATTCCCGGCGTTTCTGAGAGTTTGGCTGGGCGTACGAGTGTCAAAATCCTTCATTCTATGTAACTACACACTCTCAATACGATAAAACTGGTATCGCAGTTCTGCAGCGATTGATACATCGATGCTTATCGAAATCGAGAGATCGAGGATTCCCGGCGTTTCTTAGTGTTTGGCTGGGTGTACGCATGTCAAAATTCTTTATTTCATGCAACTACACACTTACAATACGATAAAACGGGTATCGTGGTGCTGCAGCGATTGATACATCGATGCTTAGCGAAATCCAGAGATCGAGGATTCTCGGCGGTTCTGAGAGTTTGGCTGGGCGTACGGGTGTCAAAATTCTTTATTTCATGCAACTACACACTCTCAATACGATAAAACTGGTACCGCAGTTCTGCAGCTATTGATACATCGATGCTTCGCGAAATCGAGAGATCGAAGATTCCCGGCGTTTCTTAGTGTTTGGCTGGGTGTACGCATGTCAAAATTCTTTATTCCATGCAACTACACACTTACAATACGATAAGACGGGTATCGTGGTGCTGCAGCGATTGATACATCGATGCTTAGCGAAATCCAGAGATCGAGGATTCCCGCCGTTTCTAAGACTTTGGCTGGCTGTACGAGTGTCAAAATCCTTCATTCTATGTAACTACACACTCTCAATACGATAAAACTGGTATCGCAGTTCTGCAGCGATTGATACATCGATGCTTAGCGAAATCGAGAGATCGAGGATTCCCGGCGTTTCTTAGTGTTTGGCTGGGTGTACGCATGTCAAAATTCTTTATTTCATGCAACTACACACTCTCAATACGATAAAACTGGTATCGCAGTTCTGCAGCAAGTGATACATCGATGCTTAGCGAAATCGAGAGATCGAGGATTCCCGGCGTTTCTTAGTGTTTGGCTGGGTGTACGCATGTCAAAATTCTTTATTTCATGCAACTACACACTTGCAATACGATAAAACGGGTATCGTGGTGCTGCGGCGATTGATACGTCGATCCTTAGCGAAATCTAGAGATCGAGGATTCCCGCCGTTTCTGAGACTTTGGCCGGCTGTACGAGTGTCAAAATCCTTCATTCTATGTAACTACACACTCTCAATACGATAAAACTGGTATCGCAGTTCTGCAGCGAGTGATACACCGATGCTTAGCGACATCGAGAGATCGAGGATTCCCGGCGTTTCTGAGAATTTGGCTGGGCGTACGGGTGTCAAAATTCTTTATTTCATGCAACTACACACTTGCAATACGATAAAACTGGTATCGCAGTTCTGCAGCGATTGATACGTCGATGCTTAGCGAAATCGAGAGATCGAGGATTCCCGGCGTTTCTTAGTGTTTGGCTGGGTGTACGAATGTCAAAATACTTTATTTCATGCAACTACACACTTACAATACGATAAAACGGATATCGTGGTGCTGCAGCGATTGATACATCGATGCTTAGCGAAATCGAGAGATCGAGGATTCCCGCCGTTTCTGAGACTTTCGCTGGCTGTACGAGTGTCAAAATCCTGCATTCTATGTAACTACACACTCTCAATACGATAAAACTGGTATCGCAGTTCTGCAGCGATTGATACATCGATGCTTAGCGAAATCGACAGATCGAGGATTCCCGGCGTTTCTCAGTGTTTGGCTGGGTGTACGCATGTCAAAATTCTTTATTTCATGCAACTACACACTCTCAATACGATAAAACTGGTTTCGCAGTTCTGCAGCGATTGATACGTCGATGCTTAGCGACATCGAGAGATCGAGGATTCCCGGCGTTTCTGAGAGTTTGGCTGGGCGTACGGGTGTCAAAATTCTTTATTTCATGCAACTACACACTTGCAATACGATAAAACTGGTATCGCAGTTCTGCAGCCATTGATACGTCGATGCTTAGCGAAATCGAGAGATCGAGGATTCCCGGCGTTTCTTAGTGTTTGGCTGGGTGTACGTATGTCAAAATTCTTTATTTCATGCAACTACACACTTACAATACGATAAAACGGATATCGTGGTGCTGCAGCGATTGATACATCGATGCTTAGCGAAATCGAGAGATCGAGGATTCCCGCCGTTTCTGAGACTTTCGCTGGCTGTACGAGTGTCAAAATCCTTCATTCTATGTAACTACACACTCTCAATACGATAAAACTGGTATCGCAGTTCTGTAGCGATTGATACATCGATGCTTAGCGAAATCGAGAGATCGAGGATTCCCGGCGTTTCTTAGTGTTTGGCTGGGTGTACGCATGCCAAAATTCTTTATTTTATGCAACTTTACACTCTCAATACGATAAAACTGGTATCGCAGTTCTGCAGCGAGTGATACATCGATGCTTAGCGACATCGAGAGATCGAAAATTCCCGGCGTTTCTGAGAATTTGGCTGGGCGTACGGGTGTCAAAATTCTTTATTTCATGCAACTACACACTTGCAATACGATAAAACTGGTATCGCAGTTCTGCAGCGATTGATACGTCGATGCTTAGCGAAATCGAGAGATCGAGGATTCCCGGCGTTTCTTAGTGTTTGGCTGGGTGTACGTATGTCAAAATTCTTTATTTCATGCAACTACACACTTACAATACGATAAAACGGATATCGTGGTGCTGCAGCGATTGATACATCGATGCTTACCGAAATCGAGAGATCGAGGATTCCCGCCGTTTCTGAGACTTTGGCTGGCTGTACGGGTGTCAAAATCGTTCAGTCTATGTAACTACACACTTACAATACGATAAAACGGGTATCGTGGTGCTGCAGCGATTGATACATCGATGCTTAGCGAAATCGAGAGATCAAGGATTCCCGGCGTTTCTGAGAGTTTGGCTGGGCGTACGAGTGTCAGAATCCTTCATTCTATGTAACTACACACTATCAATACGATAAAACTGGTATCGCAGCTCTGCAGCGATTGATACATCGATGCTTAGCGAAATCGAGAGATCGAGGATTCCCGGCGTTTCTTAGTGTTTGGCTGGGTGTACGCATGCCAAAATTCTTTATTTCATGCAACTACACACTCTCAATACGATAAAACTGGTATCGCAGTTCTGCAGCGATTGATACATCCATGCTTAGCGAAATCGAGAGATCGAGGATTCCCGGCGTTTCTTAGTGTTTGGCTGGGTGTACGCATGCCAAAATTCTTTATTTCATGCAACTACACACTCTCAATACGATAAAACTGGTATCGCAGTTCTGCAGCGATTGATACATCGATGCTTAGCGAAATCGAGAGATCGAGGATTCCCGGCGTTTCTTAGAGTTTGGCTGGGTGTACGCATGCCAAAATTCTTTATTTCATGCAACTACATACTTTCAATACGATAAAACGGGTATCGTGGTGCTGCAGCGATTGATACATCGATACTTAGCGAAATCGAGCGATCGAGGATTCCCGGCGTTTCTGAGAGTTTGGCTGGGCTTACGGGTGTTAAAATTCTTTATTTCATGCAACTACACACTCTCAATACGATAAAACGGATATCGTGGTGCTGCAGCGATTGATATACATCGATGCTTAGCGAAATCGAGAGATCGAGGATTCCCGGCGTTTCTTAGTGTTTGGCTGGGTGTACGCATGCCAAAATTCTTTATTTCATGCAACTACACACTCTCAATACGATAAAACTGGTATCGCAGTTCTGCAGCGATTGATACATCGATGCTTAGCGACATCGAGAGATCGAGGACTCCCGGCGTTTCTGAGAATTTGGCTGGGCGTACGGGTGTCAAAATTCTTTATTTCATGCAACTACACACTTGCAATACGATAAAACTGGTATCGCAGTTCTGCAGCGATTGATACGTCGATGCTTGGCGAAATCGAGAGATCGAGGATTCCCGGCGTTTCTTAGTGTTTCGCTGGGTGTACGCATGTCAAAATTCTTTATTTCATGCAACTACACACTTACAATACGATACAACGGATATCGTGGTGCTGCAGCGATTGATACATCGATGCTTAGCGAAATCGAGAGATCGAGGATTCCCGCCGTTTGTGAGACTTTCGCTGGCTGTACGAGTGTCAAAATCCTGCATTCTATGTAACTACACACTCTCAATACGATAAAACTGGTATCGCAGTTCTCCAGCGATTGATACATCGATGCTTAGTGAAATCGAGAGATAGAGGATTCCCGGCGTTTCTCAGTGTTTGGCTGGGTGTACGCATGTCAAAATTCTTTATTTCATGCAACTACACACTCTCAATACGATAAAACTGGTTTCGCAGTTCTGCACCGATTGATACGTCGATGCTTAGCGACATCGAGAGATCGACGATTCCCGGCGTTTCTGAAAGTTTGGCTGGGCGTACGGGTGTCAAAATTCTTTATTCCATGCAACTACACACTTGCAATACGATAAAACTGGTATCGCAGTTCTGCAGCGATTGATACGTCGATGCTTAGCGAAATCGAGAGATCGAGGATTTCCGGCGTTTCTTAGTGTTTGGCTGGGTGTACGCATGTCAAAATTCTTTATTTCATGCAACTACACAATTACAATACGATAAACCGGATATCGTGGTGCTGCAGCGATTGATACATCGATGCTTAGCGAAATCGAGAGATCGAGGATTCCCGCCGTTTCTGAGACTTTCGCTGGCTGTACGAGTGTCAAAATCCTGCATTCTATGTAACTACACACTCTCAATACGATAAAACTGGTATCGCAGTTCTGCAGCGATTGATACATCGATGCTTAGCGAAATCGACAGATCGAGGATTCCCGGCGTTTCTCAGTGTTTGGCTGGGTGTACGCATGTCAAAATTCTTTATTTGATACAACTACACACTCTCAATACGATAAAACTGGTTTCGCAGTTCTGCAGCGATTGATACGTCGATGCTTAGCGACATCGAGAGATCGAGGATTCCCGGCGTTTCTGAGAGTTTGGCTGGGCGTACGGGTGTCAAAATTCTTTATTTCATGCAACTACACACTTGCAATACGATAAAACGGGTATCGTGGTGCTGCGGAGATTGATACGTCGATCCTTAGCGACATCGAGAGATCGAGGATTCCCGGCGTTACTGAGAGTTTGGCTGGGCGTACGGGTGTCAAAATTCTTCGTTTCATGCAACTACACACTCTAAATACGATAAAACTGGTATCGCAGTTCTGCAGCCATTGATACATCGATGCTTAGCGAAATCGAGAGATCGAGGATTCCCGGCGTTTCTTAGTGTTTGGCTGGGTGTACGTATGTCAAAATTCTTCATTTCATGCAACTACACACTTACAATACGATAAAACGGATATCGTGGTGCTGCAGCGATTGATACATCGATGCTTAGCGAAATCGAGAGATCGAGGATTCCCGCCGTTTCTGAGACTTTCGCTGGCTGTACGAGTGTCAAAATCCTTCATTCTATGTAACTACACACTCTCAATACGATAAAACTGGTATCGCAGTTCTGCAGGGATTGATACATCGATGCTTAGCGAAATCGAGAGATCGAGGATTCCCGGCGTTTCTTAGTGTTTGGCTGGGTGTACGCATGCCAAAATTCTTTATTTCATGCATCTACACACTCTCAATACGATAAAACTGGTATCGCAGTTCTGCAGGGATTGATACATCGATGCTTAGCGAAATCGAGAGATCGAGGATTCCCGGCGTTTCTGAGAGTTTGGCTGGGCGTACGAGTGTCAAAATCTTTCATTCTATGTAACTACACACTCTCAATACGATAAAACTGGTATCGCAGTTCTGCAGCGAGTGATACATCGATGCTTAGCGAAATCGAGAGATCGAGGATTCCCGGCGTTTCTTATTGTTTGGCTGGGTGTACGCATGTCAAAATTCTTTATTTCATGCAACTACACACTTGCAATACGATAAAACGGGTATCGTGGTGCTGCGGCGATTGATACGTCGATCCTTAGCGAAATCTAGAGATCGAGGATTCCCGCCGTTTCTGAGACTTTGGCCGGCTGTACGAGTGTCAAAATCCTTCATTCTATGTAACTACACACTCTCAATACGATAAAACTCGTATCGCAGTTCTGCAGCGATTGATACATCGATGCTTAGCGAAATCGAGAGATCGAGGATTCCCGTCGTTTCTTAGTGTTTGGCTGGGTGTACGCATGTCAAAATTCTTTATTTCATGCAAATACACACTCTCAATACGATGAAACTGGTAACGCAGTTCTGCAGCGAGTGATGCATCGATGCTTAGCGAAATCGAGAGATCGAGGATTCCCGCCTTTTCTGAGACTTTGGCTGGGCGTACGAGTGTCAAAATTATTCATTCTATGTAACTACACACTCTTAATACGATAAAACTGGTATCGCAGTTCTGCAGCGATTGATACATCGATGCTTAGCGAAATCGAGAGATCGAGGATTCCCGGCGTTTCTTAGTGTTTGGCTGGGTGTACGCATGCCAAATTTCTTTATTTCATGCAACTACACACTTTCAATACGATAAAACGGGTATCGTGGTGCTGTAGCGATTGATACATCAATGCTTAGCGAAATCGAGAGATCGAGGATTCCCGGCGTTTCTGAGACTTTGGCTGGCTGTACGAGTGTCAAAATCCTTCATTCTATGTAACTACACACTCTCAATACGATAAAACTGGTATCGCAGTTCTGCAGCGATTGATACATCGATGCTTAGCGAAATCGAGAGATCGAGGATTCCCGGCGTTTCTTAGTGTTTGGCTGGGTGTACGCATGTCAAAATTCTTTATTTCATGCAACTACACACTCTCAATACGATAAAACTGGTATCGCAGTTCTGCAGCGAGTGATACATCGATGCTTAGCGACATCGAGAGATCGAGGATTCCCGGCGTTTCTGAGAGTTTGGCTGGGCGTACGGGTGTCAAAATTCTTTATTCCATGCAAATACACACTTGCAATACGATAAAACGGGTATTGTGGTGCTGCGGAGATTGATACGTCGATCCTTAGCGACATCGAGAGATCGAGGATTCCCGGCGTTTCTGAGAGTTTGGCTGGGCGTACGGGTGTCAAAATTCTTTGTTTCATGCAACTACACACTCTAAATACGATAAAACTGGTATCGCAGTTCTGCAGCGATTGATACATCGATGCTTAGCGAAATCGAGAGATCGAGGATTCCCGGCGTTTCTTAGTGTTTGGCTGGGTGTACGCATGTCAAAATTCTTTATTTCATGCAACTACACACTCTCAATACGATAAAACTGGTATCGCAGAACTGCAGCGATTGATACATCGATGCTTAGCGAAATCGAGAGATCAAGGATTCCCGGCGTTTCTGAGAGTTTGGCTGGCTGTACGCATGCCAAAATTCTTTATTTCATGCAACTACACACTTTCAATACGATAAAACGGGTATCGTGGTGCTGCAGCGATTGATACATCGATACTTAGCGACATCGAGAGATCGAGGATTCCCGGCGTTTCTGAGAGTTTGGCTGGGCGTACGGGTGTCAAAATTCTTTATTTCATGCAACTACACACTCTCAAAACGATAAAACTGGTATCGCAGTTCTGCAGCGATTGATACGTCGATGCTTAGCGAAATCGAGAGAACGAGGATTCCCGCCGTTTCTGAGACTTTGGTTGGCAATACAGGTGTCAAAATCCTTCATTCTATGTAACTACACACTCTCAATACGATAAAACTCGTATCGCTGTTCTGCAGCGATTGATACATCGATGCTTAGCGAAAGCGAGAGATCGAGGATTCCCGGCGTTTCTTTGTGTTTGGCTGGGTGTACGCATGTCAAAATTCTTTATTTCATGCAACTACACACTCTCAATACGATAAAACTGGTTTCGTAGTTCTGCAGCGATTGATACGTCGATGCTTAGCGACATCGAGAGATCGAGGATTCCCGGCGTTTCTGAGAGTTTGGCTGGGCGTACGTGTGTCAAAATTCTTTGTTTCATGCAACTACACACTCTAAATACGATAAAACTGGTATCGCAGTTCTGCAGCGATTGATACATCGATCCTTAGCGACATCGAGAGATCGAGGATTCTCGGCGTTTCTGAGAGTTTGCCTGGGCGTACGGGTGTCAAAATTCTTTATTTCATGCAACTACACACTCAATACGATAAAACTGGTACCGCAGTTCTGCAGCTATTGATACATCGATGCTTAGCGAAATCGAGAGATCGAGGATTCCCGGCGTTTCTTAATGTTTGGCTGGGTGTACGCATGTCAAAATTCTTTATTTCATGCAACTACACACTTAAAATACGATAAAACGGGTATCGTGGTGCTGCAGCGATTGATACATCGATGCTTAGCGAAATCCAGAGATCGAGGATTCTCGGCGTTTCTGAGAGTTCGGCTGGGCGTACGGGTGTCAAAATTCTATATTTCATGCAACTACACACTTACAATACGATAAAACGGGTATCGTGGTGCTGCAGCGATTGATACATCGATGCTTAGCGAAATCGAGAGATCGCGGATTCCCGCCGTTTCTGAGACTTTGGCTGGCTGTACGAGTGTCAAAATCCTTCATTCTATGTAACTACACACTCTCAATACGATAAAACTCGTATCGCAGTTCTGCAGCGATTGATACATCGATGCTTAGCGAAATCGAGAGATCGAGGATTCCCGGCGTTTCATAGTGTTTGGCTGGGTGTACGCATGTCAAAATTCTTTATTTCATGCAACTACACACTTACAATACGATAAAACGGGTATCGTGGTGCTGCAGCGATTGATACATCGATGCTTAGCGAAATCTAGAGATCGCGGATTCCCGCCGTTTCTGAGACTTTGGCTGGCTGTACGAGTGTCAAAATCCTTCATTCTATGTAACTACACACTCTCAATACGATAAAACTCGTATCGCAGTTCTGCAGCGATTGATACATCGATGCTTAGCGAAATCGAGAGATCGAGGATTCCCGGCGTTTCTTAGTGTTTGGCTGGGTGTACGCATGTCAAAATTCTTTATTTCATGCAACTACACACTCTCAATACGATAAAACTGGTATCGCAGTTCTGCAGCGAGTGATACATCGATGCTTAGCGAAATCGAGAGATCGAGGACTCCCGGCGTTTCTTAGTGTTTGGCTGGGTGTACGCATTTCGTAATTCTTTATTTCATGGAACTACACACTTACAATACGCTAAAACGGGTATCGTGGTGCTGCAGCGATTGATACATCGATGCTTACCGAAACCTAGAGATCGAGGATTCCCGCCGTTTCTGAGACTTTGGCTGGTTGTACGAGTGTCAAAATCCTTCATTCTATGTAACTACACACTCTCAATACGATAAAACTGGTATTGCAGTTCTGCAGCGATTGATACATCGATGCTTAGCGACATCGAGTGATCGAAGATTCCCGGCGTTTCTCAGAGTTTGGTTGGGCGTACGAGTGTCAAAATCCTTCATTCTATGTAACTACACACTCTCAATACGATAAAACTGGTATCGCAGTTCTGCAGCGAGTGACACATCGATGCTTAGCGAAATCGAGAGATCGAGGATTCCCGGCGTTTCATAGTGTTTGGCTGGGTGTACGCATGTCAAAATTCTTTATTTCATGCAACTACACACTTACAATACGATAAAACGGGTATCGTGGTGCTGCAGCGATTGATACATCGATGCTTAGCGAAATCTAGAGATCGCGGATTCCCGCCGTTTCTGAGACTTTGGCTGGCTGTACGAGTGTCAAAATCCTTCATTCTATGTAACTACACACTCTCAATACGATAAAACTCGTATCGCAGTTCTGCAGCGATTGATACATCGATGCTTAGCGAAATCGAGAGATCGAGGATTCCCGGCGTTTCATAGTGTTTGGCTGGGTGTACGCATGTCAAAATTCTTTATTTCATGCAACTACACACTCTCAATACGATAAAACTGGTATCGCAGTTCTGCATCGAGTGATACATCGATGCTTAGCGAAATCGAGAGATCGAGGACTCCCGGCGTTTCTTAGTGTTTGGCTGGGTGTACGCATTTCGTAATTCTTTATTTCATGCAACTACACACTTACAATACGCTAAAACGGGTATCGTGGTGCTGCAGCGATTGATACATCGATGCTTAGCGAAATCTAGAGATCGAGGATTCCCGCCGTTTCTGAGACTTTGGCTGGTTGTACGAGTGTCAAAATCCTTCATTCTCTGTAACTACACACTCTCAATACGATAAAACTGGTATCGCAGTTCTGCAGCGATTGATACATCGATGCTTAGCGACATCGAGAGATCGAAGATTCCCGGCGTTTCTGAGAGTTTGGCTGGGCGTACGAGTGTCAAAATCCTTCATTCTATGTAACTACACACTCTCAATACGATAAAACTGGTATCGCAGTTCTGCAGCGATTGATACATCGATGCTTAGCGAAATCGAGAGATCGAGGATTCCCGGCGTTTCTTAGTGTTTGGCTGGGTGTACGCATGTCAAAATTCTTTATTTCATGCAACTACACACTTACAATACGATAAAACGGGTATCGTGGTGCTGCAGCGATTGATACATCGATGCTTAGCGAAATCCAGAGATCGAGGATTCTCGGCGGTTCTGAGAGTTTGGCTGGGCGTACGGGTGTCAAAATTCTTTATTTCATGCAACTACACACTCTCAATACGATAAAACTGGTACCGCAGTTCTGCAGCTATTGATACATCGATGCTTCGCGAAATCGAGAGATCGAAGATTCCCGGCGTTTCTTAGTGTTTGGCTGGGTGTACGCATGTCAAAATTCTTTATTCCATGCAACTACACACTTACAATACGATAAGACGGGTATCGTGGTGCTGCAGCGATTGATACATCGATGCTTAGCGAAATCCAGAGATCGAGGATTCCCGCCGTTTCTAAGACTTTGGCTGGCTGTACGAGTGTCAAAATCCTTCATTCTATGTAACTACACACTCTCAATACGATAAAACTGGTATCGCAGTTCTGCAGCGATTGATACATCGATGCTTAGCGAAATCGAGAGATCGAGGATTCCCGGCGTTTCTTAGTGTTTGGCTGGGTGTACGCATGTCAAAATTCTTTATTTCATGCAACTACACACTCTCAATACGATAAAACTGGTACCGCAGTTCTGCAGCTATTGATACATCGATGCTTCGCGAAATCGAGAGATCGAAGATTCCCGGCGTTTCTTAGTGTTTGGCTGGGTGTACGGATGTCAAAATTCTTTATTCCATGCAACTACACACTTACAATACGATAAGACGGGTATCGTGGTGCTGCAGCGATTGATACATCGATGCTTAGCGACATCGAGAGATCGAAGATTCCCGGCGTTTCTGAGAGTTTGGCTGGGCGTACGAGTGTCAAAATCCTTCATTCTATGTAACTACACACTCTCAATACGATAAAACTGGTATCGCAGTTCTGCAGCGATTGATACATCGATGCTTAGCGAAATCGAGAGATCGAGGATTCCCGGCGTTTCTTAGTGTTTGGCTGAGTGCACGCATGTGAAAATTGTTTATTTCATGCAACTACACACTCCCAATACGATAAAACTGGTATCGCAGTTCCGCAGCGAGTGATACATCGATGCTTAGCGAAATCGAGAGATCGAGGATTCCCGGCGTTTCTTAGTGTTTGGCTGGGTGTACGCATTTCGTAATTCTTTATTTCATGCAACTACACACTTACAATACGCTAAAACGGGGATCGTGGTGCTGCAGCGATTGATACATCGATGCTTAGCGAAATCTAGAGATCGAGAATTCCCGCCGTTTCTGAGACTTTGGCTGGCTGTACGAGTGTCAAAATCCTTCATACTATGTAACTACACACTCTCAATACGATAAAACTGGTATCGCAGTTCTGCAGCGATTGATACATCGATGCTTAGCGACATCGAGAGATCGAAGATTCCCGGCGTTTTTGAGAGTTTGGCTGGGCGTACGAGTGTCAAAATCCTTCAATCTATGTAACTACACACTCTCAATACGATAAAACTGGTATCGCAGTTCTGCAGCGATTGATACATCGATGCTTAGCGAAATCGAGAGATCGAGGATTCCCGGCGTTTCTTAGTGTTTGGCTGGGTGTACGCATGCCAAAATTCTTTATTTCATGCAACTACACACTCTCAATACGATGAAACTGGTATCGCAGTTCTGCAGCGATTGATACATCGATGCTTAGCGAAATCGAGCGATCAAGGATTCCCGGCGTTTCTGAGAGTTTGGCTGGCTGTACTTGTGTGAAAATTCTTCATTTCATGCAACTACACACTTGCAATACGATAAAACGGGTATCGTCGTTCTGCGGCGATTGATACGTCGATCCTTAGCGACATCGAGAGATCGAGGATTCTCGGCGTTTCTGAGAGTTTGGCTGGGCGTACGGGTGTCAAAATTCTTTATTTCATGCAACTACACACTCTCAATACGATAAAACTGGTACCGCAGTTCTGCAGCTATTGATACATCGATGCTTAGCGAAATCGAGAGATCGAGGATTCCCGGCGTTTCATAGTGTTTGGCTGGGTGTACGCATGTCAAAATTCTTTATTTCATGCAACTTTACACTCTCAATACGATAAAACTGGTATCGCAGTTCTGCAGCGAGTGATACATCGATGCTTAGCGACATCGAGAGATCGAAAATTCCCGGCGTTTCTGAGAATTTGGCTGGGCGTACGGGTGTCAAAATTCTTTATTTCATGCAACTACACACTTGCAATACGATAAAACTGGTATCGCAGTTCTGCAGCGATTGATACGTCGATGCTTAGCGAAATCGAGAGATCGAGGATTCCCGGCGTTTCTTAGTGTTTGGCTGGGTGTACGTATGTCAAAATTCTTTATTTCATGCAACTACACACTTACAATACGATAAAACGGATATCGTGGTGCTGCAGCGATTGATACATCGATGCTTAGCGAAATCGAGAGATCGAGGATTCCCGCCGTTTCTGAGACTTTGGCTGGCTGTACGGGTGTCAAAATCGTTCAGTCTATGTAACTACACACTTACAATACGATAAAACGGGTATCGTGGTGCTGCAGCGATTGATACATCGATGCTTAGCGAAATCGAGAGATCAAGGATTCCCGGCGTTTCTGAGAGTTTGGCTGGGCGTACGAGTGTCAGAATCCTTCATTCTATGTAACTACACACTATCAATACGATAAAACTGGTATCGCAGCTCTGCAGCGATTGATACATCGATGCTTAGCGAAATCGAGAGATCGAGGATTCCCGGCGTTTCTTAGTGTTTGGCTGGGTGTACGCATGCCAAAATTCTTTATTTCATGCAACTACACACTCTCAATACGATAAAACTGGTATCGCAGTTCTGCAGCGATTGATACATCCATGCTTAGCGAAATCGAGAGATCGAGGATTCCCGGCGTTTCTTAGTGTTTGGCTGGGTGTACGCATGCCAAAATTCTTTATTTCATGCAACTACACACTCTCAATACGATAAAACTGGTATCGCAGTTCTGCAGCGATTGATACATCGATGCTTAGCGAAATCGAGAGATCGAGGATTCCCGGCGTTTCTTAGAGTTTGGCTGGGTGTACGCATGCCAAAATTCTTTATTTCATGCAACTACATACTTTCAATACGATAAAACGGGTATCGTGGTGCTGCAGCGATTGATACATCGATACTTAGCGAAATCGAGCGATCGAGGATTCCCGGCGTTTCTGAGAGTTTGGCTGGGCTTACGGGTGTTAAAATTCTTTATTTCATGCAACTACACACTCTCAATACGATAAAACGGATATCGTGGTGCTGCAGCGATTGATATACATCGATGCTTAGCGAAATCGAGAGATCGAGGATTCCCGGCGTTTCTTAGTGTTTGGCTGGGTGTACGCATGCCAAAATTCTTTATTTCATGCAACTACACACTCTCAATACGATAAAACTGGTATCGCAGTTCTGCAGCGATTGATACATCGATGCTTAGCGACATCGAGAGATCGAGGACTCCCGGCGTTTCTGAGAATTTGGCTGGGCGTACGGGTGTCAAAATTCTTTATTTCATGCAACTACACACTTGCAATACGATAAAACTGGTATCGCAGTTCTGCAGCGATTGATACGTCGATGCTTGGCGAAATCGAGAGATCGAGGATTCCCGGCGTTTCTTAGTGTTTGGCTGGGTGTACGCATGTCAAAATTCTTTATTTCATGCAACTACACACTTACAATACGATACAACGGATATCGTGGTGCTGCAGCGATTGATACATCGATGCTTAGCGAAATCGAGAGATCGAGGATTCCCGCCGTTTGTGAGACTTTCGCTGGCTGTACGAGTGTCAAAATCCTGCATTCTATGTAACTACACACTCTCAATACGATAAAACTGGTATCGCAGTTCTCCAGCGATTGATACATCGATGCTTAGTGAAATCGAGAGATAGAGGATTCCCGGCGTTTCTCAGTGTTTGGCTGGGTGTACGCATGTCAAAATTCTTTATTTCATGCAACTACACACTCTCAATACGATAAAACTGGTTTCGCAGTTCTGCAGCGATTGATACGTCGATGCTTAGCGACATCGAGAGATCGACGATTCCCGGCGTTTCTGAAAGTTTGGCTGGGCGTACGGGTGTCAAAATTCTTTATTCCATGCAACTACACACTTGCAATACGATAAAACTGGTATCGCAGTTCTGCAGCGATTGATACGTCGATGCTTAGCGAAATCGAGAGATCGAGGATTTCCGGCGTTTCTTAGTGTTTGGCTGGGTGTACGCATGTCAAAATTCTTTATTTCATGCAACTACACAATTACAATACGATAAACCGGATATCGTGGTGCTGCAGCGATTGATACATCGATGCTTAGCGAAATCGAGAGATCGAGGATTCCCGCCGTTTCTGAGACTTTCGCTGGCTGTACGAGTGTCAAAATCCTGCATTCTATGTAACTACACACTCTCAATACGATAAAACTGGTATCGCAGTTCTGCAGCGATTGATACATCGATGCTTAGCGAAATCGACAGATCGAGGATTCCCGGCGTTTCTCAGTGTTTGGCTGGGTGTACGCATGTCAAAATTCTTTATTTGATACAACTACACACTCTCAATACGATAAAACTGGTTTCGCAGTTCTGCAGCGATTGATACGTCGATGCTTAGCGACATCGAGAGATCGAGGATTCCCGGCGTTTCTGAGAGTTTGGCTGGGCGTACGGGTGTCAAAATTCTTTATTTCATGCAACTACACACTTGCAATACGATAAAACGGGTATCGTGGTGCTGCGGAGATTGATACGTCGATCCTTAGCGACATCGAGAGATCGAGGATTCCCGGCGTTACTGAGAGTTTGGCTGGGCGTACGGGTGTCAAAATTCTTCGTTTCATGCAACTACACACTCTAAATACGATAAAACTGGTATCGCAGTTCTGCAGCCATTGATACATCGATGCTTAGCGAAATCGAGAGATCGAGGATTCCCGGCGTTTCTTAGTGTTTGGCTGGGTGTACGTATGTCAAAATTCTTCATTTCATGCAACTACACACTTACAATACGATAAAACGGATATCGTGGTGCTGCAGCGATTGATACATCGATGCTTAGCGAAATCGAGAGATCGAGGATTCCCGCCGTTTCTGAGACTTTCGCTGGCTGTACGAGTGTCAAAATCCTTCATTCTATGTAACTACACACTCTCAATACGATAAAACTGGTATCGCAGTTCTGCAGGGATTGATACATCGATGCTTAGCGAAATCGAGAGATCGAGGATTCCCGGCGTTTCTTAGTGTTTGGCTGGGTGTACGCATGCCAAAATTCTTTATTTCATGCATCTACACACTCTCAATACGATAAAACTGGTATCGCAGTTCTGCAGGGATTGATACATCGATGCTTAGCGAAATCGAGAGATCGAGGATTCCCGGCGTTTCTGAGAGTTTGGCTGGGCGTACGAGTGTCAAAATCTTTCATTCTATGTAACTACACACTCTCAATACGATAAAACTGGTATCGCAGTTCTGCAGCGAGTGATACATCGATGCTTAGCGAAATCGAGAGATCGAGGATTCCCGGCGTTTCTTATTGTTTGGCTGGGTGTACGCATGTCAAAATTCTTTATTTCATGCAACTACACACTTGCAATACGATAAAACGGGTATCGTGGTGCTGCGGCGATTGATACGTCGATCCTTAGCGAAATCTAGAGATCGAGGATTCCCGCCGTTTCTGAGACTTTGGCCGGCTGTACGAGTGTCAAAATCCTTCATTCTATGTAACTACACACTCTCAATACGATAAAACTCGTATCGCAGTTCTGCAGCGATTGATACATCGATGCTTAGCGAAATCGAGAGATCGAGGATTCCCGTCGTTTCTTAGTGTTTGGCTGGGTGTACGCATGTCAAAATTCTTTATTTCATGCAAATACACACTCTCAATACGATGAAACTGGTAACGCAGTTCTGCAGCGAGTGATGCATCGATGCTTAGCGAAATCGAGAGATCGAGGATTCCCGCCTTTTCTGAGACTTTGGCTGGGCGTACGAGTGTCAAAATTATTCATTCTATGTAACTACACACTCTTAATACGATAAAACTGGTATCGCAGTTCTGCAGCGATTGATACATCGATGCTTAGCGAAATCGAGAGATCGAGGATTCCCGGCGTTTCTTAGTGTTTGGCTGGGTGTACGCATGCCAAATTTCTTTATTTCATGCAACTACACACTTTCAATACGATAAAACGGGTATCGTGGTGCTGTAGCGATTGATACATCAATGCTTAGCGAAATCGAGAGATCGAGGATTCCCGGCGTTTCTGAGACTTTGGCTGGCTGTACGAGTGTCAAAATCCTTCATTCTATGTAACTACACACTCTCAATACGATAAAACTGGTATCGCAGTTCTGCAGCGATTGATACATCGATGCTTAGCGAAATCGAGAGATCGAGGATTCCCGGCGTTTCTTAGTGTTTGGCTGGGTGTACGCATGTCAAAATTCTTTATTTCATGCAACTACACACTCTCAATACGATAAAACTGGTATCGCAGTTCTGCAGCGAGTGATACATCGATGCTTAGCGACATCGAGAGATCGAGGATTCCCGGCGTTTCTGAGAGTTTGGCTGGGCGTACGGGTGTCAAAATTCTTTATTTCATGCAAATACACACTTGCAATACGATAAAACGGGTATTGTGGTGCTGCGGAGATTGATACGTCGATCCTTAGCGACATCGAGAGATCGAGGATTCCCGGCGTTTCTGAGAGTTTGGCTGGGCGTACGGGTGTCAAAATTCTTTGTTTCATGCAACTACACACTCTAAATACGATAAAACTGGTATCGCAGTTCTGCAGCGATTGATATATCGATGCTTAGCGAAATCGAGAGATCGAGGATTCCCGGCGTTTCTTAGTGTTTGGCTGGGTGTACGCATGTCAAAATTCTTTATTTCATGCAACTACACACTCTCAATACGATAAAACTGGTATCGCAGAACTGCAGCGATTGATACATCGATGCTTAGCGAAATCGAGAGATCAAGGATTCCCGGCGTTTCTGAGAGTTTGGCTGGCTGTACGCATGCCAAAATTCTTTATTTCATGCAACTACACACTTTCAATACGATAAAACGGGTATCGTGGTGCTGCAGCGATTGATACATCGATACTTAGCGACATCGAGAGATCGAGGATTCCCGGCGTTTCTGAGAGTTTGGCTGGGCGTACGGGTGTCAAAATTCTTTATTTCATGCAACTACACACTCTCAATACGATAAAACTGGTATCGCAGTTCTGCAGCGATTGATACGTCGATGCTTAGCGAAATCGAGAGAACGAGGATTCCCGCCGTTTCTGAGACTTTGGTTGGCAATACAGGTGTCAAAATCCTTCATTCTATGTAACTACACACTCTCAATACGATAAAACTCGTATCGCTGTTCTGCAGCGATTGATACATCGATGCTTAGCGAAAGCGAGAGATCGAGGATTCCTGGCGTTTCTTTGTGTTTGGCTGGGTGTACGCATGTCAAAATTCTTTATTTCATGCAACTACACACTCTCAATACGATAAAACTGGTTTCGTAGTTCTGCAGCGATTGATACGTCGATGCTTAGCGACATCGAGAGATCGAGGATTCCCGGCGTTTCTGAGAGTTTGGCTGGGCGTACGTGTGTCAAAATTCTTTGTTTCATGCACCTACACACTCTAAATACGATAAAACTGGTATCGCAGTTCTGCAGCGATTGATACATCGATCCTTAGCGACATCGAGAGATCGAGGATTCTCGGCGTTTCTGAGAGTTTGCCTGGGCGTACGGGTGTCAAAATTCTTTATTTCATGCAACTACACACTCAATACGATAAAACTGGTACCGCAGTTCTGCAGCTATTGATACATCGATGCTTAGCGAAATCGAGAGATCGAGGATTCCCGGCGTTTCTTAATGTTTGGCTGGGTGTACGCATGTCAAAATTCTTTATTTCATGCAACTACACACTTAAAATACGATAAAACGGGTATCGTGGTGCTGCAGCGATTGGTACATCGATGCTTAGCGAAATCCAGAGATCGAGGATTCTCGGCGTTTCTGAGAGTTCGGCTGGGCGTACGGGTGTCAAAATTCTATATTTCATGCAACTACACACTTACAATACGATAAAACGGGTATCGTGGTGCTGCAGCGATTGATACATCGATGCTTAGCGAAATCTAGAGATCGCGGATTCCCGCCGTTTCTGAGACTTTGGCTGGCTGTACGAGTGTCAAAATCCTTCATTCTATGTAACTACACACTCTCAATACGATAAAACTCGTATCGCAGTTCTGCAGCGATTGATACATCGATGCTTAGCGAAATCGAGAGATCGAGGATTCCCGGCGTTTCATAGTGTTTGGCTGGGTGTACGCATGTCAAAATTCTTTATTTCATGCAACTACACACTTACAATACGATAAAACGGGTATCGTGGTGCTGCAGCGATTGATACATCGATGCTTAGCGAAATCTAGAGATCGCGGATTCCCGCCGTTTCTGAGACTTTGGCTGGCTGTACGAGTGTCAAAATCCTTCATTCTATGTAACTACACACTCTCAATACGATAAAACTCGTATCGCAGTTCTGCAGCGATTGATACATCGATGCTTAGCGAAATCGAGAGATCGAGGATTCCCGGCGTTTCTTAGTGTTTGGCTGGGTGTACGCATGTCAAAATTCTTTATTTCATGCAACTACACACTCTCAATACGATAAAACTGGTATCGCAGTTCTGCAGCGAGTGATACATCGATGCTTAGCGAAATCGAGAGATCGAGGACTCCCGGCGTTTCTTAGTGTTTGGCTGGGTGTACGCATTTCGTAATTCTTTATTTCATGGAACTACACACTTACAATACGCTAAAACGGGTATCGTGGTGCTGCAGCGATTGATACATCGATGCTTACCGAAACCTAGAGATCGAGGATTCCCGCCGTTTCTGAGACTTTGGCTGGTTGTACGAGTGTCAAAATCCTTCATTCTATGTAACTACACACTCTCAATACGATAAAACTGGTATTGCAGTTCTGCAGCGATTGATACATCGATGCTTAGCGACATCGAGTGATCGAAGATTCCCGGCGTTTCTCAGAGTTTGGTTGGGCGTACGAGTGTCAAAATCCTTCATTCTATGTAACTACACACTCTCAATACGATAAAACTGGTATCGCAGTTCTGCAGCGAGTGACACATCGATGCTTAGCGAAATCGAGAGATCGAGGATTCCCGGCGTTTCATAGTGTTTGGCTGGGTGTACGCATGTCAAAATTCTTTATTTCATGCAACTACACACTTACAATACGATAAAACGGGTATCGTGGTGCTGCAGCGATTGATACATCGATGCTTAGCGAAATCTAGAGATCGCGGATTCCCGCCGTTTCTGAGACTTTGGCTGGCTGTACGAGTGTCAAAATCCTTCATTCTATGTAACTACACACTCTCAATACGATAAAACTCGTATCGCAGTTCTGCAGCGATTGATACATCGATGCTTAGCGAAATCGAGAGATCGAGGATTCCCGGCGTTTCATAGTGTTTGGCTGGGTGTACGCATGTCAAAATTCTTTATTTCATGCAACTACACACTCTCAATACGATAAAACTGGTATCGCAGTTCTGCATCGAGTGATACATCGATGCTTAGCGAAATCGAGAGATCGAGGACTCCCGGCGTTTCTTAGTGTTTGGCTGGGTGTACGCATTTCGTAATTCTTTATTTCATGCAACTACACACTTACAATACGCTAAAACGGGTATCGTGGTGCTGCAGCGATTGATACATCGATGCTTAGCGAAATCTAGAGATCGAGGATTCCCGCCGTTTCTGAGACTTTGGCTGGTTGTACGAGTGTCAAAATCCTTCATTCTCTGTAACTACACACTCTCAATACGATAAAACTGGTATCGCAGTTCTGCAGCGATTGATACATCGATGCTTAGCGACATCGAGAGATCGAAGATTCCCGGCGTTTCTGAGAGTTTGGCTGGGCGTACGAGTGTCAAAATCCTTCATTCTATGTAACTACACACTCTCAATACGATAAAACTGGTATCGCAGTTCTGCAGCGATTGATACATCGATGCTTAGCGAAATCGAGAGATCGAGGATTCCCGGCGTTTCTTAGTGTTTGGCTGGGTGTACGCATGTCAAAATTCTTTATTTCATGCAACTACACACTTACAATACGATAAAACGGGTATCGTGGTGCTGCAGCGATTGATACATCGATGCTTAGCGAAATCCAGAGATCGAGGATTCTCGGCGGTTCTGAGAGTTTGGCTGGGCGTACGGGTGTCAAAATTCTTTATTTCATGCAACTACACACTCTCAATACGATAAAACTGGTACCGCAGTTCTGCAGCTATTGATACATCGATGCTTCGCGAAATCGAGAGATCGAAGATTCCCGGCGTTTCTTAGTGTTTGGCTGGGTGTACGCATGTCAAAATTCTTTATTCCATGCAACTACACACTTACAATACGATAAGACGGGTATCGTGGTGCTGCAGCGATTGATACATCGATGCTTAGCGAAATCCAGAGATCGAGGATTCCCGCCGTTTCTAAGACTTTGGCTGGCTGTACGAGTGTCAAAATCCTTCATTCTATGTAACTACACACTCTCAATACGATAAAACTGGTATCGCAGTTCTGCAGCGATTGATACATCGATGCTTAGCGAAATCGAGAGATCGAGGATTCCCGGCGTTTCTTAGTGTTTGGCTGGGTGTACGCATGTCAAAATTCTTTATTTCATGCAACTACACACTCTCAATACGATAAAACTGGTACCGCAGTTCTGCAGCTATTGATACATCGATGCTTCGCGAAATCGAGAGATCGAAGATTCCCGGCGTTTCTTAGTGTTTGGCTGGGTGTACGGATGTCAAAATTCTTTATTCCATGCAACTACACACTTACAATACGATAAGACGGGTATCGTGGTGCTGCAGCGATTGATACATCGATGCTTAGCGACATCGAGAGATCGAAGATTCCCGGCGTTTCTGAGAGTTTGGCTGGGCGTACGAGTGTCAAAATCCTTCATTCTATGTAACTACACACTCTCAATACGATAAAACTGGTATCGCAGTTCTGCAGCGATTGATACATCGATGCTTAGCGAAATCGAGAGATCGAGGATTCCCGGCGTTTCTTAGTGTTTGGCTGAGTGCACGCATATGAAAATTGTTTATTTCATGCAACTACACACTCCCAATACGATAAAACTGGTATCGCAGTTCCGCAGCGAGTGATACATCGATGCTTAGCGAAATCGAGAGATCGAGGATTCCCGGCGTTTCTTAGTGTTTGGCTGGGTGTACGCATTTCGTAATTCTTTATTTCATGCAACTACACACTTACAATACGCTAAAACGGGGATCGTGGTGCTGCAGCGATTGATACATCGATGCTTAGCGAAATCTAGAGATCGAGAATTCCCGCCGTTTCTGAGACTTTGGCTGGCTGTACGAGTGTCAAAATCCTTCATACTATGTAACTACACACTCTCAATACGATAAAACTGGTATCGCAGTTCTGCAGCGATTGATACATCGATGCTTAGCGACATCGAGAGATCGAAGATTCCCGGCGTTTTTGAGAGTTTGGCTGGGCGTACGAGTGTCAAAATCCTTCAATCTATGTAACTACACACTCTCAATACGATAAAACTGGTATCGCAGTTCTGCAGCGATTGATACATCGATGCTTAGCGAAATCGAGAGATCGAGGATTCCCGGCGTTTCTTAGTGTTTGGCTGGGTGTACGCATGCCAAAATTCTTTATTTCATGCAACTACACACTCTCAATACGATGAAACTGGTATCGCAGTTCTGCAGCGATTGATACATCGATGCTTAGCGAAATCGAGCGATCAAGGATTCCCGGCGTTTCTGAGAGTTTGGCTGGCTGTACTTGTGTAAAAATTCTTCATTTCATGCAACTACACACTTGCAATACGATAAAACGGGTATCGTCGTTCTGCGGCGATTGATACGTCGATCCTTAGCGACATCGAGAGATCGAGGATTCTCGGCGTTTCTGAGAGTTTGGCTGGGCGTACGGGTGTCAAAATTCTTTATTTCATGCAACTACACACTCTCAATACGATAAAACTGGTACCGCAGTTCTGCAGCTATTGATACATCGATGCTTAGCGAAATCGAGAGATCGAGGATTCCCGGCGTTTCATAGTGTTTGGCTGGGTGTACGCATGTCAAAATTCTTTATTTCATGCAACTACACACTTACAATACGATAAAACGGGTATCGTGGTGCTGCAGCGATTGATACATCGATGCTTAGCGAAATCTAGAGATCGCGGATTCCCGCCGTTTCTGAGACTTTGGCTGGCTGTACGAGTGTCAAAATCCTTCATTCTATGTAACTACACACTCTCAATACGATAAAACTCGTATCGCGATTCTGCAGCGATTGATACATCGATGCTTAGCGAAATCGAGAGATCGAGGATTCCCGGCGTTTCATAGTGTTTGGCTGGGTGTACGCATGTCAAAATTCTTTATTTCATGCAACTACACACTCTCAATACGATAAAACTGGTATCGCAGTTCTGCATCGACTGATACATCGATGCTTAGCGAAATCGAGAGATCGAGGACTCCCGGCGTTTCTTAGTGTTTGGCTGGGTGTACGCATTTCGTAATTCTTTATTTCATGCAACTACACACTTACAATACGCTAAAACGGGTATCGTGGTGCTGCAGCGATTGATACATCGATGCTTAGCGAAATCTAGAGATCGAGGATTCCCGCCGTTTCTGAGACTTTGGCTGGTTGTACGAGTGTCAAAATCCTTCATTCTATGTAACTACACACTCTCAATACGATAAAACTGGTATCGCAGTTCTGCAGCGATTGATACATCGATGCTTAGCGACATCGAGAGATCGAAGATTCCCGGCGTTTCTGAGAGTTTGGCTGGGCGTACGAGTGTCAAAATCCTTCATTCTATGTAACTACACACTCTCAATACGATAAAACTGGTATCGCAGTTCTGCAGCGATTGATACATCGATGCTTATCGAAATCGAGAGATCGAGGATTCCCGGCGTTTCTTAGTGTTTGGCTGGGTGTACGCATGTCAAAATTCTTTATTTCATGCAACTACACACTTACAATACGATAAAACGGGTATCGTGGTGCTGCAGCGATTGATACATCGATGCTTAGCGAAATCCAGAGATCGAGGATTCTCGGCGGTTCTGAGAGTTTGGCTGGGCGTACGGGTGTCAAAATTCTTTATTTCATGCAACTACACACTCTCAATACGATAAAACTGGTACCGCAGTTCTGCAGCTATTGATACATCGATGCTTCGCGAAATCGAGAGATCGAAGATTCCCGGCGTTTCTTAGTGTTTGGCTGGGTGTACGCATGTCAAAATTCTTTATTCCATGCAACTACACACTTACAATACGATAAGACGGGTATCGTGGTGCTGCAGCGATTGATACATCGATGCTTAGCGAAATCCAGAGATCGAGGATTCCCGCCGATTCTAAGACTTTGGCTGGCTGTACGAGTGTCAAAATCCTTCATTCTATGTAACTACACACTCTCAATACGATAAAACTGGTATCGCAGTTCTGCAGCGATTGATACATCGATGCTTAGCGAAATCGAGAGATCGAGGATTCCCGGCGTTTCTTAGTGTTTGGCTGGGTGTACGCATGTCAAAATTCTTTATTTCATGCAACTACACACTCTCAATACGATAAAACTGGTATCGCAGTTCTGCAGCAAGTGATACATCGATGCTTAGCGAAATCGAGAGATCGAGGATTCCCGGCGTTTCTTAGTGTTTGGCTGGGTGTACGCATGTCAAAATTCTTTATTTCATGCAACTACACACTTGCAATACGATAAAACGGGTATCGTGGTGCTGCGGCGATTGATACGTCGATCCTTAGCGAAATCTAGAGATCGAGGATTCCCGCCGTTTCTGAGACTTTGGCCGGCTGTACGAGTGTCAAAATCCTTCATTCTATGTAACTACACACTCTCAATACGATAAAACTGGTATCGCAGTTCTGCAGCGAGTGATACACCGATGCTTAGCGACATCGAGAGATCGAGGATTCCCGGCGTTTCTGAGAATTTGGCTGGGCGTACGGGTGTCAAAATTCTTTATTTCATGCAACTACACACTTGCAATACGATAAAACTGGTATCGCAGTTCTGCAGCGATTGATACGTCGATGCTTAGCGAAATCGAGAGATCGAGGATTCCCGGCGTTTCTTAGTGTTTGGCTGGGTGTACGAATGTCAAAATACTTTATTTCATGCAACTACACACTTACAATACGATAAAACGGATATCGAGGTGCTGCAGCGATTGATACATCGATGCTTAGCGAAATCGAGAGATCGAGGATTCCCGCCGTTTCTGAGACTTTCGCTGGCTGTACGAGTGTCAAAATCCTGCATTCTATGTAACTACACACTCTCAATACGATAAAACTGGTATCGCAGTTCTGCAGCGATTGATACATCGATGCTTAGCGAAATCGACAGATCGAGGATTCCCGGCGTTTCTCAGTGTTTGGCTGGGTGTACGCATGTCAAAATTCTTTATTTCATGCAACTACACACTCTCAATACGATAAAACTGGTTTCGCAGTTCTGCAGCGATTGATACGTCGATGCTTAGCGACATCGAGAGATCGAGGATTCCCGGCGTTTCTGAGAGTTTGGCTGGGCGTACGGGTGTCAAAATTCTTTATTTCATGCAACTACACACTTGCAATACGATAAAACTGGTATCGCAGTTCTGCAGCCATTGATACGTCGATGCTTAGCGAAATCGAGAGATCGAGGATTCCCGGCGTTTCTTAGTGTTTGGCTGGGTGTACGTATGTCAAAATTCTTTATTTCATGCAACTACACACTTACAATACGATAAAACGGATATCGTGGTGCTGCAGCGATTGATACATCGATGCTTAGCGAAATCGAGAGATCGAGGATTCCCGCCGTTTCTGAGACTTTCGCTGGCTGTACGAGTGTCAAAATCCTTCATTCTATGTAACTACACACTCTCAATACGATAAAACTGGTATCGCAGTTCTGTAGCGATTGATACATCGATGCTTAGCGAAATCGAGAGATCGAGGATTCCCGGCGTTTCTTAGTGTTTGGCTGGGTGTACGCATGCCAAAATTCTTTATTTTATGCAACTTTACACTCTCAATACGATAAAACTGGTATCGCAGTTCTGCAGCGAGTGATACATCGATGCTTAGCGACATCGAGAGATCGAAAATTCCCGGCGTTTCTGAGAATTTGGCTGGGCGTACGGGTGTCAAAATTCTTTATTTCATGCAACTACACACTTGCAATACGATAAAACTGGTATCGCAGTTCTGCAGCGATTGATACGTCGATGCTTAGCGAAATCGAGAGATCGAGGATTCCCGGCGTTTCTTATCGTTTGGCTGGGTGTACGTATGTCAAAATTCTTTATTTCATGCAACTACACACTTACAATACGATAAAACGGATATCGTGGTGCTGCAGCGATTGATACATCGATGCTTAGCGAAATCGAGAGATCGAGGATTCCCGCCGTTTCTGAGACTTTGGCTGGCTGTACGGGTGTCAAAATCGTTCAGTCTATGTAACTACACACTTACAATACGATAAAACGGGTATCGTGGTGCTGCAGCGATTGATACATCGATGCTTAGCGAAATCGAGAGATCAAGGATTCCCGGCGTTTCTGAGAGTTTGGCTGGGCGTACGAGTGTCAGAATCCTTCATTCTATGTAACTACACACTATCAATACGATAAAACTGGTATCGCAGCTCTGCAGCGATTGATACATCGATGCTTAGCGAAATCGAGAGATCGAGGATTCCCGGCGTTTCTTAGTGTTTGGCTGGGTGTACGCATGCCAAAATTCTTTATTTCATGCAACTACACACTCTCAATACGATAAAACTGGTATCGCAGTTCTGCAGCGATTGATACATCCATGCTTAGCGAAATCGAGAGATCGAGGATTCCCGGCGTTTCTTAGTGTTTGGCTGGGTGTACGCATGCCAAAATTCTTTATTTCATGCAACTACACACTCTCAATACGATAAAACTGGTATCGCAGTTCTGCAGCGATTGATACATCGATGCTTAGCGAAATCGAGAGATCGAGGATTCCCGGCGTTTCTTAGAGTTTGGCTGGGTGTACGCATGCCAAAATTCTTTATTTCATGCAACTACATACTTTCAATACGATAAAACGGGTATCGTGGTGCTGCAGCGATTGATACATCGATACTTAGCGAAATCGAGCGATCGAGGATTCCCGGCGTTTCTGAGAGTTTGGCTGGGCTTACGGGTGTTAAAATTCTTTATTTCATGCAACTACACACTCTCAATACGATAAAACGGATATCGTGGTGCTGCAGCGATTGATATACATCGATGCTTAGCGAAATCGAGAGATCGAGGATTCCCGGCGTTTCTTATTGTTTGGCTGGGTGTACGCATGCCAAAATTCTTTATTTCATGCAACTACACACTCTCAATACGATAAAACTGGTATCGCAGTTCTGCAGCGATTGATACATCGATGCTTAGCGACATCGAGAGATCGAGGACTCCCGGCGTTTCTGAGAATTTGGCTGGGCGTACGGGTGTCAAAATTCTTTATTTCATGCAACTACACACTTGCAATACGATAAAACTGGTATCGCAGTTCTGCAGCGATTGATACGTCGATGCTTGGCGAAATCGAGAGATCGAGGATTCCCGGCGTTTCTTAGTGTTTGGCTGGGTGTACGCATGTCAAAATTCTTTATTTCATGCAACTACACACTTACAATACGATACAACGGATATCGTGGTGCTGCAGCGATTGATACATCGATGCTTAGCGAAATCGAGAGATCGAGGATTCCCGCCGTTTGTGAGACTTTCGCTGGCTGTACGAGTGTCAAAATCCTGCATTCTATGTAACTACACACTCTCAATACGATAAAACTGGTATCGCAGTTCTCCAGCGATTGATACATCGATGCTTAGCGAAATCGAGAGATAGAGGATTCCCGGCGTTTCTCAGTGTTTGGCTGGGTGTACGCATGTCAAAATTCTTTATTTCATGCAACTACACACTCTCAATACGATAAAACTGGTTTCACAGTTCTGCAGCGATTGATACGTCGATGCTTAGCGACATCGAGAGATCGACGATTCCCGGCGTTTCTGAAAGTTTGGCTGGGCGTACGGGTGTCAAAATTCTTTATTCCATGCAACTACACACTTGCAATACGATAAAACTGGTATCGCAGTTCTGCAGCGATTGATACGTCGATGCTTAGCGAAATCGAGAGATCGAGGATTTCCGGCGTTTCTTAGTGTTTGGCTGGGTGTACGCATGTCAAAATTCTTTATTTCATGCAACTACACAATTACAATACGATAAACCGGATATCGTGGTGCTGCAGCGATTGATACATCGATGCTTAGCGAAATCGAGAGATCGAGGATTCCCGCCGTTTCTGAAACTTTCGCTGGCTGTACGAGTGTCAAAATCCTGCATTCTATGTAACTACACACTCTCAATACGATAAAACTGGTATCGCAGTTCTGCAGCGATTGATACATCGATGCTTAGCGAAATCGACAGATCGAGGATTCCCGGCGTTTCTCAGTGTTTGGCTGGGTGTACGCATGTCAAAATTCTTTATTTGATACAACTACACACTCTCAATACGATAAAACTGGTTTCGCAGTTCTGCAGCGATTGATACGTCGATGCTTAGCGACATCGAGAGATCGAGGATTCCCGGCGTTTCTGAGAGTTTGGCTGGGCGTACGGGTGTCAAAATTCTTTATTTCATGCAACTACACACTTGCAATACGATAAAACGGGTATCGTGGTGCTGCGGAGATTGATACGTCGATCCTTAGCGACATCGAGAGATCGAGGATTCCCGGCGTTACTGAGAGTTTGGCTGGGCGTACGGGTGTCAAAATTCTTCGTTTCATGCAACTACACACTCTAAATACGATAAAACTGGTATCGCAGTTCTGCAGCCATTGATACATCGATGCTTAGCGAAATCGAGAGATCGAGGATTCCCGGCGTTTCTTAGAGTTTGGATGGGTGTACGCATGCCAAAATTCTTTATTCCATGCAACTACACACTTTCAATACGATAAAACGGGTATCGTGGTGCTGCAGCGATTGATACATCGATGCTTAGCGAAATCTAGAGATCGAGGATTCCCGCCGTTTCTGAGACTTTGGCTGGCTGTACGAGTGTCAAAATCCTTCATTCTATGTAACTACACACTCTCAATACGATAAAACTGGTATCGCAGTTCTGCAGCGATTGATACATCGATGCTTAGCGAAATCGAGAGATCGAGGATTCCTGGCGTTTCTTAGTGTTTGGCTGCGTGTACGCATGTCAAAATTTTTTATTTCATGCCACTACAAACTCTCAATACGATAAAACTGGTATCGCAGTTCTGCAGCGAGTGATACATCGATGCTTAGCGACATCGAGAGATCGAGGATTCCCGGCGTTTCTGAGAATTTGGCTGGGCGTACGGGTGTCAAAATTCTTTATTTCATGCAACTACACACTTGCAATACGATAAAACTGGTATCGCAGTTCTGCAGCGATTGATACGTCGATGCTTAGCGAAATCGAGAGATCGAGGATTCCCGGCGTTTCTTAGTGTTTGGCTGGGTGTACGCATGTCAAAATTCTTTATTTCATGCAACTACACACTTACAATACGATACAACGGATATCGTGGTGCTGCAGCGATTGATACATCGATGCTTAGCGAAATCGAGAGATCGAGGATTCCCGCCGTTTGTGAGACTTTCGCTGGCTGTACGAGTGTCAAAATCCTGCATTCTATGTAACTACACACTCTCAATACGATAAAACTGGTATCGCAGTTCTCCAGCGATTGATACATCGATGCTTAGTGAAATCGAGAGATAGAGGATTCCCGGCGTTTCTCAGTGTTTGGCTGGGTGTACGCATGTCAAAATTCTTTATTTCATGCAACTACACACTCTCAATACGATAAAACTGGTTTCGCAGTTCTGCAGCGATTGATACGTCGATGCTTAGCGACATCGAGAGATCGACGATTCCCGGCGTTTCTGAAAGTTTGGCTGGGCGTACGGGTGTCAAAATTCTTTATTCCATGCAACTACACACTTGCAATACGATAAAACTGGTATCGCAGTTCTGCAGCGATTGATACGTCGATGCTTAGCGAAATCGAGAGATCGAGGATTTCCGGCGTTTCTTAGTGTTTGGCTGGGTGTACGCATGTCAAAATTCTTTATTTCATGCAACTACACAATTACAATACGATAAACCGGATATCGTGGTGCTGCAGCGATTGATACATCGATGCTTAGCGAAATCGAGAGATCGAGGATTCCCGCCGTTTCTGAGACTTTCTCTGGCTGTACGAGTGTCAAAATCCTGCATTCTATGTAACTACACACTCTCAATACGATAAAACTGGTATCGCAGTTCTGCAGCGATTGATACATCGATGCTTAGCGAAATCGAGAGATCGAGGATTCCCGGCGTTTCTCAGTGTTTGACTGGGTGTACGCATGTCAAAATTCTTTATTTCATGCAACTACACACTCTGAATACGATAAAACTGGTTTCGCAGTTCTGCAGCGATTGATACGTCGATGCTTAGCGACATCGAGAGATCGAGGATTCCCGGCGTTTCTGGGAGTTTGGCTGGGCGTACGGGTGTCAAAATTCTTTATTTCATGCAACTACACACTTGCAATACGATAAAACGGGTATCGTGGTGCTGCGGAGATTGATACGTCGATCCTTAGCGACATCGAGAGATCGAGGATTCCCGGCGTTTCTTAGAGTTTGGATGGGTGTACGCATGCCAAAATTCTTTATTTCATGCAACTACACACTTTCAATACGATAAAACGGGTATCGTGGTGCTGCAGCGATTGATACATCGATGCATAGCCAAATCGAGAGATCGAGGATTCCCGCCGTTTCTGAGACTTTGGCTGGCTGTAGGAGTGTCAAAATCCTTCATTCACTGTAACTACACACTCTCAATACGATAAAACTGGTATCGCAGTTCTGCAGCGATTGATACATCGATGCTTAGCGAAATCGAGAGATCGAGGATTCCCGGCGTTTCTTAGTGTTTGGCTGCGTGTACGCATCTCAAAATTCTTTATTTCATGCAACTACAAACTCTCAATACGATAAAACTGGTATCGCAGTTCTGCAGTGAGTGATACATCGATCCATAGCGACATCGAGAGATCGAGGATTCCCGGCGTTTCTGAGAATTTGGCTGGGCGTACGGGTGTCAAAATTCTTTATTTCATGCAACTACACACTTGCAATACGATAAAACTGGTATCGCAGTTCTGCAGCGATTGATACGTCGATGCTTAGCGAAATCGAGAGATCGAGGATTCCCGGCGTTTCTTAGTGTTTGGCTGGGTGTACGCATGTCAAAATTCTTTATTTCATGCAACTACACACTTACAATACGAAAAAACGGATATCGTGGTGCTGCAGCGATTGATACATCGATGCTTAGCGTGATCGAGAGATCGAGGATTCCCGCCGTTTCTGAAACTTTCGCTGGCTGTACGAGTGTCAAAATCCTGCATTCAATGTAACTACACACTCTCAATACGATAAAACTGGTATCGCAGTTCTGCAGCGATTGATACATCGATGCTTAGTGAAATCGAGAGATAGAGGATTCCCGGTGTTTCTCAGTGTTTGGCTGGGTGTACGCATGTCAAAATTCTTTATTTCATGCAACTACACACTTACAATACGATAAAACGGGTATCGTGGTGCTGCAGCGATTGATACATCGATGCTTAGCGAAATCGAGAGATCGAGGATTCCCGGCGTTTCTGAGAGTTTGGCTGGGCGTACGAGTGTCAAAATCCTGCATTCTATGTAACTACACACTCTCAATACGATAAAACTGGTATCGCAGTTCTGCAGCGATTGATACATCGATGCTTAGCGAAATCGACAGATCGAGGATTCCCGGCGTTTCTCAGTGTTTGGCTGGGTGTACGCATGTCAAAATTCTTTATTTCATGCAACTACACACTTGCAATACGATAAAACTGGTATCGCAGTTCTGCAGCGTTTGATACGTCGATGCTTAGCGAAATCGAGAGATCGAGGATTCCCGGCGTTTCTTAGTGTTTGGCTGGGTCTACGTATGTCAAAATTCTTTATTTCATGCAACTACACACTTACAATACGATAAAACGGATATCGTGGTGCTGCAGCGATTGATACATCGATGCTTAGCGAAATCGAGAGATCGAGGATTCCCGCCGTTTCTGTACCTTTCGCTGGCTGTACGAGTGTCAAAATCCTTCATTCTATGTAACTACACACTCTCAATACGATAAAACTGGTATCGCAGTTCTGCAGCGATTGATACATCGATGCTTAGCGATATCGAGAGATCGAGGATTCCCGGCGTTTCTTAGTGTTTGGCTGGGCGTACGAGTGTCAAAATCCTTCAGTCTATGTAACTACACACTCTCAATACGATAAAACTGGTATCGCAGTTCTGCAGCGATTGATACATCGATGCTTAGCGAAATCGAGAGATCGAGGATTCCCGGCGTTTCTTAGTGTTTGGCTGGGTGTACGCATGCCAAAATTCTTTATTTTATGCAACTACACACTCTCAATACGATAAAACTGGTATCGCAGTTCTGCAGCGAGTGATACATCGATGCTTAGCGACATCGAGAGATCGAGGATTCCCGGCGTTTCTGAGAATTTGGCTGGGCGTACGGGTGTCAAAATTCTTTATTTCATGCAACTACACACTCGCAATACGATAAAACTGGTATCGCAGTTCTGCAGCGATTGATACGTCGATGCTTAGCGAAATCGAGAGATCGAGGATTCCCGGCGTTTCTTAGTGTTTGGCTGGGTGTACGTATGTCAAAATTCTTCATTTCATGCAACTACACACTTACAATACGATAAAACGGATATCGTGGTGCTGCAGCGATTGATACATCGATGCTTAGCGAAATCGAGAGATCGAGGATTCCCGCCGTTTCTGAGACTTTCGCTGGCTGTACGAGTGTCAAAATCCTTCATTCACTGTAACTACACACTCTCAATACGATAAAACTGGTATCGCAGTTCTGCAGCGATTGATACATCGATGCTTAGCGAAATCGAGAGATCGAGGATTCCCGGCGTTTCTTAGTGTTTGGCTGGGTGTACGCATGTCAAAATTCTTTATTTCATGCAACTACACACTCTCAATACGATAAAACTGGTATCGCAGTTCTGCAGCGAGTGATACATCGATGCTTAGCGAAATCGAGAGATCGAGGATTCCCGGCGTTTCTTAGTGTTTGGCTGGGTGTACGCATTTCAAAATTCTTTATTTCATGCAACTACACACTTACAATACGATAAAACGGGTATCGTGGTGCTGCAGCGATTGATACATCGATGCTTAGCGAAATCTAGAGATCGAGGATTCCCGCCGTTTCTGAGACTTTGGCTGGCTGTACGAGTGTCAAAATCCTTCATTCTATGTAACTACACACTCTCAATACGATAAAACTGGTATCGCAGTTCTGCAGCGATTGATACATCGATGCTTAGCGAAATCGAGAGATCGAGGATTCCCGGCGATTCTTAGTGTTTGGCTGCGTGTACGCATCTCAAAATTCTTTATTTCATGCAACTACAAACTCTCAATACGATAAAACTGGTATCGCAGTTCTGCAGTGAGTGATACATCGATCCATAGCGACATCGAGAGATCGAGGATTCCCGGCGTTTCTGAGAATTTGGCTGGGCGTACGGGTGTCAAAATTCTTTATTTCATGCAACTACACACTTGCAATACGATAAAACTGGTATCGCAGTTCTGCAGCGATCGATACGTCGATGCTTAGCGAAATCGAGAGATCGAGGATTCCCGGCGTTTCTTAGTGTTTGGCTGGGTGTACGCATGTCAAAATTCTTTATTTCATGCAACTACACACTTACAATACGAAAAAACGGATATCGTGGTGCTGCAGCGATTGATACATCGATGCTTAGCGTGATCGAGAGATCGAGGATTCCCGCCGTTTCTGAAACTTTCGCTGGCTGTACGAGTGTCAAAATCCTGCATTCAATGTAACTACACACTCTCAATACGATAAAACTGGTATCGCAGTTCTGCAGCGATTGATACATCGATGCTTAGTGAAATCGAGAGATAGAGGATTCCCGGTGTTTCTCAGTGTTTGGCTGGGTGTACGCATGTCAAAATTCTTTATTTCATGCAACTACACACTTACAATACGATAAAACGGGTATCGTGGTGCTGCAGCGATTGATAAATCGATGCTTAGCGAAATCGAGAGATCGAGGATTCCCGGCGTTTCTGAGAGTTTGGCTGGGCGTACGAGTGTCAAAATCCTGCATTCTATGTAACTACACACTCTCAATACGATAAAACTGGTATCGCAGTTCTGCAGCGATTGATACATCGATGCTTAGCGAAATCGACAGATCGAGGATTCCCGGCGTTTCTCAGTGTTTGGCTGGGTGTACGCATGTCAAAATTCTTTATTTCATGCAACTACACACTTGCAATACGATAAAACTGGTATCGCAGTTCTGCAGCGATTGATACGTCGATGCTTAGCGAAATCGAGAGATCGAGGATTCCCGGCGTTTCTTAGTGTTTGGCTGGGTCTACGTATGTCAAAATTCTTTATTTCATGCAACTACACACTTACAATACGATAAAACGGATATCGTGGTGCTGCAGCGATTGATACATCGATGCTTAGCGAAATCGAGAGATCGAGGATTCCCGCCGTTTCTGTACCTTTCGCTGGCTGTACGAGTGTCAAAATCCTTCATTCTATGTAACTACACACTCTCAATACGATAAAACTGGTATCGCAGTTCTGCAGCGATTGATACATCGATGCTTAGCGATATCGAGAGATCGAGGATTCCCGGCGTTTCTTAGTGTTTGGCTGGGCGTACGAGTGTCAAAATCCTTCAGTCTATGTAACTACACACTCTCAATACGATAAAACTGGTATCGCAGTTCTGCAGCGATTGATACATCGATGCTTAGCGAAATCGAGAGATCGAGGATTCCCGGCGTTTCTTAGTGTTTGGCTGGGTGTACGCATGCCAAAATTCTTTATTTTATGCAACTACACACTCTCAATACGATAAAACTGGTATCGCAGTTCTGCAGCGAGTGATACATCGATGCTTAGCGACATCGAGAGATCGAGGATTCCCGGCGTTTCTGAGAATTTGGCTGGGCGTACGGGTGTCAAAATTCTTTATTTCATGCAACTACACACTCGCAATACGATAAAACTGGTATCGCAGTTCTGCAGCGATTGATACGTCGATGCTTAGCGAAATCGAGAGATCGAGGATTCCCGGCGTTTCTTAGTGTTTGGCTGGGTGTACGTATGTCAAAATTCTTCATTTCATGCAACTACACACTTACAATACGATAAAACGGATATCGTGGTGCTGCAGCGATTGATACATCGATGCTTAGCGAAATCGAGAGATCGAGGATTCCCGCCGTTTCTGAGACTTTCGCTGGCTGTACGAGTGTCAAAATCCTTCATTCTATGTAACTACACACTCTCAATACGATAAAACTGGTATCGCAGTTCTGCAGGGATTGATACATCGATGCTTAGCGAAATCGAGAGATCGAGGATTCCCGGCGTTTCTTAGTGTTTGGCTGGGTGTACGCATGCCAAAATTCTTTATTTCATGCATCTACACACTCTCAATACGATAAAACTGGTATCGCAGTTCCGCAGGGATTGATACATCGATGCTTAGCGAAATCGAGAGATCGAGGATTCCCGGCGTTTCTGAGAGTTTGGCTGGGCGTACGAGTGTCAAAATCTTTCATTCTATGTAACTACACACTCTCAATACGATAAAACTGGTACCGCAGTTCTGCAGCGAGTGATACATCGATGCTTAGCGAAATCGAGAGATCGAGGATTCCCGGCGTTTCTTATTGTTTGGCTGGGTGTACGCATGTCAAAATTCTTTATTTCATGCAACTACACACTTGCAATACGATAAAACGGGTATCGTGGCTCTGCGGCGATTGATACGTCGATCCTTAGCGAAATCTAGAGATCGAGGATTCCCGCCGTTTCTGAGACTTTGGCCGGCTGTACGAGTGTCAAAATCCTTCATTCTATGTAACTACACACTCTCAATACGATAAAACTGGTATCGCAGTTCTGCAGCGAGTGATACACCGATGCTTAGCGACATCGAGAGATCGAGGATTCCCGGCGTTTCTGAGAATTTGGCTGGGCGTACGGGTGTCAAAATTCTTTATTTCATGCAACTACACACTTGCAATACGATAAAACTGGTATCGCAGTTCTGCAGCGATTGATACGTCGATGCTTAGCGAAATCGAGAGATCGAGGATTCCCGGCGTTTCTTAGTGTTTGGCTGGGTGTACGAATGTCAAAATACTTTATTTCATGCAACTACACACTTACAATACGATAAAACGGATATCGTGGTGCTGCAGCGATTGATACATCGATGCTTAGCGAAATCGAGAGATCGAGGATTCCCGCCGTTTCTGAGACTTTCGCTGGCTGTACGAGTGTCAAAATCCTGCATTCTATGTAACTACACACTCTCAATACGATAAAACTGGTATCGCAGTTCTGCAGCGATTGATACATCGATGCTTAGCGAAATCGACAGATCGAGGATTCCCGGCGTTTCTCAGTGTTTGGCTGGGTGTACGCATGTCAAAATTCTTTATTTCATGCAACTACACACTCTCAATACGATAAAACTGGTTTCGCAGTTCTGCAGCGATTGATACGTCGATGCTTAGCGACATCGAGAGATCGAGGATTCGCGGCGTTTCTTAGTGTTTGGCTGGGTGTACGAATGTCAAAATACTTTATTTCATGCAACTACACACTTACAATACGATAAAACGGATATCGTGGTGCTGCAGCGATTGATACATCGATGCTTAGCGAAATCGAGAGATCGAGGATTCCCGCCGTTTCTGAGACTTTCGCTGGCTGTACGAGTGTCAAAATCCTGCATTCTATGTAACTACACACTCTCAATACGATAAAACTGGTATCGCAGTTCTGCAGCGATTGATACATCGATGCTTAGCGAAATCGACAGATCGAGGATTCCCGGCGTTTCTCAGTGTTTGGCTGGGTGTACGCATGTCAAAATTCTTTATTTCATGCAACTACACACTCTCAATACGATAAAACTGGTTTCGCAGTTCTGCAGCGATTGATACGTCGATGCTTAGCGACATCGAGAGATCGAGGATTCCCGGCGTTTCTGAGAGTTTGGCTGGGCGTACGGGTGTCAAAATTCTTTATTTCATGCAACTACACACTTGCAATACGATAAAACTGGTATCGCAGTTCTGCAGCCATTGATACGTCGATGCTTAGCGAAATCGAGAGATCGAGGATTCCCGGCGTTTCTTAGTGTCTGGCTGGGTGTACGTATGTCAAAATTCTTTATTTCATGCAACTACACACTTACAATACGATAAAACGGATATCGTGGTGCTGCAGCGATTGATACATCGATGCTTAGCGAAATCGAGAGATCGAGGATTCCCGCCGTTTCTGAGACTTTGGCTGGCTGTACGGGTGTCAAAATCGTTCAGTCTATGTAACTACACACTTACAATACGATAAAACGGGTATCGTGGTGCTGCAGCGATTGATACATCGATGCTTAGCGAAATCGAGAGATCAAGGATTCCCGACGTTTCTGAGAGTTTGGCTGGGCGTACGAGTGTCAGAATCCTTCATTCTATGTAACTACACACTCTCAATACGATAAAACTGGTATCGCAGTTCTGCAGCGATTGATACATCGATGCTTAGCGAAATCGAGAGATCGAGGATTCCCGGCGTTTCTTAGTGTTTGGCTGGGTGTACGCATGCCAAAATTCTTTATTTCATGCAACTACACACTCTCAATACGATAAAACTGGTATCGCAGTTCTGCAGCGATTGATACATCCATGCTTAGCGAAATCGAGAGATCGAGGATTCCCGGCGTTTCTTAGTGTTTGGCTGGGTGTACGCATGCCAAAATTCTTTATTTCATGCAACTACACACTCTCAATACGATAAAACTGGTATCGCAGTTCTGCAGCGATTGATACATCGATGCTTAGCGAAATCGAGAGATCGAGGATTCCCGGCGTTTCTTAGAGTTTGGCTGGGTGTACGCATGCCAAAATTCTTTATTTCATGCAACTACATACTTTCAATACGATAAAACGGGTATCGTGGTGCTGCAGCGATTGATACATCGATACTTAGCGAAATCGAGCGATCGAGGATTCCCGGCGTTTCTGAGAGTTTGGCTGGGCGTACGGGTGTTAAAATTCTTTATTTCATGCAACTACACACTCTCAATACGATAAAACGGATATCGTGGTGCTGCAGCGATTGATATACATCGATGCTTAGCGAAATCGAGAGATCGAGGATTCCCGGCGTTTCTTAGTGTTTGGCTGGGTGTACGCATGCCAAAATTCTTTATTTCATGCAACTACACACTCTCAATACGATAAAACTGGTATCGCAGTTCTGCAGCGATTGATACATCGATGCTTAGCGACATCGAGAGATCGAGGACTCCCGGCGTTTCTGAGAATTTGGCTGGGCGTACGGGTGTCAAAATTCTTTATTTCATGCAACTACACACTTGCAATACGATAAAACTGGTATCGCAGTTCTGCAGCGATTGATACGTCGATGCTTAGCGAAATCGAGAGATCGAGGATTCCCGGCGTTTCTTAGTGTTTGGCTGGGTGTACGCATGTCAAAATTCTTTATTTCATGCAACTACACACTTACAATACGATACAACGGATATCGTGGTGCTGCAGCGATTGATACATCGATGCTTAGCGAAATCGAGAGATCGAGGATTCCCGCCGTTTGTGAGACTTTCGCTGGCTGTACGAGTGTCAAAATCCTGCATTCTATGTAACTACACACTCTCAATACGATAAAACTGGTATCGCAGTTCTCCAGCGATTGATACATCGATGCTTAGTGAAATCGAGAGATAGAGGATTCCCGGCGTTACTCAGTGTTTGGCTGGGCGTACGGGTGTCAAAATTCTTTATTTCATGCAACTACACACTCAATACGATAAAACTGGTACCGCAGTTCTGCAGCTATTGATACATCGATGCTTAGCGAAATCGAGAGATCGAGGATTCCCGGCGTTTCTTAATGTTTGGCTGGGTGTACGCATGTCAAAATTCTTTATTTCATGCAACTACACACTTAAAATACGATAAAACGGGTATCGTGGTGCTGCAGCGATTGATACATCGATGCTTAGCGAAATCCAGAGATCGAGGATTCTCGGCGTTTCTGAGAGTTCGGCTGGGCGTACGGGTGTCAAAATTCTATATTTCATGCAACTACACACTTACAATACGATAAAACGGGTATCGTGGTGCTGCAGCGATTGATACATCGATGCTTAGCGAAATCTAGAGATCGCGGATTCCCGCCGTTTCTGAGACTTTGGCTGGCTGTACGAGTGTCAAAATCCTTCATTCTATGTAACTACACACTCTCAATACGATAAAACTCGTATCGCAGTTCTGCAGCGATTGATACATCGATGCTTAGCGAAATCGAGAGATCGAGGATTCCCGGCGTTTCATAGTGTTTGGCTGGGTGTACGCATGTCAAAATTCTTTATTTCATGCAACTACACACTTACAATACGATAAAACGGGTATCGTGGTGCTGCAGCGATTGATACATCGATGCTTAGCGAAATCTAGAGATCGCGGATTCCCGCCGTTTCTGAGACTTTGGCTGGCTGTACGAGTGTCAAAATCCTTCATTCTATGTAACTACACACTCTCAATACGATAAAACTCGTATCGCAGTTCTGCAGCGATTGATACATCGATGCTTAGCGAAATCGAGAGATCGAGGATTCCCGGCGTTTCTTAGTGTTTGGCTGGGTGTACGCATGTCAAAATTCTTTATTTCATGCAACTACACACTCTCAATACGATAAAACTGGTATCGCAGTTCTGCAGCGAGTGATACATCGATGCTTAGCGAAATCGAGAGATCGAGGACTCCCGGCGTTTCTTAGTGTTTGGCTGGGTGTACGCATTTCGTAATTCTTTATTTCATGGAACTACACACTTACAATACGCTAAAACGGGTATCGTGGTGCTGCAGCGATTGATACATCGATGCTTACCGAAACCTAGAGATCGAGGATTCCCGCCGTTTCTGAGACTTTGGCTGGTTGTACGAGTGTCAAAATCCTTCATTCTCTGTAACTACACACTCTCAATACGATAAAACTGGTATCGCAGTTCTGCAGCGATTGATACATCGATGCTTAGCGACATCGAGAGATCGAAGATTCCCGGCGTTTCTGAGAGTTTGGCTGGGCGTACGAGTGTCAAAATCCTTCATTCTATGTAACTACACACTCTCAATACGATAAAACTGGTATCGCAGTTCTGCAGCGATTGATACATCGATGCTTAGCGAAATCGAGAGATCGAGGATTCCCGGCGTTTCTTAGTGTTTGGCTGGGTGTACGCATGTCAAAATTCTTTATTTCATGCAACTACACACTTACAATACGATAAAACGGGTATCGTGGTGCTGCAGCGATTGATACATCGATGCTTAGCGAAATCCAGAGATCGAGGATTCCCGCCGTTTCTGAGACTTTGGCTGGCTGTACGAGTGTCAAAATCCTTCATTCTATGTAACTACACACTCTCAATACGATAAAACTGGTATCGCAGTTCTGCAGCGATTGATACATCGATGCTTAGCGAAATCGAGAGATCGAGGATTCCCGGCGTTTCTTAGTGTTTGGCTGGGTGTACGCATGTCAAAATTCTTTATTTCATGCAACTACACACTTACAATACGATAAAACGGGTATCGTGGTGCTGCAGCGATTGATACATCGATGCTTAGCGAAATCCAGAGATCGAGGATTCTCGGCGGTTCTGAGAGTTTGGCTGGGCGTACGGGTGTCAAAATTCTTTATTTCATGCAACTACACACTCTCAATACGATAAAACTGGTACCGCAGTTCTGCAGCTATTGATACATCGATGCTTCGCGAAATCGAGAGATCGAAGATTCCCGGCGTTTCTTAGTGTTTGGCTGGGTGTACGCATGTCAAAATTCTTTATTCCATGCAACTACACACTTACAATACGATAAGACGGGTATCGTGGTGCTGCAGCGATTGATACATCGATGCTTAGCGAAATCCAGAGATCGAGGATTCCCGCCGTTTCTAAGACTTTGGCTGGCTGTACGAGTGTCAAAATCCTTCATTCTATGTAACTACACACTCTCAATACGATAAAACTGGTATCGCAGTTCTGCAGCGATTGATACATCGATGCTTAGCGAAATCGAGAGATCGAGGATTCCCGGCGTTTCTTAGTGTTTGGCTGGGTGTACGCATGTCAAAATTCTTTATTTCATGCAACTACACACTCTCAATACGATAAAACTGGTACCGCAGTTCTGCAGCTATTGATACATCGATGCTTCGCGAAATCGAGAGATCGAAGATTCCCGGCGTTTCTTAGTGTTTGGCTGGGTGTACGGATGTCAAAATTCTTTATTCCATGCAACTACACACTTACAATACGATAAGACGGGTATCGTGGTGCTGCAGCGATTGATACATCGATGCTTAGCGACATCGAGAGATCGAAGATTCCCGGCGTTTCTGAGAGTTTGGCTGGGCGTACGAGTGTCAAAATCCTTCATTCTATGTAACTACACACTCTCAATACGATAAAACTGGTATCGCAGTTCTGCAGCGATTGATACATCGATGCTTAGCGAAATCGAGAGATCGAGGATTCCCGGCGTTTCTTAGTGTTTGGCTGAGTGCACGCATGTGAAAATTGTTTATTTCATGCAACTACACACTCCCAATACGATAAAACTGGTATCGCAGTTCCGCAGCGAGTGATACATCGATGCTTAGCGAAATCGAGAGATCGAGGATTCCCGGCGTTTCTTAGTGTTTGGCTGGGTGTACGCATTTCGTAATTCTTTATTTCATGCAACTACACACTTACAATACGCTAAAACGGGGATCGTGGTGCTGCAGCGATTGATACATCGATGCTTAGCGAAATCTAGAGATCGAGAATTCCCGCCGTTTCTGAGACTTTGGCTGGCTGTACGAGTGTCAAAATCCTTCATACTATGTAACTACACACTCTCAATACGATAAAACTGGTATCGCAGTTCTGCAGCGATTGATACATCGATGCTTAGCGACATCGAGAGATTGAAGATTCCCGGCGTTTTTGAGAGTTTGGCTGGGCGTACGAGTGTCAAAATCCTTCAATCTATGTAACTACACACTCTCAATACGATAAAACTGGTATCGCAGTTCTGCAGCGATTGATACATCGATGCTTAGCGAAATCGAGAGATCGAGGATTCCCGGCGTTTCTTAGTGTTTGGCTGGGTGTACGCATGCCAAAATTCTTTATTTCATGCAACTACACACTCTCAATACGATGAAACTGGTATCGCAGTTCTGCAGCGATTGATACATCGATGCTTAGCGAAATCGAGCGATCAAGGATTCCCGGCGTTTCTGAGAGTTTGGCTGGCTGTACTTGTGTGAAAATTCTTCATTTCATGCAACTACACACTTGCAATACGATAAAACGGGTATCGTCGTTCTGCGGCGATTGATACGTCGATCCTTAGCGACATCGAGAGATCGAGGATTCTCGGCGTTTCTGAGAGTTTGGCTGGGCGTACGGGTGTCAAAATTCTTTATTTCATGCAACTACACACTCTCAATACGATAAAACTGGTACCGCAGTTCTGCAGCTATTGATACATCGATGCTTAGCGAAATCGAGAGATCGAGGATTCCCGGCGTTTCATAGTGTTTGGCTGGGTGTACGCATGTCAAAATTCTTTATTTCATGCAACTACACACTTACAATACGATAAAACGGGTATCGTGGTGCTGCAGCGATTGATACATCGATGCTTAGCGAAATCTAGAGATCGCGGATTCCCGCCGTTTCTGAGACTTTGGCTGGCTGTACGAGTGTCAAAATCCTTCATTCTATGTAACTACACACTCTCAATACGATAAAACTCGTATCGCGGTTCTGCAACGATTGATACATCGATGCTTAGCGAAATCGAGAGATCGAGGATTCCCGGCGTTTCATAGTGTTTGGCTGGGTGTACGCATGTCAAAATTCTTTATTTCATGCAACTACACACTCTCAATACGATAAAACTGGTATCGCAGTTCTGCATCGACTGATACATCGATGCTTAGCGAAATCGAGAGATCGAGGACTCCCGGCGTTTCTTAGTGTTTGGCTGGGTGTACGCATTTCGTAATTCTTTATTTCATGCAACTACACACTTACAATACGCTAAAACGGGTATCGTGGTGCTGCAGCGATTGATACATCGATGCTTAGCGAAATCTAGAGATCGACGATTCCCGCCGTTTCTGAGACTTTGGCTGGTTGTACGAGTGTCAAAATCCTTCATTCTATGTAACTACACACTCTCAATACGATAAAACTGGTATCGCAGTTCTGCAGCGATTGATACATCGATGCTTAGCGACATCGAGAGATCGAAGATTCCCGGCGTTTCTGAGAGTTTGGCTGGGCGTACGAGTGTCAAAATCCTTCATTCTATGTAACTACACACTCTCAATACGATAAAACTGGTATCGCAGTTCTGCAGCGATTGATACATCGATGCTTATCGAAATCGAGAGATCGAGGATTCCCGGCGTTTCTTAGTGTTTGGCTGGGTGTACGCATGTCAAAATTCTTTATTTCATGCAACTACACACTTACAATACGATAAAACGGGTATCGTGGTGCTGCAGCGATTGATACATCGATGCTTAGCGAAATCCAGAGATCGAGGATTCTCGGCGGTTCTGAGAGTTTGGCTGGGCGTACGGGTGTCAAAATTCTTTATTTCATGCAACTACACACTCTCAATACGATAAAACTGGTACCGCAGTTCTGCAGCTATTGATACATCGATGCTTCGCGAAATCGAGAGATCGAAGATTCCCGGCGTTTCTTAGTGTTTGGCTGGGTGTACGCATGTCAAAATTCTTTATTCCATGCAACTACACACTTACAATACGATAAGACGGGTATCGTGGTGCTGCAGCGATTGATACATCGATGCTTAGCGAAATCCAGAGATCGAGGATTCCCGCCGTTTCTAAGACTTTGGCTGGCTGTACGAGTGTCAAAATCCTTCATTCTATGTAACTACACACTCTCAATACGATAAAACTGGTATCGCAGTTCTGCAGCGATTGATACATCGATGCTTAGCGAAATCGAGAGATCGAGGATTCCCGGCGTTTCTTAGTGTTTGGCTGGGTGTACGCATGTCAAAATTCTTTATTTCATGCAACTACACACTCTCAATACGATAAAACTGGTATCGCAGTTCTGCAGCAAGTGATACATCGATGCTTAGCGAAATCGAGAGATCGAGGATTCCCGGCGTTTCTTAGTGTTTGGCTGGGTGTACGCATGTCAAAATTCTTTATTTCATGCAACTACACACTTGCAATACGATAAAACGGGTATCGTGGTGCTGCGGCGATTGATACGTCGATCCTTAGCGAAATCTAGAGATCGAGGATTCCCGCCGTTTCTGAGACTTTGGCCGGCTGTACGAGTGTCAAAATCCTTCATTCTATGTAACTACACACTCTCAATACGATAAAACTGGTATCGCAGTTCTGCAGCGAGTGATACACCGATGCTTAGCGACATCGAGAGATCGAGGATTCCCGGCGTTTCTGAGAGTTTGGCTGGGCGTACGGGTGTCAAAATTCTTTATTTCATGCAACTACACACTTACAATACGATAAAACTGGTATCGCAGTTCTGCAGCCATTGATACGTCGATGCTTAGCGAAATCGAGAGATCGACGATTCCCGGCGTTTCTTAGTGTTTGGCTGGGTGTACGTATGTCAAAATTCTTTATTTCATGCAACTACACACTTACAATACGATAAAACGGATATCGTGGTGCTGCAGCGATTGATACATCGATGCTTAGCGAAATCGAGAGATCGAGGATTCCCGCCGTTTCTGAGACTTTCGCTGGCTGTACGAGTGTCAAAATCCTTCATTCTATGTAACTACACACTCTCAATACGATAAAACTGGTATCGCAGTTCTGTAGCGATTGATACATCGATGCTTAGCGAAATCGAGAGATCGAGGATTCCCGGCGTTTCTTAGTGTTTGGCTGGGTGTACGCATGCCAAAATTCTTTATTTTATGCAACTTTACACTCTCAATACGATAAAACTGGTATCGCAGTTCTGCAGCGAGTGATACATCGATGCTTAGCGACATCGAGAGATCGAAAATTCCCGGCGTTTCTGAGAATTTGGCTGGGCGTACGGGTGTCAAAATTCTTTATTTCATGCAACTACACACTTGCAATACGATAAAACTGGTATCGCAGTTCTGCAGCGATTGATACGTCGATGCTTAGCGAAATCGAGAGATCGAGGATTCCCGGCGTTTCTTAGTGTTTGGCTGGGTGTACGTATGTCAAAATTCTTTATTTCATGCAACTACACACTTACAATACGATAAAACGGATATCGTGGTGCTGCAGCGATTGATACATCGATGCTTAGCGAAATCGAGAGATCGAGGATTCCCGCCGTTTCTGAGACTTTGGCTGGCTGTACGGGTGTCAAAATCGTTCAGTCTATGTAACTACACACTTACAATACGATAAAACGGGTATCGTGGTGCTGCAGCGATTGATACATCGATGCTTAGCGAAATCGAGAGATCAAGGATTCCCGGCGTTTCTGAGAGTTTGGCTGGGCGTACGAGTGTCAGAATCCTTCATTCTATGTAACTACACACTATCAATACGATAAAACTGGTATCGCAGCTCTGCAGCGATTGATACATCGATGCTTAGCGAAATCGAGAGATCGAGGATTCCCGGCGTTTCTTAGTGTTTGGCTGGGTGTACGCATGCCAAAATTCTTTATTTCATGCAACTACACACTCTCAATACGATAAAACTGGTATCGCAGTTCTGCAGCGATTGATACATCCATGCTTAGCGAAATCGAGAGATCGAGGATTCCCGGCGTTTCTTAGTGTTTGGCTGGGTGTACGCATGCCAAAATTCTTTATTTCATGCAACTACACACTCTCAATACGATAAAACTGGTATCGCAGTTCTGCAGCGATTGATACATCGATGCTTAGCGAAATCGAGAGATCGAGGATTCCCGGCGTTTCTTAGAGTTTGGCTGGGTGTACGCATGCCAAAATTCTTTATTTCATGCAACTACATACTTTCAATACGATAAAACGGGTATCGTGGTGCTGCAGCGATTGATACATCGATACTTAGCGAAATCGAGCGATCGAGGATTCCCGGCGTTTCTGAGAGTTTGGCTGGGCTTACGGGTGTTAAAATTCTTTATTTCATGCAACTACACACTCTCAATACGATAAAACGGATATCGTGGTGCTGCAGCGATTGATATACATCGATGCTTAGCGAAATCGAGAGATCGAGGATTCCCGGCGTTTCTTAGTGTTTGGCTGGGTGTACGCATGCCAAAATTCTTTATTTCATGCAACTACACACTCTCAATACGATAAAACTGGTATCGCAGTTCTGCAGCGATTGATACATCGATGCTTAGCGACATCGAGAGATCGAGGACTCCCGGCGTTTCTGAGAATTTGGCTGGGCGTACGGGTGTCAAAATTCTTTATTTCATGCAACTACACACTTGCAATACGATAAAACTGGTATCGCAGTTCTGCAGCGATTGATACGTCGATGCTTGGCGAAATCGAGAGATCGAGGATTCCCGGCGTTTCTTAGTGTTTGGCTGGGTGTACGCATGTCAAAATTCTTTATTTCATGCAACTACACACTTACAATACGATACAACGGATATCGTGGTGCTGCAGCGATTGATACATCGATGCTTAGCGAAATCGAGAGATCGAGGATTCCCGCCGTTTGTGAGACTTTCGCTGGCTGTACGAGTGTCAAAATCCTGCATTCTATGTAACTACACACTCTCAATACGATAAAACTGGTATCGCAGTTCTCCAGCGATTGATACATCGATGCTTAGTGAAATCGAGAGATAGAGGATTCCCGGCGTTTCTCAGTGTTTGGCTGGGTGTACGCATGTCAAAATTCTTTATTTCATGCAACTACACACTCTCAATACGATAAAACTGGTTTCGCAGTTCTGCAGCGATTGATACGTCGATGCTTAGCGACATCGAGAGATCGACGATTCCCGGCGTTTCTGAAAGTTTGGCTGGGCGTACGGGTGTCAAAATTCTTTATTCCATGCAACTACACACTTGCAATACGATAAAACTGGTATCGCAGTTCTGCAGCGATTGATACGTCGATGCTTGGCGAAATCGAGAGATCGAGGATTCCCGGCGTTTCTTAGTGTTTGGCTGGGTGTACGCATGTCAAAATTCTTTATTTCATGCAACTACACACTTACAATACGATACAACGGATATCGTGGTGCTGCAGCGATTGATACATCGATGCTTAGCGAAATCGAGAGATCGAGGATTCCCGCCGTTTGTGAGACTTTCGCTGGCTGTACGAGTGTCAAAATCCTGCATTCTATGTAACTACACACTCTCAATACGATAAAACTGGTATCGCAGTTCTCCAGCGATTGATACATCGATGCTTAGTGAAATCGAGAGATAGAGGATTCCCGGCGTTTCTCAGTGTTTGGCTGGGTGTACGCATGTCAAAATTCTTTATTTCATGCAACTACACACTCTCAATACGATAAAACTGGTTTCGCAGTTCTGCAGCGATTGATACGTCGATGCTTAGCGACATCGAGAGATCGACGATTCCCGGCGTTTCTGAAAGTTTGGCTGGGCGTACGGGTGTCAAAATTCTTTATTCCATGCAACTACACACTTGCAATACGATAAAACTGGTATCGCAGTTCTGCAGCGATTGATACGTCGATGCTTAGCGAAATCGAGAGATCGAGGATTTCCGGCGTTTCTTAGTGTTTGGCTGGGTGTACGCATGTCAAAATTCTTTATTTCATGCAACTACACACTTTCAATACGATAAAACGGGTATCGTGGTGCTGTAGCGATTGATACATCAATGCTTAGCGAAATCGAGAGATCGAGGATTCCCGGCGTTTCTGAGACTTTGGCTGGCTGTACGAGTGTCAAAATCCTTCATTCTATGTAACTACACACTCTCAATACGATAAAACTGGTATCGCAGTTCTGCAGCGATTGATACATCGATGCTTAGCGAAATCGAGAGATCGAGGATTCCCGGCGTTTCTTAGTGTTTGGCTGGGTGTACGCATGTCAAAATTCTTTATTTCATGCAACTACACACTCTCAATACGATAAAACTGGTATCGCAGTTCTGCAGCGAGTGATACATCGATGCTTAGCGACATCGAGAGATCGAGGATTCCCGGCGTTTCTGAGAGTTTGGCTGGGCGTACGGGTGTCAAAATTCTTTATTTCATGCAAATACACACTTGCAATACGATAAAACGGGTATTGTGGTGCTGCGGAGATTGATACGTCGATCCTTAGCGACATCGAGAGATCGAGGATTCCCGGCGTTTCTGAGAGTTTGGCTGGGCGTACGGGTGTCAAAATTCTTTGTTTCATGCAACTACACACTCTAAATACGATAAAACTGGTATCGCAGTTCTGCAGCGATTGATACATCGATGCTTAGCGAAATCGAGAGATCGAGGATTCCCGGCGTTTCTTAGTGTTTGGCTGGGTGTACGCATGTCAAAATTCTTTATTTCATGCAACTACACACTCTCAATACGATAAAACTGGTATCGCAGAACTGCAGCGATTGATACATCGATGCTTAGCGAAATCGAGAGATCAAGGATTCCCGGCGTTTCTGAGAGTTTGGCTGGCTGTACGCATGTCAAAATTCTTTATTTCATGCAACTACACACTTACAATACGATAAAACGGGTATCGTGGTGCTGCAGCGATTGATACATCGATGCTTAGCGAAATCTAGAGATCGCGGATTCCCGCCGTTTCTGAGACTTTGGCTGGCTGTACGAGTGTCAAAATCCTTCATTCTATGTAACTACACACTCTCAATACGATAAAACTCGTATCGCAGTTCTGCAGCGATTGATACATCGATGCGTAGCGAAATCGAGAGATCGAGGATTCCCGGCGTTTCTTAGTGTTTGGCTGGGTGTACGCATGTCAAAATTCTTTATTTCATGCAACTACACACTCTCAATACGATAAAACTGGTATCGCAGTTCTGCAGCGAGTGATACATCGATGCTTAGCGAAATCGAGAGATCGAGGACTCCCGGCGTTTCTTAGTGTTTGGCTGGGTGTACGCATTTCGTAATTCTTTATTTCATGGAACTACACACTTACAATACGCTAAAACGGGTATCGTGGTGCTGCAGCGATTGATACATCGATGCTTACCGAAACCTAGAGATCGAGGATTCCCGCCGTTTCTGAGACTTTGGCTGGTTGTACGAGTGTCAAAATCCTTCATTCTATGTAACTACACACTCTCAATACGATAAAACTGGTATTGCAGTTCTGCAGCGATTGATACATCGATGCTTAGCGACATCGAGTGATCGAAGATTCCCGGCGTTTCTCAGAGTTTGGTTGGGCGTACGAGTGTCAAAATCCTTCATTCTATGTAACTACACACTCTCAATACGATAAAACTGGTATCGCAGTTCTGCAGCGAGTGACACATCGATGCTTAGCGAAATCGAGAGATCGAGGATTCCCGGCGTTTCATAGTGTTTGGCTGGGTGTACGCATGTCAAAATTCTTTATTTCGTGCAACTACACACTTACAATACGATAAAACGGGTATCGTGGTGCTGCAGCGATTGATACATCGTTGCTTAGCGAAATCTAGAGATCGCGGATTCCCGCCGTTTCTGAGACTTTGGCTGGCTGTACGAGTGTCAAAATCCTTCATTCTATGTAACTACACACTCTCAATACGATAAAACTCGTATCGCAGTTCTGCAGCGATTGATACATCGATGCTTAGCGAAATCGAGAGATCGAGGATTCCCGGCGTTTCATAGTGTTTGGCTGGGTGTACGCATGTCAAAATTCTTTATTTCATGCAACTACACACTCTCAATACGATAAAACTGGTATCGCAGTTCTGCATCGAGTGATACATCGATGCTTAGCGAAATCGAGAGATCGAGGACTCCCGGCGTTTCTTAGTGTTTGGCTGGGTGTACGCATTTCGTAATTCTTTATTTCATGCAACTACACACTTACAATACGCTAAAACGGGTATCGTGGTGCTGCAGCGATTGATACATCGATGCTTAGCGAAATCTAGAGATCGAGGATTCCCGCCGTTTCTGAGACTTTGGCTGGTTGTACGAGTGTCAAAATCCTTCATTCTCTGTAACTACACACTCTCAATACGATAAAACTGGTATCGCAGTTCTGCAGCGATTGATACATCGATGCTTAGCGACATCGAGAGATCGAAGATTCCCGGCGTTTCTGAGAGTTTGGCTGGGCGTACGAGTGTCAAAATCCTTCATTCTATGTAACTACACACTCTCAATACGATAAAACTGGTATCGCAGTTCTGCAGCGATTGATACATCGATGCTTAGCGAAATCGAGAGATCGAGGATTCCCGGCGTTTCTTAGTGTTTGGCTGGGTGTACGCATGTCAAAATTCTTTATTTCATGCAACTACACACTTACAATACGATAAAACGGGTATCGTGGTGCTGCAGCGATTGATACATCGATGCTTAGCGAAATCCAGAGATCGAGGATTCTCGGCGGTTCTGAGAGTTTGGCTGGGCGTACGGGTGTCAAAATTCTTTATTTCATGCAACTACACACTCTCAATACGATAAAACTGGTACCGCAGTTCTGCAGCTATTGATACATCGATGCTTCGCGAAATCGAGAGATCGAAGATTCCCGGCGTTTCTTAGTGTTTGGCTGGGTGTACGCATGTCAAAATTCTTTATTCCATGCAACTACACACTTACAATACGATAAGACGGGTATCGTGGTGCTGCAGCGATTGATACATCGATGCTTAGCGAAATCCAGAGATCGAGGATTCCCGCCGTTTCTAAGACTTTGGCTGGCTGTACGAGTGTCAAAATCCTTCATTCTATGTAACTACACACTCTCAATACGATAAAACTGGTATCGCAGTTCTGCAGCGATTGATACATCGATGCTTAGCGAAATCGAGAGATCGAGGATTCCCGGCGTTTCTTAGTGTTTGGCTGGGTGTACGCATGTCAAAATTCTTTATTTCATGCAACTACACACTCTCAATACGATAAAACTGGTACCGCAGTTCTGCAGCTATTGATACATCGATGCTTCGCGAAATCGAGAGATCGAAGATTCCCGGCGTTTCTTAGTGTTTGGCTGGGTGTACGGATGTCAAAATTCTTTATTCCATGCAACTACACACTCTCAATACGATAAAACTGGTATCGCAGTTCTGCAGCGATTGATACATCGATGCTTAGCGAAATCGAGAGATCGAGGATTCCCGGCGTTTCTTAGTGTTTGGCTGGGTGTACGCATGCCAAAATTCTTTATTTCATGCAACTACACACTCTCAATACGATGAAACTGGTATCGCAGTTCTGCAGCGATTGATACATCGATGCTTAGCGAAATCGAGCGATCAAGGATTCCCGGCGTTTCTGAGAGTTTGGCTGGCTGTACTTGTGTGAAAATTCTTCATTTCATGCAACTACACACTTGCAATACGATAAAACGGGTATCGTCGTTCTGCGGCGATTGATACGTCGATCCTTAGCGACATCGAGAGATCGAGGATTCTCGGCGTTTCTGAGAGTTTGGCTGGGCGTACGGGTGTCAAAATTCTTTATTTCATGCAACTACACACTCTCAATACGATAAAACTGGTACCGCAGTTCTGCAGCTATTGATACATCGATGCTTAGCGAAATCGAGAGATCGAGGATTCCCGGCGTTTCATAGTGTTTGGCTGGGTGTACGCATGTCAAAATTCTTTATTTCATGCAACTACACACTTACAATACGATAAAACGGGTATCGTGGTGCTGCAGCGATTGATACATCGATGCTTAGCGAAATCTAGAGATCGCGGATTCCCGCCGTTTCTGAGACTTTGGCTGGCTGTACGAGTGTCAAAATCCTTCATTCTATGTAACTACACACTCTCAATACGATAAAACTCGTATCGCGATTCTGCAGCGATTGATACATCGATGCTTAGCGACATCGAGTGATCGAAGATTCCCGGCGTTTCTCAGAGTTTGGTTGGGCGTACGAGTGTCAAAATCCTGCATTCTATGTAACTACACACTCTCAATACGATAAAACTGGTATCGCAGTTCTGCAGCGATTGATACATCGATGCTTAGCGAAATCGACAGATCGAGGATTCCCGGCGTTTCTCAGTGTTTGGCTGGGTGTACGCATGTCAAAATTCTTTATTTCATGCAACTACACACTCTCAATACGATAAAACTGGTTTCGCAGTTCTGCAGCGATTGATACGTCGATGCTTAGCGACATCGAGAGATCGAGGATTCCCGGCGTTTCTGAGAGTTTGGCTGGGCGTACGGGTGTCAAAATTCTTTATTTCATGCAACTACACACTTGCAATACGATAAAACTGGTATCGCAGTTCTGCAGCCATTGATACGTCGATGCTTAGCGAAATCGAGAGATCGAGGATTCCCGGCGTTTCTTAGTGTTTGGCTGGGTGTACGTATGTCAAAATTCTTTATTTCATGCAACTACACACTTACAATACGATAAAACGGATATCGTGGTGCTGCAGCGATTGATACATCGATGCTTAGCGAAATCGAGAGATCGAGGATTCCCGCCGTTTCTGAGACTTTCGCTGGCTGTACGAGTGTCAAAATCCTTCATTCTATGTAACTACACACTCTCAATACGATAAAACTGGTATCGCAGTTCTGTAGCGATTGATACATCGATGCTTAGCGAAATCGAGAGATCGAGGATTCCCGGCGTTTCTTAGTGTTTGGCTGGGTGTACGCATGCCAAAATTCTTTATTTTATGCAACTTTACACTCTCAATACGATAAAACTGGTATCGCAGTTCTGCAGCGAGTGATACATCGATGCTTAGCGACATCGAGAGATCGAAAATTCCCGGCGTTTCTGAGAATTTGGCTGGGCGTACGGGTGTCAAAATTCTTTATTTCATGCAACTACACACTTGCAATACGATAAAACTGGTATCGCAGTTCTGCAGCGATTGATACGTCGATGCTTAGCGAAATCGAGAGATCGAGGATTCCCGGCGTTTCTTAGTGTTTGGCTGGGTGTACGTATGTCAAAATTCTTTATTTCATGCAACTACACACTTACAATACGATAAAACGGATATCGTGGTGCTGCAGCGATTGATACATCGATGCTTAGCGAAATCGAGAGATCGAGGATTCCCGCCGTTTCTGAGACTTTGGCTGGCTGTACGGGTGTCAAAATCGTTCAGTCTATGTAACTACACACTTACAATACGATAAAACGGGTATCGTGGTGCTGCAGCGATTGATACATCGATGCTTAGCGAAATCGAGAGATCAAGGATTCCCGGCGTTTCTGAGAGTTTGGCTGGGCGTACGAGTGTCAGAATCCTTCATTCTATGTAACTACACACTATCAATACGATAAAACTGGTATCGCAGCTCTGCAGCGATTGATACATCGATGCTTAGCGAAATCGAGAGATCGAGGATTCCCGGCGTTTCGTAGTGTTTGGCTGGGTGTACGCATGCCAAAATTCTTTATTTCATGCAACTACACACTCTCAATACGATAAAACTGGTATCGCAGTTCTGCAGCGATTGATACATCCATGCTTAGCGAAATCGAGAGATCGAGGATTCCCGGCGTTTCTTAGTGTTTGGCTGGGTGTACGCATGCCAAAATTCTTTATTTCATGCAACTACACACTCTCAATACGATAAAACTGGTATCGCAGTTCTGCAGCGATTGATACATCGATGCTTAGCGAAATCGAGAGATCGAGGATTCCCGGCGTTTCTTAGAGTTTGGCTGGGTGTACGCATGCCAAAATTCTTTATTTCATGCAACTACATACTTTCAATACGATAAAACGGGTATCGTGGTGCTGCAGCGATTGATACATCGATACTTAGCGAAATCGAGCGATCGAGGATTCCCGGCGTTTCTGAGAGTTTGGCTGGGCTTACGGGTGTTAAAATTCTTTATTTCATGCAACTACACACTCTCAATACGATAAAACGGATATCGTAGTGCTGCAGCGATTGATATACATCGATGCTTAGCGAAATCGAGAGATCGAGGATTCCCGGCGTTTCTTAGTGTTTGGCTGGGTGTACGCATGCCAAAATTCTTTATTTCATGCAACTACACACTCTCAATACGATAAAACTGGTATCGCAGTTCTGCAGCGATTGATACATCGATGCTTAGCGACATCGAGAGATCGAGGACTCCCGGCGTTTCTGAGAATTTGGCTGGGCGTACGGGTGTCAAAATTCTTTATTTCATGCAACTACACACTTGCAATACGATAAAACTGGTATCGCAGTTCTGCAGCGATTGATACGTCGATGCTTGGCGAAATCGAGAGATCGAGGATTCCCGGCGTTTCTTAGTGTTTGGCTGGGTGTACGCATGTCAAAATTCTTTATTTCATGCAACTACACACTTACAATACGATACAACGGATATCGTGGTGCTGCAGCGATTGATACATCGATGCTTAGCGAAATCGAGAGATCGAGGATTCCCGCCGTTTGTGAGACTTTCGCTGGCTGTACGAGTGTCAAAATCCTGCATTCTATGTAACTACACACTCTCAATACGATAAAACTGGTATCGCAGTTCTCCAGCGATTGATACATCGATGCTTAGTGAAATCGAGAGATAGAGGATTCCCGGCGTTTCTCAGTGTTTGGCTGGGTGTACGCATGTCAAAATTCTTTATTTCATGCAACTACACACTCTCAATACGATAAAACTGGTTTCGCAGTTCTGCAGCGATTGATACGTCGATGCTTAGCGACATCGAGAGATCGACGATTCCCGGCGTTTCTGAAAGTTTGGCTGGGCGTACGGGTGTCAAAATTCTTTATTCCATGCAACTACACACTTGCAATACGATAAAACTGGTATCGCAGTTCTGCAGCGATTGATACGTCGATGCTTAGCGAAATCGAGAGATCGAGGATTTCCGGCGTTTCTTAGTGTTTGGCTGGGTGTACGCATGTCAAAATTCTTTATTTCATGCAACTACACAATTACAATACGATAAACCGGATATCGTGGTGCTGCAGCGATTGATACATCGATGCTTAGCGAAATCGAGAGATCGAGGATTCCCGCCGTTTCTGAGACTTTCGCTGGCTGTACGAGTGTCAAAATCCTGCATTCTATGTAACTACACACTCTCAATACGATAAAACTGGTATCGCAGTTCTGCAGCGATTGATACATCGATGCTTAGCGAAATCGACAGATCGAGGATTCCCGGCGTTTCTCAGTGTTTGGCTGGGTGTACGCATGTCAAAATTCTTTATTTGATACAACTACACACTCTCAATACGATAAAACTGGTTTCGCAGTTCTGCAGCGATTGATACGTCGATGCTTAGCGACATCGAGAGATCGAGGATTCCCGGCGTTTCTGAGAGTTTGGCTGGGCGTACGGGTGTCAAAATTCTTTATTTCATGCAACTACACACTTGCAATACGATAAAACGGGTATCGTGGTGCTGCGGAGATTGATACGTCGATCCTTAGCGACATCGAGAGATCGAGGATTCCCGGCGTTACTGAGAGTTTGGCTGGGCGTACGGGTGTCAAAATTCTTCGTTTCATGCAACTACACACTCTAAATACGATAAAACTGGTATCGCAGTTCTGCAGCCATTGATACATCGATGCTTAGCGAAATCGAGAGATCGAGGATTCCCGGCGTTTCTTAGTGTTTGGCTGGGTGTACGTATGTCAAAATTCTTCATTTCATGCAACTACACACTTACAATACGATAAAACGGATATCGTGGTGCTGCAGCGATTGATACATCGATGCTTAGCGAAATCGAGAGATCGAGGATTCCCGCCGTTTCTGAGACTTTCGCTGGCTGTACGAGTGTCAAAATCCTTCATTCTATGTAACTACACACTCTCAATACGATAAAACTGGTATCGCAGTTCTGCAGGGATTGATACATCGATGCTTAGCGAAATCGAGAGATCGAGGATTCCCGGCGTTTCTTAGTGTTTGGCTGGGTGTACGCATGCCAAAATTCTTTATTTCATGCATCTACACACTCTCAATACGATAAAACTGGTATCGCAGTTCTGCAGGGATTGATACATCGATGCTTAGCGAAATCGAGAGATCGAGGATTCCCGGCGTTTCTGAGAGTTTGGCTGGGCGTACGAGTGTCAAAATCTTTCATTCTATGTAACTACACACTCTCAATACGATAAAACTGGTATCGCAGTTCTGCAGCGAGTGATACATCGATGCTTAGCGAAATCGAGAGATCGAGGATTCCCGGCGTTTCTTATTGTTTGGCTGGGTGTACGCATGTCAAAATTCTTTATTTCATGCAACTACACACTTGCAATACGATAAAACGGGTATCGTGGTGCTGCGGCGATTGATACGTCGATCCTTAGCGAAATCTAGAGATCGAGGATTCCCGCCGTTTCTGAGACTTTGGCCGGCTGTACGAGTGTCAAAATCCTTCATTCTATGTAACTACACACTCTCAATACGATAAAACTCGTATCGCAGTTCTGCAGCGATTGATACATCGATGCTTAGCGAAATCGAGAGATCGAGGATTCCCGTCGTTTCTTAGTGTTTGGCTGGGTGTACGCATGTCAAAATTCTTTATTTCATGCAAATACACACTCTCAATACGATGAAACTGGTAACGCAGTTCTGCAGCGAGTGATGCATCGATGCTTAGCGAAATCGAGAGATCGAGGATTCCCGCCTTTTCTGAGACTTTGGCTGGGCGTACGAGTGTCAAAATTATTCATTCTATGTAACTACACACTCTTAATACGATAAAACTGGTATCGCAGTTCTGCAGCGATTGATACATCGATGCTTAGCGAAATCGAGAGATCGAGGATTCCCGGCGTTTCTTAGTGTTTGGCTGGGTGTACGCATGCCAAATTTCTTTATTTCATGCAACTACACACTTTCAATACGATAAAACGGGTATCGTGGTGCTGTAGCGATTGATACATCAATGCTTAGCGAAATCGAGAGATCGAGGATTCCCGGCGTTTCTGAGACTTTGGCTGGCTGTACGAGTGTCAAAATCCTTCATTCTATGTAACTACACACTCTCAATACGATAAAACTGGTATCGCAGTTCTGCAGCGATTGATACATCGATGCTTAGCGAAATCGAGAGATCGAGGATTCCCGGCGTTTCTTAGTGTTTGGCTGGGTGTACGCATGTCAAAATTCTTTATTTCATGCAACTACACACTCTCAATACGATAAAACTGGTATCGCAGTTCTGCAGCGAGTGATACATCGATGCTTAGCGACATCGAGAGATCGAGGATTCCCGGCGTTTCTGAGAGTTTGGCTGGGCGTACGGGTGTCAAAATTCTTTATTTCATGCAAATACACACTTGCAATACGATAAAACGGGTATTGTGGTGCTGCGGAGATTGATACGTCGATCCTTAGCGACATCGAGAGATCGAGGATTCCCGGCGTTTCTGAGAGTTTGGCTGGGCGTACGGGTGTCAAAATTCTTTGTTTCATGCAACTACACACTCTAAATACGATAAAACTGGTATCGCAGTTCTGCAGCGATTGATACATCGATGCTTAGCGAAATCGAGAGATCGAGGATTCCCGGCGTTTCTTAGTGTTTGGCTGGGTGTACGCATGTCAAAATTCTTTATTTCATGCAACTACACACTCTCAATACGATAAAACTGGTATCGCAGAACTGCAGCGATTGATACATCGATGCTTAGCGAAATCGAGAGATCAAGGATTCCCGGCGTTTCTGAGAGTTTGGCTGGCTGTACGCATGCCAAAATTCTTTATTTCATGCAACTACACACTTTCAATACGATAAAACGGGTATCGTGGTGCTGCAGCGATTGATACATCGATACTTAGCGACATCGAGAGATCGAGGATTCCCGGCGTTTCTGAGAGTTTGGCTGGGCGTACGGGTGTCAAAATTCTTTATTTCATGCAACTACACACTCTCAATACGATAAAACTGGTATCGCAGTTCTGCAGCGATTGATACGTCGATGCTTAGCGAAATCGAGAGAACGAGGATTCCCGCCGTTTCTGAGACTTTGGTTGGCAATACAGGTGTCAAAATCCTTCATTCTATGTAACTACACACTCTCAATACGATAAAACTCGTATCGCTGTTCTGCAGCGATTGATACATCGATGCTTAGCGAAAGCGAGAGATCGAGGATTCCCGGCGTTTCTTTGTGTTTGGCTGGGTGTACGCATGTCAAAATTCTTTATTTCATGCAACTACACACTCTCAATACGATAAAACTGGTTTCGTAGTTCTGCAGCGATTGATACGTCGATGCTTAGCGACATCGAGAGATCGAGGATTCCCGGCGTTTCTGAGAGTTTGGCTGGGCGTACGTGTGTCAAAATTCTTTGTTTCATGCAACTACACACTCTAAATACGATAAAACTGGTATCGCAGTTCTGCAGCGATTGATACATCGATCCTTAGCGACATCGAGAGATCGAGGATTCTCGGCGTTTCTGAGAGTTTGCCTGGGCGTACGGGTGTCAAAATTCTTTATTTCATGCAACTACACACTCAATACGATAAAACTGGTACCGCAGTTCTGCAGCTATTGATACATCGATGCTTAGCGAAATCGAGAGATCGAGGATTCCCGGGGTTTCTTAATGTTTGGCTGGGTGTACGCATGTCAAAATTCTTTATTTCATGCAACTACACACTTAAAATACGATAAAACGGGTATCGTGGTGCTGCAGCGATTGATACATCGATGCTTAGCGAAATCCAGAGATCGAGGATTCTCGGCGTTTCTGAGAGTTCGGCTGGGCGTACGGGTGTCAAAATTCTATATTTCATGCAACTACACACTTACAATACGATAAAACGGGTATCGTGGTGCTGCAGCGATTGATACATCGATGCTTAGCGAAATCTAGAGATCGCGGATTCCCGCCGTTTCTGAGACTTTGGCTGGCTGTACGAGTGTCAAAATCCTTCATTCTATGTAACTACACACTCTCAATACGATAAAACTCGTATCGCAGTTCTGCAGCGATTGATACATCGATGCTTAGCGAAATCGAGAGATCGAGGATTCCCGGCGTTTCATAGTGTTTGGCTGGGTGTACGCATGTCAAAATTCTTTATTTCATGCAACTACACACTTACAATACGATAAAACGGGTATCGTGGTGCTGCAGCGATTGATACATCGATGCTTAGCGAAATCTAGAGATCGCGGATTCCCGCCGTTTCTGAGACTTTGGCTGGCTGTACGAGTGTCAAAATCCTTCATTCTATGTAACTACACACTCTCAATACGATAAAACTCGTATCGCAGTTCTGCAGCGATTGATACATCGATGCTTAGCGAAATCGAGAGATCGAGGATTCCCGGCGTTTCTTAGTGTTTGTCTGGGTGTACGCATGTCAAAATTCTTTATTTCATGCAACTACACACTCTCAATACGATAAAACTGGTATCGCAGTTCTGCAGCGAGTGATACATCGATGCTTAGCGAAATCGAGAGATCGAGGACTCCCGGCGTTTCTTAGTGTTTGGCTGGGTGTACGCATTTCGTAATTCTTTATTTCATGGAACTACACACTTACAATACGCTAAAACGGGTATCGTGGTGCTGCAGCGATTGATACATCGATGCTTACCGAAACCTAGAGATCGAGGATTCCCGCCGTTTCTGAGACTTTGGCTGGTTGTACGAGTGTCAAAATCCTTCATTCTATGTAACTACACACTCTCAATACGATAAAACTGGTATTGCAGTTCTGCAGCGATTGATACATCGATGCTTAGCGACATCGAGTGATCGAAGATTCCCGGCGTTTCTCAGAGTTTGGTTGGGCGTACGAGTGTCAAAATCCTTCATTCTATGTAACTACACACTCTCAATACGATAAAACTGGTATCGCAGTTCTGCAGCGAGTGACACATCGATGCTTAGCGAAATCGAGAGATCGAGGATTCCCGGCGTTTCATAGTGTTTGGCTCGGTGTACGCATGTCAAAATTCTTTATTTCATGCAACTACACACTTACAATACGATAAAACGGGTATCGTGGTGCTGCAGCGATTGATACATCGATGCTTAGCGAAATCTAGAGATCGCGGATTCCCGCCGTTTCTGAGACTTTGGCTGGCTGTACGAGTGTCAAAATCCTTCATTCTATGTAACTACACACTCTCAATACGATAAAACTCGTATCGCAGTTCTGCAGCGATTGATACATCGATGCTTAGCGAAATCGAGAGATCGAGGATTCCCGGCGTTTCATAGTGTTTGGCTGGGTGTACGCATGTCAAAATTCTTTATTTCATGCAACTACACACTCTCAATACGATAAAACTGGTATCGCAGTTCTGCATCGAGTGATACATCGATGCTTAGCGAAATCGAGAGATCGAGGACTCCCGGCGTTTCTTAGTGTTTGGCTGGGTGTACGCATTTCGTAATTCTTTATTTCATGCAACTACACACTTACAATACGCTAAAACGGGTATCGTGGTGCTGCAGCGATTGATACATCGATGCTTAGCGAAATCTAGAGATCGAGGATTCCCGCCGTTTCTGAGACTTTGGCTGGTTGTACGAGTGTCAAAATCCTTCATTCTCTGTAACTACACACTCTCAATACGATAAAACTGGTATCGCAGTTCTGCAGCGATTGATACATCGATGCTTAGCGACATCGAGAGATCGAAGATTCCCGGCGTTTCTGAGAGTTTGGCTGGGCGTACGAGTGTCAAAATCCTTCATTCTATGTAACTACACACTCTCAATACGATAAAACTGGTATCGAAGTTCTGCAGCGATTGATACATCGATGCTTAGCGAAATCGAGAGATCGAGGATTCCCGGCGTTTCTTAGTGTTTGGCTGGGTGTACGCATGTCAAAATTCTTTATTTCATGCAACTACACACTTACAATACGATAAAACGGGTATCGTGGTGCTGCAGCGATTGATACATCGATGCTTAGCGAAATCCAGAGATCGAGGATTCTCGGCGGTTCTGAGAGTTTGGCTGGGCGTACGGGTGTCAAAATTCTTTATTTCATGCAACTACACACTCTCAATACGATAAAACTGGTACCGCAGTTCTGCAGCTATTGATACATCGATGCTTCGCGAAATCGAGAGATCGAAGATTCCCGGCGTTTCTTAGTGTTTGGCTGGGTGTACGCATGTCAAAATTCTTTATTCCATGCAACTACACACTTACAATACGATAAGACGGGTATCGTGGTGCTGCAGCGATTGATACATCGATGCTTAGCGAAATCCAGAGATCGAGGATTCCCGCCGTTTCTAAGACTTTGGCTGGCTGTACGAGTGTCAAAATCCTTCATTCTATGTAACTACACACTCTCAATACGATAAAACTGGTATCGCAGTTCTGCAGCGATTGATACATCGATGCTTAGCGAAATCGAGAGATCGAGGATTCCCGGCGTTTCTTAGTGTTTGACTGGGTGTACGCATGTCAAAATTCTTTATTTCATGCAACTACACACTCTCAATACGATAAAACTGGTACCGCAGTTCTGCAGCTATTGATACATCGATGCTTCGCGAAATCGAGAGATCGAAGATTCCCGGCGTTTCTTAGTGTTTGGCTGGGTGTACGGATGTCAAAATTCTTTATTCCATGCAACTACACACTTACAATACGATAAGACGGGTATCGTGGTGCTGCAGCGATTGATACATCGATGCTTAGCGACATCGAGAGATCGAAGATTCCCGGCGTTTCTGAGAGTTTGGCTGGGCGTACGAGTGTCAAAATCCTTCATTCTATGTAACTACACACTCTCAATACGATAAAACTGGTATCGCAGTTCTGCAGCGATTGATACATCGATGCTTAGCGAAATCGAGAGATCGAGGATTCCCGGCGTTTCTTAGTGTTTGGCTGAGTGCACGCATGTGAAAATTGTTTATTTCATGCAACTACACACTCCCAATACGATAAAACTGGTATCGCAGTTCCGCAGCGAGTGATACATCGATGCTTAGCGAAATCGAGAGATCGAGGATTCCCGGCGTTTCTTAGTGTTTGGCTGGGTGTACGCATTTCGTAATTCTTTATTTCATGCAACTACACACTTACAATACGCTAAAACGGGGATCGTGGTGCTGCAGCGATTGATACATCGATGCTTAGCGAAATCTAGAGATCGAGAATTCCCGCCGTTTCTGAGACTTTGGCTGGCTGTACGAGTGTCAAAATCCTTCATACTATGTAACTACACACTCTCAATACGATAAAACTGGTATCGCAGTTCTGCAGCGATTGATACATCGATGCTTAGCGACATCGAGAGATCGAAGATTCCCGGCGTTTTTGAGAGTTTGGCTGGGCGTACGAGTGTCAAAATCCTTCAATCTATGTAACTACACACTCTCAATACGATAAAACTGGTATCGCAGTTCTGCAGCGATTGATACATCGATGCTTAGCGAAATCGAGAGATCGAGGATTCCCGGCGTTTCTTAGTGTTTGGCTGGGTGTACGCATGCCAAAATTCTTTATTTCATGCAACTACACACTCTCAATACGATGAAACTGGTATCGCAGTTCTGCAGCGATTGATACATCGATGCTTAGCGAAATCGAGCGATCAAGGATTCCCGGCGTTTCTGAGAGTTTGGCTGGCTGTACTTGTGTGAAAATTCTTCATTTCATGCAACTACACACTTGCAATACGATAAAACGGGTATCGTCGTTCTGCGGCGATTGATACGTCGATCCTTAGCGACATCGAGAGATCGAGGATTCTCGGCGTTTCTGAGAGTTTGGCTGGGCGTACGGGTGTCAAAATTCTTTATTTCATGCAACTACACACTCTCAATACGATAAAACTGGTACCGCAGTTCTGCAGCTATTGATACATCGATGCTTAGCGAAATCGAGAGATCGAGGATTCCCGGCGTTTCATAGTGTTTGACTGGGTGTACGCATGTCAAAATTCTTTATTTCATGCAACTACACACTTACAATACGATAAAACGGGTATCGTGGTGCTGCAGCGATTGATACATCGATGCTTAGCGAAATCTAGAGATCGCGGATTCCCGCCGTTTCTGAGACTTTGGCTGGCTGTACGAGTGTCAAAATCCTTCATTCTATGTAACTACACACTCTCAATACGATAAAACTCGTATCGCGATTCTGCAGCGATTGATACATCGATGCTTAGCGAAATCGAGAGATCGAGGATTCCCGGCGTTTCATAGTGTTTGGCTGGGTGTACGCATGTCAAAATTCTTTATTTCATGCAACTACACACTCTCAATACGATAAAACTGGTATCGCAGTTCTGCATCGACTGATACATCGATGCTTAGCGAAATCGAGAGATCGAGGACTCCCGGCGTTTCTTAGTGTTTGGCTGGGTGTACGCATTTCGTAATTCTTTATTTCATGCAACTACACACTTACAATACGCTAAAACGGGTATCGTGGTGCTGCAGCGATTGATACATCGATGCTTAGCGAAATCTAGAGATCGAGGATTCCCGCCGTTTCTGAGACTTTGGCTGGTTGTACGAGTGTCAAAATCCTTCATTCTATGTAACTACACACTCTCAATACGATAAAACTGGTATCGCAGTTCTGCAGCGATTGATACATCGATGCTTAGCGACATCGAGAGATCGAAGATTCCCGGCGTTTCTGAGAGTTTGGCTGGGCGTACGAGTGTCAAAATCCTTCATTCTATGTAACTACACACTCTCAATACGATAAAACTGGTATCGCAGTTCTGCAGCGATTGATACATCGATGCTTATCGAAATCGAGAGATCGAGGATTCCCGGCGTTTCTTAGTGTTTGGCTGGGTGTACGCATGTCAAAATTCTTTATTTCATGCAACTACACACTTACAATACGATAAAACGGGTATCGTGGTGCTGCAGCGATTGATACATCGATGCTTAGCGAAATCCAGAGATCGAGGATTCTCGGCGGTTCTGAGAGTTTGGCTGGGCGTACGGGTGTCAAAATTCTTTATTTCATGCAACTACACACTCTCAATACGATAAAACTGGTACCGCAGTTCTGCAGCTATTGATACATCGATGCTTCGCGAAATCGAGAGATCGAAGATTCCCGGCGTTTCTTAGTGTTTGGCTGGGTGTACGCATGTCAAAATTCTTTATTCCAGGCAACTACACACTTACAATACGATAAGACGGGTATCGTGGTGCTGCAGCGATTGATACATCGATGCTTAGCGAAATCCAGAGATCGAGGATTCCCGCCGTTTCTAAGACTTTGGCTGGCTGTACGAGTGTCAAAATCCTTCATTCTATGTAACTACACACTCTCAATACGATAAAACTGGTATCGCAGTTCTGCAGCGATTGATACATCGATGCTTAGCGAAATCGAGAGATCGAGGATTCCCGGCGTTTCTTAGTGTTTGGCTGGGTGTACGCATGTCAAAATTCTTTATTTCATGCAACTACACACTCTCAATACGATAAAACTGGTATCGCAGTTCTGCAGCAAGTGATACATCGATGCTTAGCGAAATCGAGAGATCGAGGATTCCCGGCGTTTCTTAGTGTTTGGCTGGGTGTACGCATGTCAAAATTCTTTATTTCATGCAACTACACACTTGCAATACGATAAAACGGGTATCGTGGTGCTGCGGCGATTGATACGTCGATCCTTAGCGAAATCTAGAGATCGAGGATTCCCGCCGTTTCTGAGACTTTGGCCGGCTGTACGAGTGTCAAAATCCTTCATTCTATGTAACTACACACTCTCAATACGATAAAACTGGTATCGCAGTTCTGCAGCGAGTGATACACCGATGCTTAGCGACATCGAGAGATCGAGGATTCCCGGCGTTTCTGAGAATTTGGCTGGGCGTACGGGTGTCAAAATTCTTTATTTCATGCAACTACACACTTGCAATACGATAAAACTGGTATCGCAGTTCTGCAGCGATTGATACGTCGATGCTTAGCGAAATCGAGAGATCGAGGATTCCCGGCGTTTCTTAGTGTTTGGCTGGGTGTACGAATGTCAAAATACTTTATTTCATGCAACTACACACTTACAATACGATAAAACGGATATCGTGGTGCTGCAGCGATTGATACATCGATGCTTAGCGAAATCGAGAGATCGAGGATTCCCGCCGTTTCTGAGACTTTCGCTGGCTGTACGAGTGTCAAAATCCTGCATTCTATGTAACTACACACTCTCAATACGATAAAACTGGTATCGCAGTTCTGCAGCGATTGATACATCGATGCTTAGCGAAATCGACAGATCGAGGATTCCCGGCGTTTCTCAGTGTTTGGCTGGGTGTACGCATGTCAAAATTCTTTATTTCATGCAACTACACACTCTCAATACGATAAAACTGGTTTCGCAGTTCTGCAGCGATTGATACGTCGATGCTTAGCGACATCGAGAGATCGAGGATTCCCGGCGTTTCTGAGAGTTTGGCTGGGCGTACGGGTGTCAAAATTCTTTATTTCATGCAACTACACACTTGCAATACGATAAAACTGGTATCGCAGTTCTGCAGCCATTGATACGTCGATGCTTAGCGAAATCGAGAGATCGAGGATTCCCGGCGTTTCTTAGTGTTTGGCTGGGTGTACGTATGTCAAAATTCTTTATTTCATGCAACTACACACTTACAATACGATAAAACGGATATCGTGGTGCTGCAGCGATTGATACATCGATGCTTAGCGAAATCGAGAGATCGAGGATTCCCGCCGTTTCTGAGACTTTCGCTGGCTGTACGAGTGTCAAAATCCTTCATTCTATGTAACTACACACTCTCAATACGATAAAACTGGTATCGCAGTTCTGTAGCGATTGATACATCGATGCTTAGCGAAATCGAGAGATCGAGGATTCCCGGCGTTTCTTAGTGTTTGGCTGGGTGTACGCATGCCAAAATTCTTTATTTTATGCAACTTTACACTCTCAATACGATAAAACTGGTATCGCAGTTCTGCAGCGAGTGATACATCGATGCTTAGCGACATCGAGAGATCGAAAATTCCCGGCGTTTCTGAGAATTTGGCTGGGCGTACGGGTGTCAAAATTCTTTATTTCATGCAACTACACACTTGCAATACGATAAAACTGGTATCGCAGTTCTGCAGCGATTGATACGTCGATGCTTAGCGAAATCGAGAGATCGAGGATTCCCGGCGTTTCTTAGTGTTTGGCTGGGTGTACGTATGTCAAAATTCTTTATTTCATGCAACTACACACTTACAATACGATAAAACGGATATCGTGGTGCTGCAGCGATTGATACATCGATGCTTAGCGAAATCGAGAGATCGAGGATTCCCGCCGTTTCTGAGACTTTGGCTGGCTGTACGGGTGTCAAAATCGTTCAGTCTATGTAACTACACACTTACAATACGATACAACGGGTATCGTGGTGCTGCAGCGATTGATACATCGATGCTTAGCGAAATCGAGAGATCAAGGATTCCCGGCGTTTCTGAGAGTTTGGCTGGGCGTACGAGTGTCAGAATCCTTCATTCTATGTAACTACACACTATCAATACGATAAAACTGGTATCGCAGCTCTGCAGCGATTGATACATCGATGCTTAGCGAAATCGAGAGATCGAGGATTCCCGGCGTTTCTTAGTGTTTGGCTGGGTGTACGCATGCCAAAATTCTTTATTTCATGCAACTACACACTCTCAATACGATAAAACTGGTATCGCAGTTCTGCAGCGATTGATACATCCATGCTTAGCGAAATCGAGAGATCGAGGATTCCCGGCGTTTCTTAGTGTTTGGCTGGGTGTACGCATGCCAAAATTCTTTATTTCATGCAACTACATACTTTCAATACGATAAAACGGGTATCGTGGTGCTGCAGCGATTGATACATCGATACTTAGCGAAATCGAGCGATCGAGGATTCCCGGCGTTTCTGAGAGTTTGGCTGGGCTTACGGGTGTTAAAATTCTTTATTTCATGCAACTACACACTCTCAATACGATAAAACGGATATCGTGGTGCTGCAGAGATTGATATACATCGATGCTTAGCGAAATCGAGAGATCGAGGATTCCCGGCGTTTCTTAGTGTTTGGCTGGGTGTACGCATGCCAAAATTCTTTATTTCATGCAACTACACACTCTCAATACGATAAAACTGGTATCGCAGTTCTGCAGCGATTGATACATCGATGCTTAGCGACATCGAGAGATCGAGGACTCCCGGCGTTTCTGAGAATTTGGCTGGGCGTACGGGTGTCAAAATTCTTTATTTCATGCAACTACACACTTGCAATACGATAAAACTGGTATCGCAGTTCTGCAGCGATTGATACGTCGATGCTTGGCGAAATCGAGAGATCGAGGATTCCCGGCGTTTCTTAGTGTTTGGCTGGGTGTACGCATGTCAAAATTCTTTATTTCATGCAACTACACACTTACAATACGATACAACGGATATCGTGGTGCTGCAGCGATTGATACATCGATGCTTAGCGAAATCGAGAGATCGAGGATTCCCGCCGTTTGTGAGACTTTCGCTGGCTGTACGAGTGTCAAAATCCTGCATTCTATGTAACTACACACTCTCAATACGATAAAACTGGTATCGCAGTTCTCCAGCGATTGATACATCGATGCTTAGTGAAATCGAGAGATAGAGGATTCCCGGCGTTTCTCAGTGTTTGGCTGGGTGTACGCATGTCAAAATTCTTTATTTCATGCAACTACACACTCTCAATACGATAAAACTGGTTTCGCAGTTCTGCAGCGATTGATACGTCGATGCTTAGCGACATCGAGAGATCGACGATTCCCGGCGTTTCTGAAAGTTTGGCTGGGCGTACGGGTGTCAAAATTCTTTATTCCATGCAACTACACACTTGCAATACGATAAAACTGGTATCGCAGTTCTGCAGCGATTGATACGTCGATGCTTAGCGAAATCGAGAGATCGAGGATTTCCGGCGTTTCTTAGTGTTTGGCTGGGTGTACGCATGTCAAAATTCTTTATTTCATGCAACTACACAATTACAATACGATAAACCGGATATCGTGGTGCTGCAGCGATTGATACATCGATGCTTAGCGAAATCGAGAGATCGAGGATTCCCGCCGTTTCTGAGACTTTCGCTGGCTGTACGAGTGTCAAAATCCTGCATTCTATGTAACTACACACTCTCAATACGATAAAACTGGTATCGCAGTTCTGCAGCGATTGATACATCGATGCTTAGCGAAATCGACAGATCGAGGATTCCCGGCGTTTCTCAGTGTTTGGCTGGGTGTACGCATGTCAAAATTCTTTATTTGATACAACTACACACTCTCAATACGATAAAACTGGTTTCGCAGTTCTGCAGCGATTGATACGTCGATGCTTAGCGACATCGAGAGATCGAGGATTCCCGGCGTTTCTGAGAGTTTGGCTGGGCGTACGGGTGTCAAAATTCTTTATTTCATGCAACTACACACTTGCAATACGATAAAACGGGTATCGTGGTGCTGCGGAGATTGATACGTCGATCCTTAGCGACATCGAGAGATCGAGGATTCCCGGCGTTACTGAGAGTTTGGCTGGGCGTACGGGTGTCAAAATTCTTCGTTTCATGCAACTACACACTCTAAATACGATAAAACTGGTATCGCAGTTCTGCAGCCATTGATACATCGATGCTTAGCGAAATCGAGAGATCGAGGATTCCCGGCGTTTCTTAGAGTTTGGATGGGTGTACGCATGCCAAAATTCTTTATTTCATGCAACTACACACTTTCAATACGATAAAACGGGTATCGTGGTGCTGCAGCGATTGATACATCGATGCATAGCCAAATCGAGAGATCGAGGATTCCCGCCGTTTCTGAGACTTTGGCTGGCTGTAGGAGTGTCAAAATCCTTCATTCACTGTAACTACACACTCTCAATACGATAAAACTGGTATCGCAGTTCTGCAGCGATTGATACATCGATGCTTAGCGAAATCGAGAGATCGAGGATTCCCGGCGTTTCTTAGTGTTTGGCTGGGTGTACGCATGTCAAAATTCTTTATTTCATGCAACTACACACTCTCAATACGATAAAACTGGTATCGCAGTTCTGCAGCGAGTGATACATCGATGCTTAGCGAAATCGAGAGATCGAGGATTCCCGGCGTTTCTTAGTGTTTGGCTGGGTGTACGCATTTCAAAATTCTTTATTTCATGCATCTACACACTTACAATACGATAAAACGGGTATCGTGGTGCTGCAGCGATTGATACATCGATGCTTAGCGAAATCTAGAGATCGAGGATTCCCGCCGTTTCTGAGACTTTGGCTGGCTGTACGAGTGTCAAAATCCTTCATTCTATGTAACTACACACTCTCAATACGATAAAACTGGTATCGCAGTTCTGCAGCGATTGATACATCGATGCTTAGCGAAATCGAGAGATCGAGGATTCCTGGCGTTTCTTAGTGTTTGGCTGCGTGTACGCATGTCAAAATTTTTTATTTCATGCCACTACAAACTCTCAATACGATAAAACTGGTATCGCAGTTCTGCAGCGAGTGATACATCGATGCTTAGCGACATCGAGAGATCGAGGATTCCCGGCGTTTCTGAGAATTTGGCTGGGCGTACGGGTGTCAAAATTCTTTATTTCATGCAACTACACACTTGCAATACGATAAAACTGGTATCGCAGTTCTGCAGCGATTGATACGTCGATGCTTAGCGAAATCGAGAGATCGAGGATTCCCGGCGTTTCTTAGTGTTTGGCTGGGTGTACGCATGTCAAAATTCTTTATTTCATGCAACTACACACTTACAATACGATACAACGGATATCGTGGTGCTGCAGCGATTGATACATCGATGCTTAGCGAAATCGAGAGATCGAGGATTCCCGCCGTTTGTGAGACTTTCGCTGGCTGTACGAGTGTCAAAATCCTGCATTCTATGTAACTACACACTCTCAATACGATAAAACTGGTATCGCAGTTCTCTAGCGATTGATACATCGATGCTTAGTGAAATCGAGAGATAGAGGATTCCCGGCGTTTCTCAGTGTTTGGCTGGGTGTACGCATGTCAAAATTCTTTATTTCATGCAACTACACACTCTCAATACGATAAAACTGGTTTCGCAGTTCTGCAGCGATTGATACGTCGATGCTTAGCGACATCGAGAGATCGACGATTCCCGGCGTTTCTGAAAGTTTGGCTGGGCGTACGGGTGTCAAAATTCTTTATTCCATGCAACTACACACTTGCAATACGATAAAACTGGTATCGCAGTTCTGCAGCGATTGATACGTCGATGCTTAGCGAAATCGAGAGATCGAGGATTTCCGGCGTTTCTTAGTGTTTGGCTGGGTGTACGCATGTCAAAATTCTTTATTTCATGCAACTACACAATTACAATACGATAAACCGGATATCGTGGTGCTGCAGCGATTGATACATCGATGCTTAGCGAAATCGAGAGATCGAGGATTCCCGCCGTTTCTGAGACTTTCTCTGGCTGTACGAGTGTCAAAATCCTGCATTCTATGTAACTACACACTCTCAATACGATAAAACTGGTATCGCAGTTCTGCAGCGATTGATACATCGATGCTTAGCGAAATCGAGAGATCGAGGATTCCCGGCGTTTCTCAGTGTTTGGCTGGGTGTACGCATGTCAAAATTCTTTATTTCATGCAACTACACACTCTGAATACGATAAAACTGGTTTCGCAGTTCTGCAGCGATTGATACGTCGATGCTTAGCGACATCGAGAGATCGAGGATTCCCGGCGTTTCTGGGAGTTTGGCTGGGCGTACGGGTGTCAAAATTCTTTATTTCATGCAACTACACACTTGCAATACGATAAAACGGGTATCGTGGTGCTGCGGAGATTGATACGTCGATCCTTAGCGACATCGAGAGATCGAGGATTCCCGGCGTTTCTTAGAGTTTGGATGGGTGTACGCATGCCAAAATTCTTTATTTCATGCAACTACACACTTTCAATACGATAAAACGGGTATCGTGGTGCTGCAGCGATTGATACATCGATGCATAGCCAAATCGAGAGATCGAGGATTCCCGCCGTTTCTGAGACTTTGGCTGGCTGTAGGAGTGTCAAAATCCTTCATTCACTGTAACTACACACTCTCAATACGATAAAACTAGTATCGCAGTTCTGCAGCGATTGATACATCGATGCTTAGCGAAATCGAGAGATCGAGGATTCCCGGCGTTTCTTAGTGTTTGGCTGCGTGTACGCATCTCAAAATTCTTTATTTCATGCAACTACAAACTCTCAATACGATAAAACTGGTATCGCAGTTCTGCAGTGAGTGATACATCGATCCATAGCGACATCGAGAGATCGAGGATTCCCGGCGTTTCTGAGAATTTGGCTGGGCGTACGGGTGTCAAAATTCTTTATTTCATGCAACTACACACTTGCAATACGATAAAACTGGTATCGCAGTTCTGCAGCGATTGATACGTCGATGCTTAGCGAAATCGAGAGATCGAGGATTCCCGGCGTTTCTTAGTGTTTGGCTGGGTGTACGCATGTCAAAATTCTTTATTTCATGCAACTACACACTTACAATACGAAAAAACGGATATCGTGGTGCTGCAGCGATTGATACATCGATGCTTAGCGTGATCGAGAGATCGAGGATTCCCGCCGTTTCTGAAACTTTCGCTGGCTGTACGAGTGTCAAAATCCTGCATTCAATGTAACTACACACTCTCAATACGATAAAACTGGTATCGCAGTTCTGCAGCGATTGATACATCGATGCTTAGTGAAATCGAGAGATAGAGGATTCCCGGTGTTTCTCAGTGTTTGGCTGGGTGTACGCATGTCAAAATTCTTTATTTCATGCAACTACACACTTACAATACGATAAAACGGGTATCGTGGTGCTGCAGCGATTGATACATCGATGCTTAGCGAAATCGAGAGATCGAGGATTCCCGGCGTTTCTGAGAGTTTGGCTGGGCGTACGAGTGTCAAAATCCTGCATTCTATGTAACTACACACTCTCAATACGATAAAACTGGTATCGCAGTTCTGCAGCGATTGATACATCGATGCTTAGCGAAATCGACAGATCGAGGATTCCCGGCGTTTCTCAGTGTTTGGCTGGGTGTACGCATGTCAAAATTCTTTATTTCATGCAACTACACACTTGCAATACGATAAAACTGGTATCGCAGTTCTGCAGCGTTTGATACGTCGATGCTTAGCGAAATCGAGAGATCGAGGATTCCCGGCGTTTCTTAGTGTTTGGCTGGGTCTACGTATGTCAAAATTCTTTATTTCATGCAACTACACACTTACAATACGATAAAACGGATATCGTGGTGCTGCAGCGATTGATACATCGATGCTTAGCGAAATCGAGAGATCGAGGATTCCCGCCGTTTCTGTACCTTTCGCTGGCTGTACGAGTGTCAAAATCCTTCATTCTATGTAACTACACACTCTCAATACGATAAAACTGGTATCGCAGTTCTGCAGCGATTGATACATCGATGCTTAGCGATATCGGGAGATCGAGGATTCCCGGCGTTTCTTAGTGTTTGGCTGGGCGTACGAGTGTCAAAATCCTTCAGTCTATGTAACTACACACTCTCAATACGATAAAACTGGTATCGCAGTTCTGCAGCGATTGATACATCGATGCTTAGCGAAATCGAGAGATCGAGGATTCCCGGCGTTTCTTAGTGTTTGGCTGGGTGTACGCATGCCAAAATTCTTTATTTTATGCAACTACACACTCTCAATACGATAAAACTGGTATCGCAGTTCTGCAGCGAGTAATACATCGATGCTTAGCGACATCGAGAGATCGAGGATTCCCGGCGTTTCTGAGAATTTGGCTGGGCGTACGGGTGTCAAAATGCTTTATTTCATGCAACTACACACTCGCAATACGATAAAACTGGTATCGCAGTTCTGCAGCGATTGATACGTCGATGCTTAGCGAAATCGAGAGATCGAGGATTCCCGGCGTTTCTTAGTGTTTGGCTGGGTGTACGTATGTCAAAATTCTTCATTTCATGCAACTACACACTTACAATACGATAAAACGGATATCGTGGTGCTGCAGCGATTGATACATCGATGCTTAGCGAAATCGAGAGATCGAGGATTCCCGCCGTTTCTGAGACTTTCGCTGGCTGTACGAGTGTCAAAATCCTTCATTCACTGTAACTACACACTCTCAATACGATAAAACTGGTATCGCAGTTCTGCAGCGATTGATACATCGATGCTTAGCGAAATCGAGAGATCGAGGATTCCCGGCGTTTCTTAGTGTTTGGCTGGGTGTACGCATGTCAAAATTCTTTATTTCATGCAACTACACACTCTCAATACGATAAAACTGGTATCGCAGTTCTGCAGCGAGTGATACATCGATGCTTAGCGAAATCGAGAGATCGAGGATTCCCGGCGTTTCTTAGTGTTTGGCTGGGTGTACGCATTTCAAAATTCTTTATTTCATGCAACTACACACTTACAATACGATAAAACGGGTATCGTGGTGCTGCAGCGATTGATACATCGATGCTTAGCGAAATCTAGAGATCGAGGATTCCCGCCGTTTCTGAGACTTTGGCTGGCTGTACGAGTGTCAAAATCCTTCATTCTATGTAACTACACACTCTCAATACGATAAAACTGGTATCGCAGTTCTGCAGCGATTGATACATCGATGCTTAGCGAAATCGAGAGATCGAGGATTCCCGGCGATTCTTAGTGTTTGGCTGCGTGTACGCATCTCAAAATTCTTTATTTCATGCAACTACAAACTCTCAATACGATAAAACTGGTATCGCAGTTCTGCAGTGAGTGATACATCGATCCATAGCGACATCGAGAGATCGAGGATTCCCGGCGTTTCTGAGAATTTGGCTGGGCGTACGGGTGTCAAAATTCTTTATTTCATGCAACTACACACTTGCAATACGATAAAACTGGTATCGCAGTTCTGCAGCGATTGATACGTCGATGCTTAGCGAAATCGAGAGATCGAGGATTCCCGGCGTTTCTTAGTGTTTGGCTGGGTGTACGCATGTCAAAATTCTTTATTTCATGCAACTACACACTTACAATACGAAAAAACGGATATCGTGGTGCTGCAGCGATTGATACATCGATGCTTAGCGTGATCGAGAGATCGAGGATTCCCGCCGTTTCTGAAACTTTCGCTGGCTGTACGAGTGTCAAAATCCTGCATTCAATGTAACTACACACTCTCAATACGATAAAACTGGTATCGCAGTTCTGCAGCGATTGATACATCGATGCTTAGTGAAATCGAGAGATAGAGGATTCCCGGTGTTTCTCAGTGTTTGGCTGGGTGTACGCATGTCAAAATTCTTTATTTCATGCAACTACACACTTACAATACGATAAAACGGGTATCGTGGTGCTGCAGCGATTGATAAATCGATGCTTAGCGAAATCGAGAGATCGAGGATTCCCGGCGTTTCTGAGAGTTTGGCTGGGCGTACGAGTGTCAAAATCCTGCATTCTATGTAACTACACACTCTCAATACGATAAAACTGGTATCGCAGTTCTGCAGCGATTGATACGTCGATGCTTAGCGAAATCGAGAGATCGAGGATTCCCGGCGTTTCTTAGTGTTTGGCTGGGTCTACGTATGTCAAAATTCTTTATTTCATGCAACTACACACTTACAATACGATAAAACGGATATCGTGGTGCTGCAGCGATTGATACATCGATGCTTAGCGAAATCGAGAGATCGAGGATTCCCGCCGTTTCTGTACCTTTCGCTGGCTGTACGAGTGTCAAAATCCTTCATTCTATGTAACTACACACTCTCAATACGATAAAACTGGTATCGCAGTTCTGCAGCGATTGATACATCGATGCTTAGCGATATCGAGAGATCGAGGATTCCCGGCGTTTCTTAGTGTTTGGCTGGGCGTACGAGTGTCAAAATCCTTCAGTCTATGTAACTACACACTCTCAATACGATAAAACTGGTATCGCAGTTCTGCAGCGATTGATACATCGATGCTTAGCGAAATCGAGAGATCGAGGATTCCCGGCGTTTCTTAGTGTTTGGCTGGGTGTACGCATGCCAAAATTCTTTATTTTATGCAACTACACACTCTCAATACGATAAAACTGGTATCGCAGTTCTGCAGCGAGTGATACATCGATGCTTAGCGACATCGAGAGATCGAGGATTCCCGGCGTTTCTGAGAATTTGGCTGGGCGTACGGGTGTCAAAATTCTTTATTTCATGCAACTACACACTCGCAATACGATAAAACTGGTATCGCAGTTCTGCAGCGATTGATACGTCGATGCTTAGCGAAATCGAGAGATCGAGGATTCCCGGCGTTTCTTAGTGTTTGGCTGGGTGTACGTATGTCAAAATTCTTCATTTCATGCAACTACACACTTACAATACGATAAAACGGATATCGTGGTGCTGCAGCGATTGATACATCGATGCTTAGCGAAATCGAGAGATCGAGGATTCCCGCCGTTTCTGAGACTTTCGCTGGCTGTACGAGTGTCAAAATCCTTCATTCTATGTAACTACACACTCTCAATACGATAAAACTGGTATCGCAGTTCTGCAGGGATTGATACATCGATGCTTAGCGAAATCGAGAGATCGAGGATTCCCGGCGTTTCTTAGTGTTTGGCTGGGTGTACGCATGCCAAAATTCTTTATTTCATGCATCTACACACTCTCAATACGATAAAACTGGTATCGCAGTTCCGCAGGGATTGATACATCGATGCTTAGCGAAATCGAGAGATCGAGGATTCCCGGCGTTTCTGAGAGTTTGGCTGGGCGTACGAGTGTCAAAATCTTTCATTCTATGTAACTACACACTCTCAATACGATAAAACTGGTATCGCAGTTCTGCAGCGAGTGATACATCGATGCTTAGCGAAATCGAGAGATCGAGGATTCCCGGCGTTTCTTATTGTTTGGCTGGGTGTACGCATGTCAAAATTCTTTATTTCATGCAACTACACACTTGCAATACGATAAAACGGGTATCGTGGTGCTGCGGCGATTGATACGTCGATCCTTAGCGAAATCTAGAGATCGAGGATTCCCGCCGTTTCTGAGACTTTGGCCGGCTGTACGAGTGTCAAAATCCTTCATTCTATGTAACTACACACTCTCAATACGATAAAACTGGTATCGCAGTTCTGCAGCGAGTGATACACCGATGCTTAGCGACATCGAGAGATCGAGGATTCCCGGCGTTTCTGAGAATTTGGCTGGGCGTACGGGTGTCAAAATTCTTTATTTCATGCAACTACACACTTGCAATACGATAAAACTGGTATCGCAGTTCTGCAGCGATTGATACGTCGATGATTAGCGAAATCGAGAGATCGAGGATTCCCGGCGTTTCTTAGTGTTTGGCTGGGTGTACGAATGTCAAAATACTTTATTTCATGCAACTACACACTTACAATACGATAAAACGGATATCGTGGTGCTGCAGCGATTGATACATCGATGCTTAGCGAAATCGAGAGATCGAGGATTCCCGCCGTTTCTGAGACTTTCGCTGGCTGTACGAGTGTCAAAATCCTGCATTCTATGTAACTACACACTCTCAATACGATAAAACTGGTATCGCAGTTCTGCAGCGATTGATACATCGATGCTTAGCGAAATCGACAGATCGAGGATTCCCGGCGTTTCTCAGTGTTTGGCTGGGTGTACGCATGTCAAAATTCTTTATTTCATGCAACTACACACTCTCAATACGATAAAACTGGTTTCGCAGTTCTGCAGCGATTGATACGTCGATGCTTAGCGACATCGAGAGATCGAGGATTCGCGGCGTTTCTTAGTGTTTGGCTGGGTGTACGAATGTCAAAATACTTTATTTCATGCAAGTACACACTTACAATACGATGAAACGGATATCGTGGTGCTGCAGCGATTGATACATCGATGCTTAGCGAAATCGAGAGATCGAGGATTCCCGCCGTTTCTGAGACTTTCGCTGGCTGTACGAGTGTCAAAATCCTGCATTCTATGTAACTACACACTCTCAATACGATAAGACTGGTATCGCAGTTCTGCAGCGATTGATACATCGATGCTTAGCGAAATCGACAGATCGAGGATTCCCGGCGTTTCTCAGTGTTTGGCTGGGTGTACGCATGTCAAAATTCTTTATTTCATGCAACTACACACTCTCAATACGATAAAACTGGTTTCGCAGTTCTGCAGCGATTGATACGTCGATGCTTAGCGACATCGAGAGATCGAGGATTCCCGGCGTTTCTGAGAGTTTGGCTGGGCGTACGGGTGTCAAAATTCTTTATTTCATGCAACTACACACTTGCAATACGATAAAACTGGTATCGCAGTTCTGCAGCCATTGATACGTCGATGCTTAGCGAAATCGAGAGATCGAGGATTCCCGGCGTTTCTTAGTGTCTGGCTGGGTGTACGTATGTCAAAATTCTTTATTTCATGCAACTACACACTTACAATACGATAAAACGGATATCGTGGTGCTGCAGCGATTGATACATCGATGCTTAGCGAAATCGAGAGATCGAGGATTCCCGCCGTTTCTGAGACTTTGGCTGGCTGTACGGGTGTCAAAATCGTTCAGTCTATGTAACTACACACTTACAATACGATAAAACGGGTATCGTGGTGCTGCAGCGATTGATACATCGATGCTTAGCGAAATCGAGAGATCAAGGATTCCCGACGTTTCTGAGAGTTTGGCTGGGCGTACGAGTGTCAGAATCCTTCATTCTATGTAACTACACACTCTCAATACGATAAAACTGGTATCGCAGTTCTGCAGCGATTGATACATCGATGCTTAGCGAAATCGAGAGATCGAGGATTCCCGGCGTTTCTTAGTGTTTGGCTGGGTGTACGCATGCCAAAATTCTTTATTTCATGCAACTACACACTCTCAATACGATAAAACTGGTATCGCAGTTCTGCAGCGATTGATACATCCATGCTTAGCGAAATCGAGAGATCGAGGATTCCCGGCGTTTCTTAGTGTTTGGCTGGGTGTACGCATGCCAAAATTCTTTATTTCATGCAACTACACACTCTCAATACGATAAAACTGGTATCGCAGTTCTGCAGCGATTGATACATCGATGCTTAGCGAAATCGAGAGATCGAGGATTCCCGGCGTTTCTTAGAGTTTGGCTGGGTGTACGCATGCCAAAATTCTTTATTTCATGCAACTACATACTTTCAATACGATAAAACGGGTATCGTGGTGCTGCAGCGATTGATACATCGATACTTAGCGAAATCGAGCGATCGAGGATTCCCGGCGTTTCTGAGAGTTTGGCTGGGCGTACGGGTGTTAAAATTCTTTATTTCATGCAACTACACACTCTCAATACGATAAAACGGATATCGTGGTGCTGCAGCGATTGATATACATCGATGCTTAGCGAAATCGAGAGATCGAGGATTCCCGGCGTTTCTTAGTGTTTGGCTGGGTGTACGCATGCCAAAATTCTTTATTTCATGCAACTACACACTCTCAATACGATAAAACTGGTATCGCAGTTCTGCAGCGATTGATACATCGATGCTTAGCGACATCGAGAGATCGAGGACTCCCGGCGTTTCTGAGAATTTGGCTGGGCGTACGGGTGTCAAAATTCTTTATTTCATGCAACTACACACTTGCAATACGATAAAACTGGTATCGCAGTTCTGCAGCGATTGATACGTCGATGCTTAGCGAAATCGAGAGATCGAGGATTCCCGGCGTTTCTTAGTGTTTGGCTGGGTGTACGCATGTCAAAATTCTTTATTTCATGCAACTACACACTTACAATACGATACAACGGATATCGTGGTGCTGCAGCGATTGATACATCGATGCTTAGCGAAATCGAGAGATCGAGGATTCCCGCCGTTTGTGAGACTTTCGCTGGCTGTACGAGTGTCAAAATCCTGCATTCTATGTAACTACACACTCTCAATACGATAAAACTGGTATCGCAGTTCTCCAGCGATTGATACATCGATGCTTAGTGAAATCGAGAGATAGAGGATTCCCGGCGTTACTCAGTGTTTGGCTGGGTGTACGCATGTCAAAATTCTTTATTTCATGCAACTACACACTCTCAATACGATAAAACTGGTTTCGCAGTTCTGCAGCGATTGATACGTCGATGCTTAGCGACATCGAGAGATCGACGATTCCCGGCGTTTCTGAAAGTTTGGCTGGGCGTACGGGTGTCAAAATTCTTTATTCCATGCAACTACACACTTGCAATACGATAAAACTGGTATCGCAGTTCTGCAGCGATTGATACGTCGATGCTTAGCGAAATCGAGAGATCGAGGATTCCCGGCGTTTCTTAGTGTTTGGCTGGGTGTACGCATGCCAAAATTCTTTATTTCATGCAACTACACACTTTCAATACGATAAAACGGGTATCGTGGTGCTGCAGCGATTGATACATCGATGCATAGCCAAATCGAGAGATCGAGGATTCCCGCCGTTTCTGAGACTTTGGCTGGCTGTAGGAGTGTCAAAATCCTTCATTCACTGTAACTACACACTCTCAATACGATAAAACTGGTATCGCAGTTCTGCAGCGATTGATACATCGATGCTTAGCGAAATCGAGAGATCGAGGATTCCCGGCGTTTCTTAGTGTTTGGCTGGGTGTACGCATGTCAAAATTCTTTATTTCATGCAACTACACACTCTCAATACGATAAAACTGGTATCGCAGTTCTGCAGCGAGTGATACATCGATGCTTAGCGAAATCGAGAGATCGAGGATTCCCGGCGTTTCTTAGTGTTTGGCTGGGTGTACGCATTTCAAAATTCTTTATTTCATGCAACTACACACTTACAATACGATAAAACGGGTATCGTGGTGCTGCAGCGATTGATACATCGATGCTTAGCGAAATCTAGAGATCGAGGATTCCCGCCGTTTCTGAGACTTTGGCTGGCTGTACGAGTGTCAAAATCCTTCATTCTATGTAACTACACACTCTCAATACGATAAAACTGGTATCGCAGTTCTGCAGCGATTGATACATCGATGCTTAGCGAAATCGAGAGATCGAGGATTCCCGGCGTTTCTTAGTGTTTGGCTGCGTGTACGCATCTCAAAATTCTTTATTTCATGCAACTACAAACTCTCAATACGATAAAACTGGTATCGCAGTTCTGCAGCGATTGATACGTCGATGCTTAGCGAAATCGAAAGATCGAGGATTCCCGGCGTTTCTTAGTGTTTGGCTGGGTGTACGCATGTCAAAATTCTTTATTTCATGCAACTACACACTTTCAATACGATAAAACGGATATCGTGGTGCTGCAGCGATTGATACATCGATGCTTAGCGTGATCGAGAGATCGAGGATTCCCGCCGTTTCTGAAACTTTCGCTGGCTGTACGAGTGTCAAAATCCTGCATTCAATGTAACTACACACTCTCAATACGATAAAACTGGTATCGCAGTTCTGCAGCGATTGATACATCGATGCTTAGTGAAATCGAGAGATAGAGGATTCCCGGTGTTTCTCAGTGTTTGGCTGGGTGTACGCATGTCAAAATTCTTTATTTCATGCAACTACACACTTACAATACGATAAAACGGGTATCGTGGTGCTGCAGCGATTGATACATCGATGCTTAGCGAAATCTAGAGATCGAGGATTCCCGCCGTTTCTGAGACTTTGGCTGGCTGTACGAGTGTCAAAATCCTTCATTCTATGTAACTACACACTCTCAATACGATAAAACTGGTATCGCAGTTCTGCAGCGATTGATACATCGATGCTTAGCGAAATCGAGAGATCGAGGATTCCCGGCGTTTCTTAGTGTTTGGCTGCGTGTACGCATGTCAAAATTCTTTATTTCATGCAACTACAAACTCTCAATACGATAAAACTGGTATCGCAGTTCTGCAGCGAGTGATACATCGATGCTTAGCGACATCGAGAGATCGAGGATTCCCGCCGTTTCTGAAACTTTCGCTGGCTGTACGAGTGTCAAAATCCTGCATTCAATGTAACTACACACTCTCAATACGATAAAACTGGTATCGCAGTTCTGCAGCGATTGATACATCGATGCGTAGTGAAATCGAGAGAGAGAGGATTCCCGGTGTTTCTCAGTGTTTGGCTGGGTGTACGCATGTCAAAATTCTTTATTTTATGCAACTACACACTCTCAATACGATAAAACTGGTTTCGCAGTTCTGCAGCGATTGATACGTCGATGCTTAGCGACATCGAGAGATCGACGATTCCCAGCGTTTCTGAGAGTTTGGCTGGGCGTACGGGTGTCAAAATTCTTTATTTCATGCAACTACACACTTGCAATACGATAAAACTGGTATCGCAGTTCTGCAGCGATTGATACATCGATGCTTAGCGAAATCGAGAGATCGAGGATTCCCGGCGTTTCTTAGTGTTTGGCTGGGTGTACGCATGCCAAATTTCTTTATTTCATGCAACTACACACTTTCAATACGATAAAACGGGTATCGTGGTGCTGTAGCGATTGATACATCAATGCTTAGCGAAATCGAGAGATCGAGGATTCCCGGCGTTTCTGAGACTTTGGCTGGCTGTACGAGTGTCAAAATCCTTCATTCTATGTAACTACACACTCTCAATACGATAAAATTGGTATCGCAGTTCTGCAGCGATTGATACATCGATGCTTAGCGAAATCGAGAGATCGAGGATTCCCGGCGTTTCTTAGTGTTTGGCTGGGTGTACGCATGTCAAAATTCTTTATTTCGTGCAACTACACACTCTCAATACGATAAAACTGGTATCGCAGTTCTGCAGCGAGTGATACATCGATGCTTAGCGACATCGAGAGATCGAGGATTCCCGGCGTTTCTGAGAGTTTGGCTGGGCGTACGGGTGTCAAAATTCTTTATTTCATGCAAATACACACTTGCAATACGATAAAACGGGTATTGTGGTGCTGCGGAGATTGATACGTCGATCCTTAGCGACATCGAGAGATCGAGGATTCCCGGCGTTTCTGAGAGTTTGGCTGGGCGTACGGGTGTCAAAATTCTTTGTTTCATGCAACTACACACTCTAAATACGATAAAACTGGTATCGCAGTTCTGCAGCGATTGATACATCGATGCTTAGCGAAATCGAGAGATCGAGGATTCCCGGCGTTTCTTAGTGTTTGGCTGGGTGTACGCATGTCAAAATTCTTTATTTCATGCAACTACACACTCTCAATACGATAAAACTGGTATCGCAGAACTGCAGCGATTGATACATCGATGCTTAGCGAAATCGAGAGATCAAGGATTCCCGGCGTTTCTGAGAGTTTGGCTGGCTGTACGCATGCCAAAATTCTTTATTTCATGCAACTACACACTTTCAATACGATAAAACGGGTATCGTGGTGCTGCAGCGATTGATACATCGATACTTAGCGACATCGAGAGATCGAGGATTCCCGGCGTTTCTGAGAGTTTGGCTGGGCGTACGGGTGTCAAAATTCTTTATTTCATGCAACTACACACTCTCAATACGATAAAACTGGTATCGCAGTTCTGCAGCGATTGATACGTCGATGCTTAGCGAAATCGAGAGAACGAGGATTCCCGCCGTTTCTGAGACTTTGGTTGGCAATACAGGTGTCAAAATCCTTCATTCTATGTAACTACACACTCTCAATACGATAAAACTCGTATCGCTGTTCTGCAGCGATTGATACATCGATGCTTAGCGAAATCGAGAGATCGAGGATTCCCGGCGTTTCTTTGTGTTTGGCTGGGTGTACGCATGTCAAAATTCTTTATTTCATGCAACTACACACTCTCAATACGATAAAACTGGTTTCGTAGTTCTGCAGCGATTGATACGTCGATGCTTAGCGACATCGAGAGATCGAGGATTCCCGGCGTTTCTGAGAGTTTGGCTGGGCGTACGTGTGTCAAAATTCTTTGTTTCATGCAACTACACACTCTAAATACGATAAAACTGGTATCGCAGTTCTGCAGCGATTGATACATCGATCCTTAGCGACATCGAGAGATCGAGGATTCTCGGCGTTTCTGAGAGTTTGCCTGGGCGTACGGGTGTCAAAATTCTTTATTTCATGCAACTACACACTCAATACGATAAAACTGGTACCGCAGTTCTGCAGCTATTGATACATCGATGCTTAGCGAAATCGAGAGATCGAGGATTCCCGGCGTTTCTTATTGTTTGGCTGGGTGTACGCATGTCAAAATTCTTTATTTCATGCAACTACACACTTGCAATACGATAAAACGGGTATCGTGGTGCTGCGGCGATTGATACGTCGATCCTTAGCGAAATCTAGAGATCGAGGATTCCCGCCGTTTCTGAGACTTTGGCCGGCTGTACGAGTGTCAAAATCCTTCATTCTATGTAACTACACACTCTCAATACGATAAAACTGGTATCGCAGTTCTGCAGCGAGTGATACACCGATGCTTAGCGACATCGAGAGATCGAGGATTCCCGGCGTTTCTGAGAATTTGGCTGGGCGTACGGGTGTCAAAATTCTTTATTTCATGCAACTACACACTTGCAATACGATAAAACTGGTATCGCAGTTCTGCAGCGATTGATACGTCGATGCTTAGCGAAATCGAGAGATCGAGGATTCCCGGCGTTTCTTAGTGTTTGGCTGGGTGTACGAATGTCAAAATACTTTATTTCATGCAACTACACACTTACAATACGATAAAACGGATATCGTGGTGCTGCAGCGATTGATACATCGATGCTTAGCGAAATCGAGAGATCGAGGATTCCCGCCGTTTCTGAGACTTTCGCTGGCTGTACGAGTGTCAAAATCCTGCATTCTATGTAACTACACACTCTCAATACGATAAAACTGGTATCGCAGTTCTGCAGCGATTGATACATCGATGCTTAGCGAAATCGACAGATCGAGGATTCCCGGCGTTTCTCAGTGTTTGGCTGCGTGTACGCATGTCAAAATTCTTTATTTCATGCAACTACACACTCTCAATACGATAAAACTGATTTCGCAGTTCTGCAGCGATTGATACGTCGATGCTTAGCGACATCGAGAGATCGAGGATTCGCGGCGTTTCTTAGTGTTTGGCTGGGTGTACGAATGTCAAAATACTTTATTTCATGCAACTACACACTTACAATACGATAAAACGGATATCGTGGTGCTGCAGCGATTGATACATCGATGCTTAGCGAAATCGAGAGATCGAGGATTCCCGCCGTTTCTGAGACTTTCGCTGGCTGTACGAGTGTCAAAATCCTGCATTCTATGTAACTACACACTCTCAATACGATAAAACTGGTATCGCAGTTCTGCAGCGATTGATACATCGATGCTTAGCGAAATCGACAGATCGAGGATTCCCGGCGTTTCTCAGTGTTTGGCTGGGTGTACGCATGTCAAAATTCTTTATTTCATGCAACTACACACTCTCAATACGATAAAACTGGTTTCGCAGTTCTGCAGCGATTGATACGTCGATGCTTAGCGACATCGAGAGATCGAGGATTCCCGGCGTTTCTGAGAGTTTGGCTGGGCGTACGGGTGTCAAAATTCTTTATTTCATGCAACTACACACTTGCAATACGATAAAACTGGTATCGCAGTTCTGCAGCCATTGATACGTCGATGCTTAGCGAAATCGAGAGATCGAGGATTCCCGGCGTTTCTTAGTGTCTGGCTGGGTGTACGTATGTCAAAATTCTTTATTTCATGCAACTACACACTTACAATACGATAAAACGGATATCGTGGTGCTGCAGCGATTGATACATCGATGCTTAGCGAAATCGAGAGATCGAGGATTCCCGCCGTTTCTGAGACTTTGGCTGGCTGTACGGGTGTCAAAATCGTTCAGTCTATGTAACTACACACTTACAATACGATAAAACGGGTATCGTGGTGCTGCAGCGATTGATACATCGATGCTTAGCGAAATCGAGAGATCAAGGATTCCCGACGTTTCTGAGAGTTTGGCTGGGCGTACGAGTGTCAGAATCCTTCATTCTATGTAACTACACACTCTCAATACGATAAAACTGGTATCGCAGTTCTGCAGCGATTGATACATCGATGCTTAGCGAAATCGAGAGATCGAGGATTCCCGGCGTTTCTTAGTGTTTGGCTGGGTGTACGCATGCCAAAATTCTTTATTTCATGCAACTACACACTCTCAATACGATAAAACTGGTATCGCAGTTCTGCAGCGATTGATACATCCATGCTTAGCGAAATCGAGAGATCGAGGATTCCCGGCGTTTCTTAGTGTTTGGCTGGGTGTACGCATGCCAAAATTCTTTATTTCATGCAACTACACACTCTCAATACGATAAAACTAGTATCGCAGTTCTGCAGCGATTGATACATCGATGCTTAGCGAAATCGAGAGATCGAGGATTCCCGGCGTTTCTTAGAGTTTGGCTGGGTGTACGCATGCCAAAATTCTTTATTTCATGCAACTACATACTTTCAATACGATAAAACGGGTATCGTGGTGCTGCAGCGATTGATACATCGATACTTAGCGAAATCGAGCGATCGAGGATTCCCGGCGTTTCTGAGAGTTTGGCTGGGCGTACGGGTGTTAAAATTCTTTATTTCATGCAACTACACACTCTCAATACGATAAAACTGGTATCGCAGTTCTCCAGCGATTGATACATCGATGCTTAGTGAAATCGAGAGATAGAGGATTCCCGGCGTTACTCAGTGTTTGGCTGGGTGTACGCATGTCAAAATTCTTTATTTCATGCAACTACACACTCTCAATACGATAAAACTGGTATCGCAGTTCTGCAGCGAGTGATACATCGATGCTTAGCGAAATCGAGAGATCGAGGATTCCCGGCGTTTCTTAGTGTTTGGCTGGGTGTACGCATTTCAAAATTCTTTATTTCATGCAACTACACACTTACAATACGATAAAACGGGTATCGTGGTGCTGCAGCGATTGATACATCGATGCTTAGCGAAATCTAGAGATCGAGGATTCCCGCCGTTTCTGAGACTTTGGCTGGCTGTACGAGTGTCAAAATCCTTCATTCTATGTAACTACACACTCTCAATACGATAAAACTGGTATCGCAGTTCTGCAGCGATTGATACATCGATGCTTAGCGAAATCGAGAGATCGAGGATTCCCGGCGTTTCTTAGTGTTTGGCTGCGTGTACGCATCTCAAAATTCTTTATTTCATGCAACTACAAACTCTCAATACGATAAAACTGGTATCGCAGTTCTGCAGCGATTGATACGTCGATGCTTAGCGAAATCGAGAGATCGAGGATTCCCGGCGTTTCTTAGTGTTTGGCTGGGTGTACGCATGTCAAAATTCTTTATTTCATGCAACTACACACTTTCAATACGATAAAACGGATATCGTGGTGCTGCAGCGATTGATACATCGATGCTTAGCGTGATCGAGAGATCGAGGATTCCCGCCGTTTCTGAAACTTTCGCTGGCTGTACGAGTGTCAAAATCCTGCATTCAATGTAACTACACACTCTCAATACGATAAAACTGGTATCGCAGTTCTGCAGCGATTGATACATCGATGCTTAGTGAAATCGAGAGATAGAGGATTCCCGGTGTTTCTCAGTGTTTGGCTGGGTGTACGCATGTCAAAATTCTTTATTTCATGCAACTACACACTTACAATACGATAAAACGGGTATCGTGGTGCTGCAGCGATTGATACATCGATGCTTAGCGAAATCTAGAGATCGAGGATTCCCGCCGTTTCTGAGACTTTGGCTGGCTGTACGAGTGTCAAAATCCTTCATTCTATGTAACTACACACTCTCAATACGATAAAACTGGTATCGCAGTTCTGCAGCGATTGATACATCGATGCTTAGCGAAATCGAGAGATCGAGGATTCCCGGCGTTTCTTAGTGTTTGGCTGCGTGTACGCATGTCAAAATTCTTTATTTCATGCAACTACAAACTCTCAATACGATAAAACTGGTATCGCAGTTCTGCAGCGAGTGATACATCGATGCTTAGCGACATCGAGAGATCGAGGATTCCCGCCGTTTCTGAAACTTTCGCTGGCTGTACGAGTGTCAAAATCCTGCATTCAATGTAACTACACACTCTCAATACGATAAAACTGGTATCGCAGTTCTGCAGCGATTGATACATCGATGCGTAGTGAAATCGAGAGAGAGAGGATTCCCGGTGTTTCTCAGTGTTTGGCTGGGTGTACGCATGTCAAAATTCTTTATTTCATGCAACTACACACTCTCAATACGATAAAACTGGTTTCGCAGTTCTGCAGCGATTGATACGTCGATGCTTAGCGACATCGAGAGATCGACGATTCCCGGCGTTTCTGAGAGTTTGGCTGGGCGTACGGGTGTCAAAATTCTTTATTTCATGCAACTACACACTTGCAATACGATAAAACTGGTATCGCAGTTCTGCAGCGATTGATACATCGATGCTTAGCGAAATCGAGAGATCGAGGATTCCCGGCGTTTCTTAGTGTTTGGCTGGGTGTACGCATGCCAAATTTCTTTATTTCATGCAACTACACACTTTCAATACGATAAAACGGGTATCGTGGTGCTGTAGCGATTGATACATCAATGCTTAGCGAAATCGAGAGATCGAGGATTCCCGGCGTTTCTGAGACTTTGGCTGGCTGTACGAGTGTCAAAATCCTTCATTCTATGTAACTACACACTCTCAATACGATAAAATTGGTATCGCAGTTCTGCAGCGATTGATACATCGATGCTTAGCGAAATCGAGAGATCGAGGATTCCCGGCGTTTCTTAGTGTTTGGCTGGGTGTACGCATGTCAAAATTCTTTATTTCGTGCAACTACACACTCTCAATACGATAAAACTGGTATCGCAGTTCTGCAGCGAGTGATACATCGATGCTTAGCGACATCGAGAGATCGAGGATTCCCGGCGTTTCTGAGAGTTTGGCTGGGCGTACGGGTGTCAAAATTCTTTATTTCATGCAAATACACACTTGCAATACGATAAAACGGGTATTGTGGTGCTGCGGAGATTGATACGTCGATCCTTAGCGACATCGAGAGATCGAGGATTCCCGGCGTTTCTGAGAGTTTGGCTGGGCGTACGGGTGTCAAAATTCTTTGTTTCATGCAACTACACACTCTAAATACGATAAAACTGGTATCGCAGTTCTGCAGCGATTGATACATCGATGCTTAGCGAAATCGAGAGATCGAGGATTCCCGGCGTTTCTTAGTGTTTGGCTGGGTGTACGCATGTCAAAATTCTTTATTTCATGCAACTACACACTCTCAATACGATAAAACTGGTATCGCAGAACTGCAGCGATTGATACATCGATGCTTAGCGAAATCGAGAGATCAAGGATTCCCGGCGTTTCTGAGAGTTTGGCTGGCTGTACGCATGCCAAAATTCTTTATTTCATGCAACTACACACTTTCAATACGATAAAACGGGTATCGTGGTGCTGCAGCGATTGATACATCGATACTTAGCGACATCGAGAGATCGAGGATTCCCGGCGTTTCTGAGAGTTTGGCTGGGCGTACGGGTGTCAAAATTCTTTATTTCATGCAACTACACACTCTCAATACGATAAAACTGGTATCGCAGTTCTGCAGCGATTGATACGTCGATGCTTAGCGAAATCGAGAGAACGAGGATTCCCGCCGTTTCTGAGACTTTGGTTGGCAATACAGGTGTCAAAATCCTTCATTCTATGTAACTACACACTCTCAATACGATAAAACTCGTATCGCTGTTCTGCAGCGATTGATACATCGATGCTTAGCGAAATCGAGAGATCGAGGATTCCCGGCGTTTCTTTGTGTTTGGCTGGGTGTACGCATGTCAAAATTCTTTATTTCATGCAACTACACACTCTCAATACGATAAAACTGGTTTCGTAGTTCTGCAGCGATTGATACGTCGATGCTTAGCGACATCGAGAGATCGAGGATTCCCGGCGTTTCTGAGAGTTTGGCTGGGCGTACGTGTGTCAAAATTCTTTGTTTCATGCAACTACACACTCTAAATACGATAAAACTGGTATCGCAGTTCTGCAGCGATTGATACATCGATCCTTAGCGACATCGAGAGATCGAGGATCCTCGGCGTTTCTGAGAGTTTGCCTGGGCGTACGGGTGTCAAAATTCTTTATTTCATGCAACTACACACTCAATACGATAAAACTGGTACCGCAGTTCTGCAGCTATTGATACATCGATGCTTAGCGAAATCGAGAGATCGAGGATTCCCGGCGTTTCTTAATGTTTGGCTGGGTGTACGCATGTCAAAATTCTTTATTTCATGCAACTACACACTTAAAATACGATAAAACGGGTATCGTGGTGCTGCAGCGATTGATACATCGATGCTTAGCGAAATCCAGAGATCGAGGATTCTCGGCGTTTCTGAGAGTTCGGCTGGGCGTACGGGTGTCAAAATTCTTTATTTCATGCAACTACACACTCTCAATACGATAAAACTGGTATCGCAGTTCTGCAGCGAGTGATACATCGATGCTTAGCGACATCGAGAGATCGAGGATTCCCGGCGTTTCTGAGAGTTTGGCTGGGCGTACGGGTGTCAAAATTCTTTATTTCATGCAAATACACACTTGCAATACGATAAAACGGGTATTGTGGTGCTGCGGAGATTGATACGTCGATCCTTAGCGACATCGAGAGATCGAGGATTCCCGGCGTTTCTGAGAGTTTGGCTGGGCGTACGCATGTCAAAATTCTTTATTTCATGCAACTACACACTTAAAATACGATAAAACGGGTATCGTGGTGCTGCGGAGATTGATACGTCGAACCTTAGCGACATCGAGAGATCGAGGATTCCCGGCGTTTCTGAGAGTTTGGCTGGGCGTAAGGGTGTCAAAATTCTTTGTTTCATGCAACTACACACTCTAAATACGATAAAACTAGTATCGCAGTTCTGCAGCGATTGATACATCGATGCTTAGCGAAATCGAGAGATCGAGGATTCCCGGCGTTTCTTAGTGTTTGGCTGGGTGTACGCATGTCAAAATTCTTTATTTCATGCAACTACACACTCTCAATACGATAAAACTGGTATCGCAGAACTGCAGCGATTGATACATCGATGCTTAGCGAAATCGAGAGATCAAGGATTCCCGGCGTTTCTGAGAGTTTGGCTGGCTGTACGCATGCCAAAATTATTTATTTCATGCAACTACACACTTTCAATACGATAAAACGGGTATCGTGGTGCTGCAGCGATTGATACATCGATACTTAGCGACATCGAGAGATCGAGGATTCCCGGCGTTTCTGAGAGTTTGGCTGGGCGTACGGGTGTCAAAATTCTTTATTTCATGCAACTACACACTCTCAATACGATAAAACTGGTATCGCAGTTCTGCAGCGATTGATACGTCGATGCTTAGCGAAATCGAGAGAACGAGGATTCCCGCCGTTTCTGAGACTTTGGTTGGCAATACAGGTGTCAAAATCCTTCATTCTATGTAACTACACACTCTCAATACGATAAAACTCGTATCGCTGTTCTGCAGCGATTGATACATCGATGCTTAGCGAAATCGAGAGATAGAGGATTCCCGGCGTTTCTTTGTGTTTGGCTGGGTGTACGCATGTCAAAATTCTTTATTTCATGCAACTACACACTCTCAATACGATAAAACTGGTTTCGTAGTTCTGCAGCGATTGATACGTCGATGCTTAGCGACATCGAGAGATCGAGGATTCCCGGCGTTTCTGAGAGTTTGGCTGGCTGTACGCATGCCTAAATTCTTTATCTCATGCAACTACACCCTTTCAATACGATAAAACGGGTATCGTGGAGCTGCAGCGATTGATACATCGATACTTAGCGACATCGAGAGATCGAGGATTCCCGGCGTTTCTGAGAGTTTGGCTGGGCGTACGGGTGTCAAAATTCTTTATTTCATGCAACTACACACTCTCAATACGATAAAACTGGTATCGCAGTTCTGCAGCGATTGATACGTCGATGCTTAGCGAAATCGAGAGAACGAGGATTCCCGCCGTTTCTGAGACTTTGGTTGGCAATACAGGTGTCAAAATCCTTCATTCTATGTAACTACACACTCTCAATACGATAAAACTCGTATCGCTGTTCTGCAGCGATTGATACATCGATGCTTAGCGAAATCGAGAGATCGAGGATTCCCGGCGTTTCTTTGTGTTTGGCTGGGTGTACGCATGTCAAAATTCTTTATTTCATGCAACTACACACTCTCAATACGATAAAACTGGTTTCGTAGTTCTGCAGCGATTGATACGTCGATGCTTAGCGACATCGAGAGATCGAGGATTCCCGGCGTTTCTGAGAGTTTGGCTGGGCGTACGTGTGTCAAAATTCTTTGTTTCATGCAACTACACACTCTAAATACGATAAAACTGGTATCGCAGTTCTGCAGCGATTGATACATCGATCCTTAGCGACATCGAGAGATCGAGGATTCTCGGCGTTTCTGAGAGTTTGCCTGGGCGTACGGGTGTCAAAATTCTTTATTTCATGCAACTACACACTCAATACGATAAAACTGGTACCGCAGTTCTGCAGCTATTGATACATCGATGCTTAGCGAAATCGAGAGATCGAGGATTCCCGGCGTTTCTTAATGTTTGGCTGGGTGTACGCATGTCAAAATTCTTTATTTCATGCAACTACACACTTAAAATACGATAAAACGGGTATCGTGGTGCTGCAGCGATTGATACATCGATGCTTAGCGAAATCCAGAGATCGAGGATTCTCGGCGTTTCTGAGAGTTCGGCTGGGCGTACGGGTGTCAAAATTCTTTATTTCATGCAACTACACACTCTCAATACGATAAAACTGGTATCGCAGTTCTGCAGCGAGTGACACATCGATGCTTAGCGAAATCGAGAGATCGAGGATTCCCGGCGTTTCATAGTGTTTGGCTGGGTGTACGCATGTCAAAATTCTATATTTCATGCAACTACACACTTACAATACGATAAAACGGGTATCGTGGTGCTGCAGCGATTGATACATCGATGCTTAGCGAAATCTAGAGATCGCGGATTCCCGCCGTTTCTGAGACTTTGGCTGGCTGTACGAGTGTCAAAATCCTTCATTCTATGTAACTACACACTCTCAATACGATAAAACTCGTATCGCAGTTCTGCAGCGATTGATACATCGATGCTTAGCGAAATCGAGAGATCGAGGATTCCCGGCGTTTCATAGTGTTTGGCTGGGTGTACGCATGTCAAAATTCTTTATTTCATGCAACTACACACTTACAATACGATAAAACGGGTATCGTGGTGCTGCAGCGATTGATACATCGATGCTTAGCGAAATCTAGAGATCGCGGATTCCCGCCGTTTCTGAGACTTTGGCTGGCTGTACGAGTGTCAAAATCCTTCATTCTATGTAACTACACACTCTCAATACGATAAAACTCGTATCGCAGTTCTGCAGCGATTGATACATCGATGCTTAGCGAAATCGAGAGATTGAGGATTCCCGGCGTTTCTTAGTGTTTGGCTGGGTGTACGCATGTCAAAATTCTTTATTTCATGCAACTACACACTCTCAATACGATAAAACTGGTATCGCAGTTCTGCAGCGAGTGATACATCGATGCTTAGCGAAATCGAGAGATCGAGGACTCCCGGCGTTTCTTAGTGTTTGGCTGGGTGTACGCATTTCGTAATTCTTTATTTCATGGAACTACACACTTACAATACGCTAAAACGGGTATCGTGGTGCTGCAGCGATTGATACATCGATGCTTACCGAAACCTAGAGATCGAGGATTCCCGCCGTTTCTGAGACTTTGGCTGGTTGTACGAGTGTCAAAATCCTTCATTCTATGTAACTACACACTCTCAATACGATAAAACTGGTATTGCAGTTCTGCAGCTATTGATACATCGATGCTTCGCGAAATCGAGAGATCGAAGATTCCCGGCGTTTCTTAGTGTTTGGCTGGGTGTACGCATGTCAAAATTCTTTATTCCATGCAACTACACACTTACAATACGATAAGACGGGTATCGTGGTGCTGCAGCGATTGATACATCGATGCTTAGCGAAATCCAGAGATCGAGGATTCCCGCCGTTTCTAAGACTTTGGCTGGCTGTACGAGTGTCAAAATCCTTCATTCTATGTAACTACACACTCTCAATACGATAAAACTGGTATCGCAGTTCTGCAGCGATTGATACATCGATGCTTAGCGAAATCGAGAGATCGAGGATTCCCGGCGTTTCTTAGTGTTTGGCTGGGTGTACGCATGTCAAAATTCTTTATTTCATGCAACTACACACTCTCAATACGATAAAACTGGTATCGCAGTTCTGCAGCAAGTGATACATCGATGCTTAGCGAAATCGAGAGATCGAGGATTCCCGGCGTTTCTTAGTGTTTGGCTGGGTGTACGCATGTCAAAATTCTTTATTTCATGCAACTACACACTTACAATACGATAAAACGGGTATCGTGGTGCTGCAGCGATTGATACATCGATGCTTAGCGAAATCTAGAGATCGAGGATTCCCGCCGTTTCTGAGACTTTGGCTGGCTGTACGAGTGTCAAAATCCTTCATTCTATGTAACTACACACTCTCAATACGATAAAACTTGTATCGCAGTTCTGCAGCGATTGATACATCGATGCTTAGCGAAATCGAGAGATCGAGGATTCCCGGCGTTTCTTAGTGTTTGGCTGAGTGCACGCATGTGAAAATTGTTTATTTCATGCAACTACACACTCCCAATACGATAAAACTGGTATCGCAGTTCCGCAGCGAGTGATACATCGATGCTTAGCGAAATCGAGAGATCGAGGATTCCCGGCGTTTCTTAGTGTTTGGCTGGGTGTACGCATTTCGTAATTCTTTATTTCATGCAACTACACACTTACAATACGCTAAAACGGGGATCGTGGTGCTGCAGCGATTGATACATCGATGCTTAGCGAAATCTAGAGATCGAGAATTCCCGCCGTTTCTGAGACTTTGGCTGGCTGTACGAGTGTCAAAATCCTTCATACTATGTAACTACACACTCTCAATACGATAAAACTGGTATCGCAGTTCTGCAGCGATTGATACATCGATGCTTAGCGACATCGAGAGATCGAAGATTCCCGGCGTTTTTGAGAGTTTGGCTGGGCGTACGAGTGTCAAAATCCTTCAATCTATGTAACTACACACTCTCAATACGATAAAACTGGTATCGCAGTTCTGCAGCGATTGATACATCGATGCTTAGCGAAATCGAGAGATCGAGGATTCCCGGCGTTTCTTAGTGTTTGGCTGGGTGTACGCATGCCAAAATTCTTTATTTCATGCAACTACACACTTTCAATACGATGAAACTGGTATCGCAGTTCTGCAGCGATTGATACATCGATGCTTAGCGAAATCGAGCGATCAAGGATTCCCGGCGTTTCTGAGAGTTTGGCTGGCTGTACTTGTGTGAAAATTCTTCATTTCATGCAACTACACACTTGCAATACGATAAAACGGGTATCGTCGTTCTGCGGCGATTGATACGTCGATCCTTAGCGACATCGAGAGATCGAGGATTCTCGGCGTTTCTGAGAGTTTGGCTGGGCGTACGGGTGTCAAAATTCTTTATTTCATGCAACTACACACTCTCAATACGATAAAACTGGTACCGCAGTTCTGCAGCTATTGATACATCGATGCTTAGCGAAATCGAGAGATCGAGGATTCCCGGCGTTTCATAGTGTTTGGCTGGGTGTACGCATGTCAAAATTCTTTATTTCATGCAACTACACACTTACAATACGATAAAACGGGTATCGTGGTGCTGCAGCGATTGATACATCGATGCTTAGCGAAATCTAGAGATCGCGGATTCCCGCCGTTTCTGAGACTTTGGCTGGCTGTACGAGTGTCAAAATCCTTCATTCTATGTAACTACACACTCTCAATACGATAAAACTCGTATCGCAGTTCTGCAGCGATTGATACATCGATGCTTAGCGAAATCGAGAGATCGAGGATTCCCGGCGTTTCATAGTGTTTGGCTGGGTGTTCGCATGTCAAAATTCTTTATTTCATGCAACTACACACTCTCAATACGATAAAACTGGTATCGCAGTTCTGCATCGACTGATAAATCGATGCTTAGCGAAATCGAGAGATCGAGGACTCCCGGCGTTTCTTAGTGTTTGGCTGGGTGTACGCATTTCGTAATTCTTTATTTCATGCAACTACACACTTACAATACGCTAAAACGGGTATCGTGGTGCTGCAGCGATTGATACATCGATGCTTAGCGAAATCTAGAGATCGAGGATTCCCGCCGTTTCTGAGACTTTGGCTGGGCGTACGGGTGTCAAAATTCTTTATTTCATGCAACTACACACTCTCAATACGATAAAACTGGTACCGCAGTTCTGCAGCTATTGATACATCGATGCTTCGCGAAATCGAGAGATCGAAGATTCCCGGCGTTTCTTAGTGTTTGGCTGGGTGTACGCATGTCAAAATTCTTTATTCCATGCAACTACACACTTACAATACGATAAGACGGGTATCGTGGTGCTGCAGCGATTGATACATCGATGCTTAGCGAAATCCAGAGATCGAGGATTCCCGCCGTTTCTAAGACTTTGGCTGGCTGTACGAGTGTCAAAATCCTTCATTCTATGTAACTACACACTCTCAATACGATAAAACTGGTATCGCAGTTCTGCAGCGATTGATACATCGATGCTTAGCGAAATCGAGAGATCGAGGATTCCCGGCGTTTCTTAGTGTTTGGCTGGGTGTACGCATGTCAAAATTCTTTATTTCATGCAACTACACACTCTCAATACGATAAAACTGGTATCGCAGTTCTGCAGCAAGTGATACATCGATGCTTAGCGAAATCGAGAGATCGAGGATTCCCGGCGTTTCTTAGTGTTTGGCTGGGTGTACGCATGTCAAAATTCTTTATTTCATGCAACTACACACTTACAATACGATAAAACGGGTATCGTGGTGCTGCAGCGATTGATACATCGATGCTTAGCGAAATCTAGAGATCGAGGATTCCCGCCGTTTCTGAGACTTTGGCTGGCTGTACGAGTGTCAAAATCCTTCATTCTATGTAACTACACACTCTCAATACGATAAAACTTGTATCGCAGTTCTGCAGCGATTGATACATCGATGCTTAGCGAAATCGAGAGATCGAGGATTCCCGCCGTTTCTGAGTGTTTGGCTGAGTGCACGCATGTCAAAATTGTTTATTTCATGCAACTACACACTCCCAATACGATAAAACTGGTATCGCAGTTCCGCAGCGAGTGATACATCGATGCTTAGCGAAATCGAGAGATCGAGGATTCCCGGCGTTTCTTAGTGTTTGGCTGGGTGTACGCATTTCGTAATTCCTTATTTCATGCAACTACACACTTACAATACGCTAAAACGGGGATCGTGGTGCTGCAGCGATTGATACATCGATGCTTAGCGAAATGTAGAGATCGAGAATTCCCGCCGTTTCTGAGACTTTGGCTGGCTGTACGAGTGTCAAAATCCTTCATTCTATGTAACTACACACTCTCAATACGATAAAACTGGTATCGCAGTTCTGCAGCGATTGATACATCGATGCTTAGCGACATCGAGAGATCGAAGATTCCCGGCGTTTTTGAGAGTTTGGCTGGGCGTACGAGTGTCAAAATCCTTCAATCTATGTAACTACACACTCTCGATACGATAAAACTGGTATCGCAGTTCTGCAGCGATTGATACATCGATGCTTAGCGAAATCGAGAGATCGAGGATTCCCGGCGTTTCTTAGTGTTTGGCTGGGTGTACGCATGCCAAAATTCTTTATTTCATGCAACTACACACTCTCAATACGATGAAACTGGTATCGCAGTTCTGCAGCGATTGATACATCGATGCTTAGCGAAATCGAGCGATCAAGGATTCCCGGCGTTTCTGAGAGTATGGCTGGCTGTACTTGTGTGAAAATTCTTCATTTCATGCAACTACACACTTGCAATACGATAAAACGGGTATCGTCGTTCTGCGGCGATTGATACGTCGATCCTTAGCGACATCGAGAGATCGAGGATTCTCGGCGTTTCTGAGAGTTTGGCTGGGCGTACGGGTGTCAAAATTCTTTATTTCATGCAACTACACACTCTCAATACGATAAACCTGGTACCGCAGTTCTGCAGCTATTGATACATCGATGCTTAGCGAAATCGAGAGATCGAGGATTCCCGGCGTTTATTAGTGTTTGGCTGGGTGTACGCATGTCAAAATTCTTTATTTCATGCAACTACACACTTACAATACGATAAAACGGGTATCGTGGTGCTGCAGTGATTGATACATTGATGCTTAGCGAAATCCAGAGATCGAGGATTCCCGCCGTTTCTGCGACTTTGGCTGGCTGTACGAGTGTCAAAATCCTTCATTCTATGTAACTACACACTCTCAATACGATAAAACTGGTATCGCAGTTCTGCAGCGATTGATACATCGATGCTTCGCGAAATCGAGAGATCGAGGATTCCCGGCGTTTCTTAGTGTTTGGCTGGGTGTACGCATGTCAAAATTCTTTATTTCATGCAACTACACACTCTCAATACGATAAAACTGGTATCGCCGTTCTGCAGCGAGTGATACATCGATGCTTAGCGAAATCGAGAGATCGAGGATTCCCGGCGTTTCTTAGTGTTTGGCTGGGTGTACGCATGTCAAAATTCTTTATTTCATGCAACTACACACATACAATACGATAAAACGGGTATCGTGGTGCTGCAGCGATTGATACATCTATGCTTACCGAAATCCAGAGATCGAGGATTCCCGCCGTTTCTGAGACTTTGGCTGGCTGTACGAGTGTCAAAATCCTTCATTCTATGTAACTACACACTCTCAATACGATAAAACTGGTATCACAGTTCTGCAGCGATTGATACATCGATGCTTAGCGAAATCAAGAGATCGAGGATTCCCGGCGTTTCTTAGTGTTTGGCTGGGTGTACGGATGTCGAAATTCTTTATTTCATGCAACTACACACTCTCAATACGATAAAACTGGTATCGCAGTTCTGCAGCGATTGATACATCGATGCTTAGCCACATCGAGAGATCGAGGACTCCCGGCGTTTCTTAGTGTTTGGCTGGGTGTACGCATGTCAAAATTCTTTTTTTCATGCAACTACACACTTACAATACGATAAAACGGGTATCGTGGTGCTGCAGCGATTGATACATCGATGCTTAGCGAAATCCAGAGATCGAGGATTCTCGGCGTTTCTGAGAGTTTGGCTGGGCGTACGGGTGTCAAAATTCTTTATTTCATGCAACTACACACTCTCAATACGATAAAACTGGTACCGCAGTTCTGCAGCTATTGATACATCGATGCTTAGCGAAATCGAGAGATCGAGGATTCCCGGCGTTTCTTAATGTTTGGCTGGGTGTACGCATGTCAAAATTCTTTATTTCATGCAACTACACACTTAAAATACGATAAAACGGGTATCGTGGTGCTGCAGCGATTGATACATCGATGCTTAGCGAAATCTAGAGATCGCGGATTCCCGCCGTTTCTGAGACTTTGGCTGGCTGTACGAGTGTCAAAATCCTTCATTCTATGTAACTACACACTCTCAATACGATAAAACTCGTATCGCAGTTCTGCAGCGATTGATACATCGATGCTTAGCGAAATCGAGAGATCGAGGATTCCTTTCGTTTCTTAGTGTTTGGCTGGGTGTACGCATGTCAAAATTCTTTATTTCATGCAAATACACACTCTCAATACGATGAAACTGGTATCGCAGTTCTGCAGCGAGTGATGCATCGATGCTTAGCGAAATCGAGAGATCGAGGATTCCCGCCTTTTCTGAGACTTTGGCTGGGCGTACGAGTGTCAAAATTATTCATTCTATGTAACTACACACTCTTAATACGATAAAACTGGTATCGCAGTTCTGCAGCGATTGATACATCGATGCTTAGCGAAATCGAGAGATCGAGGATTCCCGGCGTTTCTTAGTGTTTGGCTGGGTGTACGCATGCCAAATTTCTTTATTTCATGCAACTACACACTTTCAATACGATAAAACGGGTATCGTGGTGCTGTAGCGATTGATACATCAATGCTTAGCGAAATCGAGAGATCGAGGATTCCCGGCGTTTCTGAGACTTTGGCTGGCTGTACGAGTGTCAAAATCCTTCATTCTATGTAACTACACACTCTCAATACGATAAAACTGGTATCGCAGTTCTGCAGCGATTGATACATCGATGCTTAGCGAAATCGAGAGATCGAGGATTCCCGGCGTTTCTTAGTGTTTGGCTGGGTGTACGCATGTCAAAATTCTTTATTTCATGCAACTACACACTCTCAATACGATAAAACTGGTATCGCAGTTCTGCAGCGAGTGATACATCGATGCTTAGCGACATCGAGAGATCGAGGATTCCCGGCGTTTCTGAGAGTTTGGCTGGGCGTACGGGTGTCAAAATTCTTTATTTCATGCAAATACAAACTTGCAATACGATAAAACGGGTATTGTGGTGCTGCGGAGATTGATACGTCGATCCTTAGCGACATCGAGAGATCGAGGATTCCCGGCGTTTCTAAGAGTTTGGCTGGGCGTACGGGTGTCAAAATTCTTTGTTTCATGCAACTACACACTCTAAATACGATAAAACTGGTATCGCAGTTCTGCAGCGATTGATACATCGATGCTTAGCGAAATCGAGAGATCGAGGATTCCCGGCGTTTCTTAGTGTTTGGCTGGGTGTACGCATGTCAAAATTCTTTATTTCATGCAACTACACACTCTCAATACGATAAAACTGGTATCGCAGAACTGCAGCGATTGATACATCGATGCTTAGCGAAATCGAGAGATCAAGGATTCCCGGCGTTTCTGAGAGTTTGGCTGGCTGTACGCATGCCAAAATTCTTTATTTCATGCAACTACACACTTTCAATACGATAAAACGGGTATCGTGGTGCTGCAGCGATTGATACATCGATACTTAGCGACATCGAGAGATCGAGGATTCCCGGCGTTTCTGCGAGTTTGGCTGGGCGTACGGGTGTCAAAATTCTTTATTTCATGCAACTACACACTCTCAATACGATAAAACTGGTATCGCAGTTCTGCAGCGATTGATACGTCGATGCTTAGCGAAATCGAGAGAACGAGGATTCCCGCCGTTTCTGAGACTTTGGTTGGCAATACAGGTGTCAAAATCCTTCATTCTATGTAACTACACACTCTCAATACGATAAAACTCGTATCGCTGTTCTGCAGCGATTGATACATCGATGCTTAGCGAAATCGAGAGATCGAGGATTCCCGGCGTTTCTTTGTGTTTGGCTGGGTGTACGCATGTCAAAATTCTTTATTTCATGCAACTACACACTCTCAATACGATAAAACTGGTTTCGTAGTTCTGCAGCGATTGATACGTCGATGATTAGCGACATCGAGAGATCGAGGATTCCCGGCGTTACTGAGAGTTTGGCTGCGCGTACGTGTGTCAAAATTCTTTGTTTCATGCAACTACACACTCTAAATACGATAAAACTGGTATCGCAGTTCTGCAGCGATTGATACATCGATCCTTAGCGACATCGAGAGATCGAGGATTCTCGGCGTTTCTGAGAGTTTGCCTGGGCGTACGGGTGTCAAAATTCTTTATTTCATGCAACTACACACTCAATACGATAAAACTGGTACCGCAGTTCTGCAGCTATTGATACATCGATGCTTAGCGAAATCGAGAGATCGAGGATTCCCGGCGTTTCTTAATGTTTGGCTGGGTGTACGCATGTCAAAATTCTTTATTTCATGCAACTACACACTTAAAATACGATAAAACGGGTATCGTGGTGCTGCAGCGATTGATACATCGATGCTTAGCGAAATCCAGAGCTCGAGGATTCTCGGCGTTTCTGAGAGTTCGGCTGGGCGTACGGGTGTCAAAATTCTTTATTTCATGCAACTACACACTCTCAATACGATAAAACGGGTACCGCAGTTCTGCAGCTATTGATACATCGATGCTTAGCGAAATCGAGAGATCGAGGATTCCCGGCGTTTCTTAGTGTTTGGCTGGGTGTACGCATGTCAAAATTCTTTATTTCATGCAATTACACACTTACAATACGATAAAACGGGTATCGTGGTGCTGCAGCGATTGATACATCGATGCTTAGCGAAATCCAGAGATCGAGGATTCCCGCCGTCTCTGAGACTTTGGCTGGCTGTACGGGTGTCAAAATTCTTTATTTCATGCAAATACAATCTTGCAATACGATAAAACGGGTATCGTGGTGCTGCGGAGATTGATACGTCGATCCTTAGCGACATCGAGAGATCGAGGATTCCCGGCGTTTCTGAGAGTTTGGCTGGGCGTACGGGTGTCAAAATTCTTTGTTTCATGCAACTACACACTCTAAATACGATAAAACTGGTATCGCAGTTCTGCAGCGATTGATACATCGATGCTTAGCGAAATCGAGAGATCGAGGATTCCCGGCGTTTCTGAGAGTTTGGCTGGGCGTACGGGTGTCAAAATTCTTTATTTCATGCACCTACACACTCTCAATACGATAAAACTGGTATCGCAGTTCTGCAGCGATTGATACATCGATGCTTAGCGAAATCGAGAGATCAAGGATTCCCGGCGTTTCTGAGAGTTTGGCTGGCTGTACGCATGCCAAAATTCTTTATTTCATGCAACTACACACTTTCAATACGATAAAACGGGTATCGTGGAGCTGCAGCGATTGATACATCGATACTTAGCGACATCGAGAGATCGAGGATTCCCGGCGTTTCTGAGAGTTTGGCTGGGCGTACGGGTGTCAAAATTCTTTATTTCATGCAACTACACACTCTCAATACGATAAAACTGGTATCGCAGTTCTGCAGCGATTGATACGTCGATGCTTAGCGAAATCGAGAGAACGAGGATTCCCGCCGTTTCTGAGACTTTGGTTGGCAATACAGGTGTCAAAATCCTTCATTCTATGTAACTACACACTCTCAATACGATAAAACTCGTATCGCTGTTCTGCAGCGATTGATACATCGATGCTTAGCGAAATCGAGAGATCGAGGATTCCCGGCGTTTCTTTGTGTTTGGCTGGGTGTACGCATGTCAAAATTCTTTATTTCATGCAACTACACACTCTCAATACGATAAAACTGGTTTCGTAGTTCTGCAGCGATTGATACGTCGATGCTTAGCGACATCGAGAGATCGAGGATTCCCGGCGTTTCTGAGAGTTTGGCTGGGCGTACGTGTGTCAAAATTCTTTGTTTCATGCAACTACACACTCTAAATACGATAAAACTGGTATCGCAGTTCTGCAGGGATTGATACATCGATCCTTAGCGACATCGAGAGATCGAGGATTCTCGGCGTTTCTGAGAGTTTGCCTGGGCGTACGGGTGTCAAAATTCTTTATTTCATGCAACTACACACTCAATACGATAAAACTGGTACCGCAGTTCTGCAGCTATTGATACATCGATGCTTAGCGAAATCGAGAGATCGAGGATTCCCGGCGTTTCTTACTGTTTGGCTGGGTGTACGCATGTCAAAATTCTTTATTTCATGCAACTACACACTTAAAATACGATAAAACGGGTATCGTGGTGCTGCAGCGATTGATACATCGATGCTTAGCGAAATCCAGAGATCGAGGATTCTCGGCGTTTCTGAGAGTTCGGCTGGGCGTACGGGTGTCAAAATTCTTTATTTCATGCAACTACACACTCTCAATACGATAAAACTGGTATCGCAGTTCTGCAGCGAGTGACACATCGATGCTTAGCGAAATCGAGAGATCGAGAATTCCCGGCGTTTCATAGTGTTTGGCTGGGTGTACGCATGTCAAAATTCTATATTTCATGCAACTACACACTTACAATACGATAAAACGGGTATCGTGGTGCTGCAGCGATTGATACATCGATGCTTAGCGAAATCTAGAGATCGCGGATTCCCGCCGTTTCTGAGACTTTGGCTGGCTGTACGAGTGTCAAAATCCTTCATTCTATGTAACTACACACTCTCAATACGATAAAACTCGTATCGCAGTTCTGCAGCGATTGATACATCGATGCTTAGCGAAATCGAGAGATCGAGGATTCCCGGCGTTTCATAGTGTTTGGCTGGGTGTACGCATGTCAAAATTCTTTATTTCATGCAACTACACACTTACAATACAATAAAACGGGTATCGTGGTGCTGCAGCGATTGATACATCGATGCTTAGCGAAATCTAGAGATCGCGGATTCCCGCCGTTTCTGAGACTTTGGCTGGCTCTACGAGTGTCAAAATCCTTCATTCTATGTAACTACACACTCTCAATACGATAAAACTCGTATCGCAGTTCTGCAGCGATTGATACATCGATGCTTAGCGAAATCGAGAGATCGAGGATTCCCGGCGTTTCTTAGTGTTTGGCTGGGTGTACGCATGTCAAAATTCTTTATTTCATGCAACTACACACTCTCAATACGATAAAACTGGTATCGCAGTTCTGCAGCGAGTGATACATCGATGCTTAGCGAAATCGAGAGATCGAGGACTCCCGGCGTTTCTTAGTGTTTGGCTGGGTGTACGCATTTCGTAATTCTTTATTTCATGGAACTACACACTTACAATACGCTAAAACGGGTATCGTGGTGCTGCAGCGATTGATACATCGATGCTTACCGAAACCTAGAGATCGAGGATTCCCGCCGTTTCTGAGACTTTGGCTGGTTGTACGAGTGTCAAAATCCTTCATTCTATGTAACTACACAATCTCAATACGATAAAACTGGTATCGCAGTTCTGCAGCGATTGATACATCGATGCTTAGCGACATCGAGTGATCGAAGATTCCCGGCGTTTCTCAGAGTTTGGTTGGGCGTACGAGTGTCAAAATCCTTCATTCTATGTAACTACACACTCTCAATACGATAAAACTGGTATCGCAGTTCTGCAGCGAGTGACACATCGATGCTTAGCGAAATCGAGAGATCGAGGATTCCCGGCGTTTCATAGTGTTTGGCTGGGTGTACGCATGTCAAAATTCTTTATTTCATGCAACTACACACTTACAATACGATAAAACGGGTATCGTGGTGCTGCAGCGATTGATACATCGATGCTTAGCGAAATCTAGAGATCGCGGATTCCCGCCGTTTCTGACACTTTGGCTGGCTGTACGAGTGTCAAAATCCTTCATTCTATGTAACTACACACTCTCAATACGATAAAACTCGTATCGCAGTTCTGCAGCGATTGATACATCGATGCTTAGCGAAATCGAGAGATCGAGGATTCCCGGCGTTTCATAGTGTTTGGCTGGGTGTACGCATGTCAAAATTCTTTATTTCATGCAACTACACACTCTCAATACGATAAAACTGGTATCGCAGTTCTGCATCGAGTGATACATCGATGCTTAGCGAAATCGAGAGATCGAGGACTCCCGGCGTTTCTTAGTGTTTGGCTGGGTGTACGCATTTCGTAATTCTTTATTTCATGCAACTACACACTTACAATACGCTAAAACGGGTATCGTGGTGCTGCAGCGATTGATACATCGATGCTTAGCGAAATCTAGAGATCGAGGATTCCCGCCGTTTCTGAGACTTTGGCTGGTTGTACGAGTGTCAAAATCCTTCATTCTATGTAACTACACACTCTCAATACGATAAAACTGGTATCGCAGTTCTGCAGCGATTGATACATCGATGCTTAGCGACATCGAGAGATCGAAGATTCCCGGCGTTTCTGAGAGTTTGGCTGGGCGTACGAGTGTCAAAATCCTTCATTCTATGTAACTACACACTCTCAATACGATAAAACTGGTATCGCAGTCCTGCAGCGATTGATACATCGATGCTTAGCGAAATCGAGAGATCGAGGATTCCCGGCGTTTCTTAGTGTTTGGCTGGGTGTACGCATGTCAAAATTCTTTATTTCATGCAACTACACACTTACAATACGATAAAACGGGTATCGTGGTGCTGCAGCGATTGATACATCGATGCTTAGCGAAATCCAGAGATCGAGGATTCTCGGCGGTTCTGAGAGTTTGGCTGGGCGTACGGGTGTCAAAATTCTTTATTTCATGCAACTACACACTCTCAATACGATAAAACTGGTACCGCAGTTCTGCAGCTATTGATACATCGATGCTTCGCGAAATCGAGAGATCGAAGATTCCCGGCGTTTCTTAGTGTTTGGCTGGGTGTACGCATGTCAAAATTCTTTATTCCATGCAACTACACACTTACAATACGATAAGACGGGTATCGTGGTGCTGCAGCGATTGATACATCGATGCTTAGCGAAATCCAGAGATCGAGGATTCCCGCCGTTTCTAAGACTTTGGCTGGCTGTACGAGTGTCAAAATCCTTCATTCTATGTAACTACACACTCTCAATACGATAAAACTGGTATCGCAGTTCTGCAGCGATTGATACATCGATGCTTAGCGAAATCGAGAGATCGAGGATTCCCGGCGTTTCTTAGTGTTTGGCTGGGTGTACGCATGTCAAAATTCTTTATTTCATGCAACTACACACTCCCAATACGATAAAACTGGTATCGCAGTTCTGCAGCAAGTGATACATCGATGCTTAGCGAAATCGAGAGATCGAGGATTCCCGGCGTTTCTTAGTGTTTGGCTGGGTGTACGCATGTCAAAATTCTTTATTTCATGCAACTACACACTTACAATACGATAAAACGGGTATCGTGGTGCTGCAGCGATTGATACATCGATGGTTAGCGAAATCTAGAGATCGAGGATTCCCGCCGTTTCTGAGACTTTGGCTGGCTGTACGAGTGTCAAAATCCTTCATTCTATGTAACTACACACTCTCAATACGATAAAACTTGTATCGCAGTTCTGCAGCGATTGATACATCGATGCTTAGCGAAATCGAGAGATCGAGGATTCCCGGCGTTTCTTAGTGTTTGGCTGAGTACACGCATGTCAAAATTGTTTATTTCATGCAACTACACACTCCCAATACGATAAAACTGGTATCGCAGTTCCGCAGCGAGTGATACATCGATGCTTAGCGAAATCGAGAGATCGAGGATTCCCGGCGTTTCTTAGTGTTTGGCTGGGTGTACGCATTTCGTAATTCTTTATTTCATGCAACTACACACTTACAATACGCTAAAACGGGGATCGTGGTGCTGCAGCGATTGATACATCGATGCTTAGCGAAATCTAGAGATCGAGAATTCCCGCCGTTTCTGAGACTTTGGCTGGCTGTACGAGTGTCAAAATCCTTCATTCTATGTAACTACACACTCTCAATACGATAAAACTGGTATCGCAGTTCTGCAGCGATTGATACATCGATGCTTAGCGACATCGAGAGATCGAAGATTCCCGGCGTTTTTGAGAGTTTGGCTGGGCGTACGAGTATCAAAATCCTTCAATCTATGTAACTACACACTCTCAATACGATAAAACTGGTATCGCAGTTCTGCAGCGATTGATACATCGATGCTTAGCGAAATCGAGAGATCGAGGATTCCCGGCGTTTCTTAGTGTTTGGCTGGGTGTACGCATGCCAAAATTCTTTATTTCATGCAACTACACACTTTCAATACGATAAAACGCGTATCGTGAAGCTGCAGCGATTGATACATCGATGCTTAGCGAAATCTAGAGATAGAGGATTCCCGCCGTTTCTGAGACTTTGGCTGGCTGTACGAGTGTCAAAATCCTTCATTCTATGTAACTACACACTCTCAATACGATAAAACTGGTATCGCAGTTCTGCAGCGATTGATACATCGATGCTTAGCGAAATCGAGAGATCGAGGATTCCCGGCATTTCTTAGTGTTTGGCTGGGTGTACGCATGTCAAAATTCTTTATTTCATGCAACTACACACTCAATACGATAAAACTGGTACCGCAGTTCTGCAGCTATTGATACATCGATGCTTAGCGAAATCGAGAGATCGAGAATTCCCGGCGTTTCTTAATGTTTGGCTGGGTGTACGCATGTCAAAATTTTTTATTTCATGCAACTACACACTTAAAATACGATAAAACGGGTATCGTGGTGCTGCAGCGATTGATACATCGATGCTTAGCGAAATCCAGAGATCGAGGATTCTCGGCGTTTCTGAGAGTTCGGCTGGGCGTACGGGTGTCAAAATTCTTTATTTCATGCAACTACACACTCTCAATACGATAAAACTGGTACCGCAGTTCTGCAGCTATTGATACATCGATGCTTAGCGAAATCGAGAGATCGAGGATTCCCGGCGTTTCTTAGTGTTTGGCTGGGTGTACGCATGTCAAAATTCTTTATTTCATGCAATTACACACTTACAATACGATAAAACGGGTATCGTGGTGCTGCAGCGATTGATACATCGATGCTTAGCGAAATCCAGAGATCGAGGATTCCCGCCGTTTCTGAGACTTTGGCTGGCTGTACGAGTGTCAAAATCCTTCATTCTATGTAACTACACACTCTCAATACGATAAAACTGGTATCGCAGTTCTGCAGCGATTGATACATCGATGCTTCGCGAAATCGAGAGATCGAGGATTCCCGGCGTTTCTTAGTGTTTGGCTGGGTGTACGCATGTCAAAATTCTTTATTTCATGCAACTACACACTCTCAATACGATAAAACTGGTATCGCCGTTCTGCAGCGAGTGATACATCGATGCTTAGCGAAATCGAGAGATCGAGGATTCCCGGCGTTTCTTAGTGTTTGGCTGGGTGTACGCATGTCAAAATTCTTTATTTCATGCAACTACACACATACAATACGATAAAACGGGTATCGTGGTGCTGCAGCGATTGATACATCTATGCTTACCGAAATCCAGAGATCGAGGATTCCCGCCGTTTCTGAGACTTTGGCTGGCTGTACGAGTGTCAAAATCCTTCATTCTATGTAACTACACACTCTCAATACGATAAAACTGGTATCACAGTTCTGCAGCGATTGATACATCGATGCTTAGCGAAATCAAGAGATCGAGGATTCCCGGCGTTTCTTAGTGTTTGGCTGGGTGTACGGATGTCGAAATTCTTTATTTCATGCAACTACACACTCTCAATACGATAAAACTGGTATCGCAGTTCTGCAGCGATTGATACATCGATGCTTAGCCACATCGAGAGATCGAGGACTCCCGGCGTTTCTTAGTGTTTGGCTGGGTGTACGCATGTCAAAATTCTATTTTTCATGCAACTACACACTTACAATACGATAAAACGGGTATCGTGGTGCTGCAGCGATTGATACATCGATGCTTAGCGAAATCCAGAGATCGAGGATTCTCGGCGTTTCTGAGAGTTTGGCTGGGCGTACGGGTGTCAAAATTCTTTATTTCATGCAACTACACACTCTCAATACGATATAACTGGTACCGCAGTTCTGCAGCTATTGATACATCGATGCTTAGCGAAATCGAGAGATCGAGGATTCCCGGCGTTTCTTAATGTTTGGCTGGGTGTACGCATGTCAAAATTCTTTATTTCATGCAACTACACACTTAAAATACGATAAAACGGGTATCGTGGTGCTGCAGCGATTGATACATCGATGCTTAGCGAAATCTAGAGATCGCGGATTCCCGCCGTTTCTGAGACTTTGGCTGGCTGTACGAGTGTCAAAATCCTTCATTCTATGTAACTACACACTCTCAATACGATAAAACTCGTATCGCAGTTCTGCAGCGATTGATACATCGATGCTTAGCGAAATCGAGAGATCGAGGATTCCTTTCGTTTCTTAGTGTTTGGCTGGGTGTACGCATGTCAAAATTCTTTATTTCATGCAAATACACACTCTCAATACGATGAAACTGGTATCGCAGTTCTGCAGCGAGTGATGCATCGATGCTTAGCGAAATCGAGAGATCGAGGATTCCCGCCTTTTCTGAGACTTTGGCTGGGCGTACGAGTGTCAAAATTATTCATTCTATGTAACTACACACTCTTAATACGATAAAACTGGTATCGCAGTTCTGCAGCGATTGATACATCGATGCTTAGCGAAATCGAGAGATCGAGGATTCCCGGCGTTTCTTAGTGTTTGGCTGGGTGTACGCATGCCAAATTTCTTTATTTCATGCAACTACACACTTTCAATACGATAAAACGGGTATCGTGGTGCTGTAGCGATTGATACATCAATGCTTAGCGAAATCGAGAGATCGAGGATTCCCGGCGTTTCAGAGACTTTGGCTGGCTGTACGAGTGTCAAAATCCTTCATTCTATGTAACTACACACTCTCAATACGATAAAACTGGTATCGCAGTTCTGCAGCGATTGATACATCGATGCTTAGCGAAATCGAGAGATCGAGGATTCCCGGCGTTTCTTAGTGTTTGGCTGGGTGTACGCATGTCAAAATTCTTTATTTCATGCAACTACACACTCTCAATACGATAAAACTGGTATCGCAGTTCTGCAGCGAGTGATACATCGATGCTTAGCGACATCGAGAGATCGAGGATTCCCGGCGTTTCTGAGAGTTTGGCTGGGCGTACGGGTGTCAAAATTCTTTATTTCATGCAAATACACACCTGCAATACGATAAAACGGGTATTGTGGTGCTGCGGAGATTGATACGTCGATCCTTAGCGACATCGAGAGATCGAGGATTCCCGGCGTTTCTAAGAGTTTGGCTGGGCGTACGGGTGTCAAAATTCTTTGTTTCATGCAACTACACACTCTAAATACGATAAAACTGGTATCGCAGTTCTGCAGCGATTGATACATCGATGCTTAGCGAAATCGAGAGATCGAGGATTCCCGGCGTTTCTTAGTGTTTGGCTGGGTGTACGCATGTCAAAATTCTTTATTTCATGCAACTACACACTCTCAATACGATAAAACTGGTATCGCAGAACTGCAGCGATTGATACATCGATGCTTAGCGAAATCGAGAGATCAAGGATTCCCGGCGTTTCTGAGAGTTTGGCTGGCTGTACGCATGCCAAAATTCTTTATTTCATGCAACTACACACTTTCAATACGATAAAACGGGTATCGTGGTGCTGCAGCGATTGATACATCGATACTTAGCGACATCGAGAGATCGAGGATTCCCGGCGTTTCTGCGAGTTTGGCTGGGCGTACGGGTGTCAAAATTCTTTATTTCATGCAACTACACACTCTCAATACGATAAAACTGGTATCGCAGTTCTGCAGCGATTGATACGTCGATGCTTAGCGAAATCGAGAGAACGAGGATTCCCGCCGTTTCTGAGACTTTGGTTGGCAATACAGGTGTCAAAATCCTTCATTCTATGTAACTACACACTCTCAATACGATAAAACTCGTATCGCTGTTCTGCAGCGATTGATACATCGATGCTTAGCGAAATCGAGAGATCGAGGATTCCCGGCGTTTCTTTGTGTTTGGCTGGGTGTACGCATGTCAAAATTCTTTATTTCATGCAACTACACACTCTCAATACGATAAAACTGGTTTCGTAGTTCTGCAGCGATTGATACGTCGATGCTTAGCGACATCGAGAGATCGAGGATTCCCGGCGTTTCTGAGAGTTTGGCTGGGCGTACGTGTGTCAAAATTCTTTGTTTCATGCAACTACACACTCTAAATACGATAAAACTGGTATCGCAGTTCTGCAGCGATTGATACATCGATCCTTAGCGACATCGAGAGATCGAGGATTCTCGGCGTTTCTGAGAGTTTGCCTGGGCGTACGGGTGTCAAAATTCTTTATTTCATGCAACTACACACTCAATACGATAAAACTGGTACCGCAGTTCTGCAGCTATTGATACATCGATGCTTAGCGAAATCGAGAGATCGAGGATTCCCGGCGTTTCTTACTGTTTGGCTGGGTGTACGCATGTCAAAATTCTTTATTTCATGCAACTACACACTTAAAATACGATAAAACGGGTATCGTGGTGCTGCAGCGATTGATACATCGATGCTTAGCGAAATCCAGAGATCGAGGATTCTCGGCGTTTCTGAGAGTTCGGCTGGGCGTACGGGTGTCAAAATTCTTTATTTCATGCAACTACACACTCTCAATACGATAAAACTGGTATCGCAGTTCTGCAGCGAGTGACACATCGATGCTTAGCGAAATCGAGAGATCGAGAATTCCCGGCGTTTCATAGTGTTTGGCTGGGTGTACGCATGTCAAAATTCTATATTTCATGCAACTACACACTTACAATACGATAAAACGGGTATCGTGGTGCTGCAGCGATTGATACATCGATGCTTAGCGAAATCTAGAGATCGCGGATTCCCGCCGTTTCTGAGACTTTGGCTGGCTGTACGAGTGTCAAAATCCTTCATTCTATGTAACTACACACTCTCAATACGATAAAACTCGTATCGCAGTTCTGCAGCGATTGATACATCGATGCTTAGCGAAATCGAGAGATCGAGGATTCCCGGCGTTTCATAGTGTTTGGCTGGGTGTACGCATGTCAAAATTCTTTATTTCATGCAACTACACACTTACAATACGATAAAACGGGTATCGTGGTGCTGCAGCGATTGATACATCGATGCTTAGCGAAATCTAGAGATCGCGGATTCCCGCCGTTTCTGAGACTTTGGCTGGCTGTACGAGTGTCAAAATCCTTCATTCTATGTAACTACACACTCTCAATACGATAAAACTCGTATCGCAGTTCTGCAGCGATTGATACATCGATGCTTAGCGAAATCGAGAGATCGAGGATTCCCGGCGTTTCTTAGTGTTTGGCTGGGTGTACGCATGTCAAAATTCTTTATTTCATGCAACTACACACTCTCAATACGATAAAACTGGTATCGCAGTTCTGCAGCGAGTGATACATCGATGCTTAGCGAAATCGAGAGATCGAGGACTCCCGGCGTTTCTTAGTGTTTGGCTGGGTGTACGCATTTCGTAATTCTTTATTTCATGGAACTACACACTTACAATACGCTAAAACGGGTATCGTGGTGCTGCAGCGATTGATACATCGATGCTTACCGAAACCTAGAGATCGAGGATTCCCGCCGTTTCTGAGACTTTGGCTGGTTGTACGAGTGTCAAAATCCTTCATTCTATGTAACTACACACTCTCAATACGATAAAACTGGTATCGCAGTTCTGCAGCGATTGATACATCGATGCTTAGCGACATCGAGTGATCGAAGATTCCCGGCGTTTCTCAGAGTTTGGTTGGGCGTACGAGTGTCAAAATCCTTCATTCTATGTAACTACACACTCTCAATACGATAAAACTGGTATCGCAGTTCTGCAGCGAGTGACACATCGATGCTTAGCGAAATCGAGAGATCGAGGATTCCCGGCGTTTCATAGTGTTTGGCTGGGTGTACGCATGTCAAAATTCTTTATTTCATGCAACTGCACACTTACAATACGATAAAACGGGTATCGTGGTGCTGCAGCGATTGATACATCGATGCTTAGCGAAATCTAGAGATCGCGGATTCCCGCCGTTTCTGACACTTTGGCTGGCTGTACGAGTGTCAAAATCCTTCATTCTATGTAACTACACACTCTCAATACGATAAAACTCGTATCGCAGTTCTGCAGCGATTGATACATCGATGCTTAGCGAAATCGAGAGATCGAGGATTCCCGGCGTTTCATAGTGTTTGGCTGGGTGTACGCATGTCAAAATTTTTTATTTCATGCAACTACACACTCTCAATACGATAAAACTGGTATCGCAGTTCTGCATCGAGTGATACATCGATGCTTAGCGAAATCGAGAGATCGAGGACTCCCGGCGTTTCTTAGTGTTTGGCTGGGTGTACGCATTTCGTAATTCTTTATTTCATGCAACTACACACTTACAATACGCTAAAACGGGTATCGTGGTGCTGCAGCGATTGATACATCGATGCTTAGCGAAATCTAGAGATCGAGGATTCCCGCCGTTTCTGAGACTTTGGCTGGTTGTACGAGTGTCAAAATCCTTCATTCTATGTAACTACACACTCTCAATACGATAAAACTGGTATTGCAGTTCTGCAGCGATTGATACATCGATGCTTAGCGACATCGAGAGATCGAAGATTCCCGGCGTTTCTGAGAGTTTGGCTGGGCGTACGAGTGTCAAAATCCTTCATTCTATGTAACTACACACTCTCAATACGATAAAACTGGTATCGCAGTCCTGCAGCGATTGATACATCGATGCTTAGCGAAATCGAGAGATCGAGGATTCCCGGCGTTTCTTAGTGTTTGGCTGGGTGTACGCATGTCAAAATTCTTTATTTCATGCAACTACACACTTACAATACGATAAAACGGGTATCGTGGTGCTGCAGCGATTGATACATCGATGCTTAGCGAAATCCAGAGATCGAGGATTCTCGGCGGTTCTGAGAGTTTGGCTGGGCGTACGGGTGTCAAAATTCTTTATTTCATGCAACTACACACTCTCAATACGATAAAACTGGTACCGCAGTTCTGCAGCTATTGATACATCGATGCTTCGCGAAATCGAGAGATCGAAGATTCCCGGCGTTTCTTAGTGTTTGGCTGGGTGTACGCATGTCAAAATTCTTTATTCCATGCAACTACACACTTACAATACGATAAGACGGGTATCGTGGTGCTGCAGCGATTGATACATCGATGCTTAGCGAAATCCAGAGATCGAGGATTCCCGCCGTTTCTAAGACTTTGGCTGGCTGTACGAGTGTCAAAATCCTTCATTCTATGTAACTACACACTCTCAATACGATAAAACTGGTATCGCAGTTCTGCAGCGATTGATACATCGATGCTTAGCGAAATCGAGAGATCGAGGATTCCCGGCGTTTCTTAGTGTTTGGCTGGGTGTACGCATGTCAAAATTCTTTATTTCATGCAACTACACACTCTCAATACGATAAAACTGGTATCGCAGTTCTGCAGCAAGTGATACATCGATGCTTAGCGAAATCGAGAGATCGAGGATTCCCGGCGTTTCTTAGTGTTTGGCTGGGTGTACGCATGTCAAAATTCTTTATTTCATGCAACTACACACTTACAATACGATAAAACGGGTATCGTGGTGCTGCAGCGATTGATACATCGATGCTTAGCGAAATCTAGAGATCGCGGATTCCCGCCGTTTCTGAGACTTTGGCTGGCTGTACGAGTGTCAAAATCCTTCATTCTATGTAACTACACACTCTCAATACGATAAAACTCGTATCGCAGTTCTGCAGCGATTGATACATCGATGCTTAGCGAAATCGAGAGATCGAGGATTCCCGGCGTTTCATAGTGTTTGGCTGGGTGTACGCATGTCAAAATTCTTTATTTCATGCAACTACACACTTACAATACGATAAAACGGGTATCGTGGTGCTGCAGCGATTGATACATCGATGCTTAGCGAAATCTAGAGATCGCGGATTCCCGCCGTTTCTGAGACTTTGGCTGGCTGTACGAGTGTCAAAATCCTTCATTCTATGTAACTACACACTCTCAATACGATAAAACTCGTATCGCAGTTCTGCAGCGATTGATACATCGATGCTTAGCGAAATCGAGAGATTGAGGATTCCCGGCGTTTCTTAGTGTTTGGCTGGGTGTACGCATGTCAAAATTCTTTATTTCATGCAACTACACACTCTCAATACGATAAAACTGGTATCGCAGTTCTGCAGCGAGTGATACATCGATGCTTAGCGAAATCGAGAGATCGAGGACTCCCGGCGTTTCTTAGTGTTTGGCTGGGTGTACGCATTTCGTAATTCTTTATTTCATGGAACTACACACTTACAATACGCTAAAACGGGTATCGTGGTGCTGCAGCGATTGATACATCGATGCTTACCGAAACCTAGAGATCGAGGATTCCCGCCGTTTCTGAGACTTTGGCTGGTTGTACGAGTGTCAAAATCCTTCATTCTATGTAACTACACACTCTCAATACGATAAAACTGGTATCGCAGTTCTGCAGCGATTGATACATCGATGCTTAGCGACATCGAGAGATCGAAGATTCCCGGCGTTTCTGAGAGTTTGGCTGGGCGTACGAGTGTCAAAATCCTTCATTCTATGTAACTACACACTCTCAATACGATAAAACTGGTATCGCAGTCCTGCAGCGATTGATACATCGATGCTTAGCGAAATCGAGAGATCGAGGATTCCCGGCGTTTCTTAGTGTTTGGCTGGGTGTACGCATGTCAAAATTCTTTATTTCATGCAACTACACACTTACAATACGATAAAACGGGTATCGTGGTGCTGCAGCGATTGATACATCGATGCTTAGCGAAATCCAGAGATCGAGGATTCTCGGCGGTTCTGAGAGTTTGGCTGGGCGTACGGGTGTCAAAATTCTTTATTTCATGCAACTACACACTCTCAATACGATAAAACTGGTACCGCAGTTCTGCAGCTATTGATACATCGATGCTTCGCGAAATCGAGAGATCGAAGATTCCCGGCGTTTCTTAGTGTTTGGCTGGGTGTACGCATGTCAAAATTCTTTATTCCATGCAACTACACACTTACAATACGATAAGACGGGTATCGTGGTGCTGCAGCGATTGATACATCGATGCTTAGCGAAATCCAGAGATCGAGGATTCCCGCCGTTTCTAAGACTTTGGCTGGCTGTACGAGTGTCAAAATCCTTCATTCTATGTAACTACACACTCTCAATACGATAAAACTGGTATCGCAGTTCTGCAGCGATTGATACATCGATGCTTAGCGAAATCGAGAGATCGAGGATTCCCGGCGTTTCTTAGTGTTTGGCTGGGTGTACGCATGTCAAAATTCTTTATTTCATGCAACTACACACTCCCAATACGATAAAACTGGTATCGCAGTTCTGCAGCAAGTGATACATCGATGCTTAGCGAAATCGAGAGATCGAGGATTCCCGGCGTTTCTTAGTGTTTGGCTGGGTGTACGCATGTCAAAATTCTTTATTTCATGCAACTACACACTTACAATACGATAAAACGGGTATCGTGGTGCTGCAGCGATTGATACATCGATGGTTAGCGAAATCTAGAGATCGAGGATTCCCGCCGTTTCTGAGACTTTGGCTGGCTGTACGAGTGTCAAAATCCTTCATTCTATGTAACTACACACTCTCAATACGATAAAACTTGTATCGCAGTTCTGCAGCGATTGATACATCGATGCTTAGCGAAATCGAGAGATCGAGGATTCCCGGCGTTTCTTAGTGTTTGGCTGAGTACACGCATGTCAAAATTGTTTATTTCATGCAACTACACACTCCCAATACGATAAAACTGGTATCGCAGTTCCGCAGCGAGTGATACATCGATGCTTAGCGAAATCGAGAGATCGAGGATTCCCGGCGTTTCTTAGTGTTTGGCTGGGTGTACGCATTTCGTAATTCTTTATTTCATGCAACTACACACTTACAATACGCTAAAACGGGGATCGTGGTGCTGCAGCGATTGATACATCGATGCTTAGCGAAATCTAGAGATCGAGAATTCCCGCCGTTTCTGAGACTTTGGCTGGCTGTACGAGTGTCAAAATCCTTCATTCTATGTAACTACACACTCTCAATACGATAAAACTGGTATCGCAGTTCTGCAGCGATTGATACATCGATGCTTAGCGACATCGAGAGATCGAAGATTCCCGGCGTTTTTGAGAGTTTGGCTGGGCGTACGAGTATCAAAATCCTTCAATCTATGTAACTACACACTCTCAATACGATAAAACTGGTATCGCAGTTCTGCAGCGATTGATACATCGATGCTTAGCGACATCGAGTGATCGAAGATTCCCGGCGTTTCTCAGAGTTTGGTTGGGCGTACGAGTGTCAAAATCCTTCATTCTATGTAACTACACACTCTCAATACGATAAAACTGGTACCGCAGTTCTGCAGCTATTGATACATCGATGCTTAGCGACATCGAGAGATCGAGGATTCTCGGCGTTTCTGAGAGTTTGCCTGGGCGTACGGGTGTCAAAATTCTTTATTTCATGCAACTACACACTCAATACGATAAAACTGGTACCGCAGTTCTGCAGCTATTGATACATCGATGCTTAGCGAAATCGAGAGATCGAGGATTCCCGGCGTTTCTTACTGTTTGGCTGGGTGTACGCATGTCAAAATTCTTTATTTCATGCAACTACACACTTAAAATACGATAAAACGGGTATCGTGGTGCTGCAGCGATTGATACATCGATGCTTAGCGAAATCCAGAGATCGAGGATTCTCGGCGTTTCTGAGAGTTCGGCTGGGCGTACGGGTGTCAAAATTCTTTATTTCATGCAACTACACACTCTCAATACGATAAAACTGGTATCGCAGTTCTGCAGCGAGTGACACATCGATGCTTAGCGAAATCGAGAGATCGAGAATTCCCGGCGTTTCATAGTGTTTGGCTGGGTGTACGCATGTCAAAATTCTATATTTCATGCAACTACACACTTACAATACGATAAAACGGGTATCGTGGTGCTGCAGCGATTGATACATCGATGCTTAGCGAAATCTAGAGATCGCGGATTCCCGCCGTTTCTGAGACTTTGGCTGGCTGTACGAGTGTCAAAATCCTTCATTCTATGTAACTACACACTCTCAATACGATAAAACTCGTATCGCAGTTCTGCAGCGATTGATACATCGATGCTTAGCGAAATCGAGAGATCGAGGATTCCCGGCGTTTCATAGTGTTTGGCTGGGTGTACGCATGTCAAAATTCTTTATTTCATGCAACTACACACTTACAATACAATAAAACGGGTATCGTGGTGCTGCAGCGATTGATACATCGATGCTTAGCGAAATCTAGAGATCGCGGATTCCCGCCGTTTCTGAGACTTTGGCTGGCTCTACGAGTGTCAAAATCCTTCATTCTATGTAACTACACACTCTCAATACGATAAAACTCGTATCGCAGTTCTGCAGCGATTGATACATCGATGCTTAGCGAAATCGAGAGATCGAGGATTCCCGGCGTTTCTTAGTGTTTGGCTGGGTGTACGCATGTCAAAATTCTTTATTTCATGCAACTACACACTCTCAATACGATAAAACTGGTATCGCAGTTCTGCAGCGAGTGATACATCGATGCTTAGCGAAATCGAGAGATCGAGGACTCCCGGCGTTTCTTAGTGTTTGGCTGGGTGTACGCATTTCGTAATTCTTTATTTCATGGAACTACACACTTACAATACGCTAAAACGGGTATCGTGGTGCTGCAGCGATTGATACATCGATGCTTACCGAAACCTAGAGATCGAGGATTCCCGCCGTTTCTGAGACTTTGGCTGGTTGTACGAGTGTCAAAATCCTTCATTCTATGTAACTACACAATCTCAATACGATAAAACTGGTATCGCAGTTCTGCAGCGATTGATACATCGATGCTTAGCGACATCGAGTGATCGAAGATTCCCGGCGTTTCTCAGAGTTTGGTTGGGCGTACGAGTGTCAAAATCCTTCATTCTATGTAACTACACACTCTCAATACGATAAAACTGGTATCGCAGTTCTGCAGCGAGTGACACATCGATGCTTAGCGAAATCGAGAGATCGAGGATTCCCGGCGTTTCATAGTGTTTGGCTGGGTGTACGCATGTCAAAATTCTTTATTTCATGCAACTACACACTTACAATACGATAAAACGGGTATCGTGGTGCTGCAGCGATTGATACATCGATGCTTAGCGAAATCTAGAGATCGCGGATTCCCGCCGTTTCTGACACTTTGGCTGGCTGTACGAGTGTCAAAATCCTTCATTCTATGTAACTACACACTCTCAATACGATAAAACTCGTATCGCAGTTCTGCAGCGATTGATACATCGATGCTTAGCGAAATCGAGAGATCGAGGATTCCCGGCGTTTCATAGTGTTTGGCTGGGTGTACGCATGTCAAAATTCTTTATTTCATGCAACTACACACTCTCAATACGATAAAACTGGTATCGCAGTTCTGCATCGAGTGATACATCGATGCTTAGCGAAATCGAGAGATCGAGGACTCCCGGCGTTTCTTAGTGTTTGGCTGGGTGTACGCATTTCGTAATTCTTTATTTCATGCAACTACACACTTACAATACGCTAAAACGGGTATCGTGGTGCTGCAGCGATTGATACATCGATGCTTAGCGAAATCTAGAGATCGAGGATTCCCGCCGTTTCTGAGACTTTGGCTGGTTGTACGAGTGTCAAAATCCTTCATTCTATGTAACTACACACTCTCAATACGATAAAACTGGTATCGCAGTTCTGCAGCGATTGATACATCGATGCTTAGCGACATCGAGAGATCGAAGATTCCCGGCGTTTCTGAGAGTTTGGCTGGGCGTACGAGTGTCAAAATCCTTCATTCTATGTAACTACACACTCTCAATACGATAAAACTGGTATCGCAGTCCTGCAGCGATTGATACATCGATGCTTAGCGAAATCGAGAGATCGAGGATTCCCGGCGTTTCTTAGTGTTTGGCTGGGTGTACGCATGTCAAAATTCTTTATTTCATGCAACTACACACTTACAATACGATAAAACGGGTATCGTGGTGCTGCAGCGATTGATACATCGATGCTTAGCGAAATCCAGAGATCGAGGATTCTCGGCGGTTCTGAGAGTTTGGCTGGGCGTACGGGTGTCAAAATTCTTTATTTCATGCAACTACACACTCTCAATACGATAAAACTGGTACCGCAGTTCTGCAGCTATTGATACATCGATGCTTCGCGAAATCGAGAGATCGAAGATTCCCGGCGTTTCTTAGTGTTTGGCTGGGTGTACGCATGTCAAAATTCTTTATTCCATGCAACTACACACTTACAATACGATAAGACGGGTATCGTGGTGCTGCAGCGATTGATACATCGATGCTTAGCGAAATCCAGAGATCGAGGATTCCCGCCGTTTCTAAGACTTTGGCTGGCTGTACGAGTGTCAAAATCCTTCATTCTATGTAACTACACACTCTCAATACGATAAAACTGGTATCGCAGTTCTGCAGCGATTGATACATCGATGCTTAGCGAAATCGAGAGATCGAGGATTCCCGGCGTTTCTTAGTGTTTGGCTGGGTGTACGCATGTCAAAATTCTTTATTTCATGCAACTACACACTCCCAATACGATAAAACTGGTATCGCAGTTCTGCAGCAAGTGATACATCGATGCTTAGCGAAATCGAGAGATCGAGGATTCCCGGCGTTTCTTAGTGTTTGGCTGGGTGTACGCATGTCAAAATTCTTTATTTCATGCAACTACACACTTACAATACGATAAAACGGGTATCGTGGTGCTGCAGCGATTGATACATCGATGGTTAGCGAAATCTAGAGATCGAGGATTCCCGCCGTTTCTGAGACTTTGGCTGGCTGTACGAGTGTCAAAATCCTTCATTCTATGTAACTACACACTCTCAATACGATAAAACTTGTATCGCAGTTCTGCAGCGATTGATACATCGATGCTTAGCGAAATCGAGAGATCGAGGATTCCCGGCGTTTCTTAGTGTTTGGCTGAGTACACGCATGTCAAAATTGTTTATTTCATGCAACTACACACTCCCAATACGATAAAACTGGTATCGCAGTTCCGCAGCGAGTGATACATCGATGCTTAGCGAAATCGAGAGATCGAGGATTCCCGGCGTTTCTTAGTGTTTGGCTGGGTGTACGCATTTCGTAATTCTTTATTTCATGCAACTACACACTTACAATACGCTAAAACGGGGATCGTGGTGCTGCAGCGATTGATACATCGATGCTTAGCGAAATCTAGAGATCGAGAATTCCCGCCGTTTCTGAGACTTTGGCTGGCTGTACGAGTGTCAAAATCCTTCATTCTATGTAACTACACACTCTCAATACGATAAAACTGGTATCGCAGTTCTGCAGCGATTGATACATCGATGCTTAGCGACATCGAGAGATCGAAGATTCCCGGCGTTTTTGAGAGTTTGGCTGGGCGTACGAGTATCAAAATCCTTCAATCTATGTAACTACACACTCTCAATACGATAAAACTGGTATCGCAGTTCTGCAGCGATTGATACATCGATGCTTAGCGAAATCGAGAGATCGAGGATTCCCGGCGTTTCTTAGTGTTTGGCTGGGTGTACGCATGCCAAAATTCTTTATTTCATGCAACTACACACTTTCAATACGATAAAACGCGTATCGTGAAGCTGCAGCGATTGATACATCGATGCTTAGCGAAATCTAGAGATAGAGGATTCCCGCCGTTTCTGAGACTTTGGCTGGCTGTACGAGTGTCAAAATCCTTCATTCTATGTAACTACACACTCTCAATACGATAAAACTGGTATCGCAGTTCTGCAGCGATTGATACATCGATGCTTAGCGAAATCGAGAGATCGAGGATTCCCGGCATTTCTTAGTGTTTGGCTGGGTGTACGCATGTCAAAATTCTTTATTTCATGCAACTACACACTCAATACGATAAAACTGGTACCGCAGTTCTGCAGCTATTGATACATCGATGCTTAGCGAAATCGAGAGATCGAGAATTCCCGGCGTTTCTTAATGTTTGGCTGGGTGTACGCATGTCAAAATTTTTTATTTCATGCAACTACACACTTAAAATACGATAAAACGGGTATCGTGGTGCTGCAGCGATTGATACATCGATGCTTAGCGAAATCCAGAGATCGAGGATTCTCGGCGTTTCTGAGAGTTCGGCTGGGCGTACGGGTGTCAAAATTCTTTATTTCATGCAACTACACACTCTCAATACGATAAAACTGGTACCGCAGTTCTGCAGCTATTGATACATCGATGCTTAGCGAAATCGAGAGATCGAGGATTCCCGGCGTTTCTTAGTGTTTGGCTGGGTGTACGCATGTCAAAATTCTTTATTTCATGCAATTACACACTTACAATACGATAAAACGGGTATCGTGGTGCTGCAGCGATTGATACATCGATGCTTAGCGAAATCCAGAGATCGAGGATTCCCGCCGTTTCTGAGACTTTGGCTGGCTGTACGAGTGTCAAAATCCTTCATTCTATGTAACTACACACTCTCAATACGATAAAACTGGTATCGCAGTTCTGCAGCGATTGATACATCGATGCTTCGCGAAATCGAGAGATCGAGGATTCCCGGCGTTTCTTAGTGTTTGGCTGGGTGTACGCATGTCAAAATTCTTTATTTCATGCAACTACACACTCTCAATACGATAAAACTGGTATCGCCGTTCTGCAGCGAGTGATACATCGATGCTTAGCGAAATCGAGAGATCGAGGATTCCCGGCGTTTCTTAGTGTTTGGCTGGGTGTACGCATGTCAAAATTCTTTATTTCATGCAACTACACACATACAATACGATAAAACGGGTATCGTGGTGCTGCAGCGATTGATACATCTATGCTTACCGAAATCCAGAGATCGAGGATTCCCGCCGTTTCTGAGACTTTGGCTGGCTGTACGAGTGTCAAAATCCTTCATTCTATGTAACTACACACTCTCAATACGATAAAACTGGTATCACAGTTCTGCAGCGATTGATACATCGATGCTTAGCGAAATCAAGAGATCGAGGATTCCCGGCGTTTCTTAGTGTTTGGCTGGGTGTACGGATGTCGAAATTCTTTATTTCATGCAACTACACACTCTCAATACGATAAAACTGGTATCGCAGTTCTGCAGCGATTGATACATCGATGCTTAGCCACATCGAGAGATCGAGGACTCCCGGCGTTTCTTAGTGTTTGGCTGGGTGTACGCATGTCAAAATTCTATTTTTCATGCAACTACACACTTACAATACGATAAAACGGGTATCGTGGTGCTGCAGCGATTGATACATCGATGCTTAGCGAAATCCAGAGATCGAGGATTCTCGGCGTTTCTGAGAGTTTGGCTGGGCGTACGGGTGTCAAAATTCTTTATTTCATGCAACTACACACTCTCAATACGATATAACTGGTACCGCAGTTCTGCAGCTATTGATACATCGATGCTTAGCGAAATCGAGAGATCGAGGATTCCCGGCGTTTCTTAATGTTTGGCTGGGTGTACGCATGTCAAAATTCTTTATTTCATGCAACTACACACTTAAAATACGATAAAACGGGTATCGTGGTGCTGCAGCGATTGATACATCGATGCTTAGCGAAATCTAGAGATCGCGGATTCCCGCCGTTTCTGAGACTTTGGCTGGCTGTACGAGTGTCAAAATCCTTCATTCTATGTAACTACACACTCTCAATACGATAAAACTCGTATCGCAGTTCTGCAGCGATTGATACATCGATGCTTAGCGAAATCGAGAGATCGAGGATTCCTTTCGTTTCTTAGTGTTTGGCTGGGTGTACGCATGTCAAAATTCTTTATTTCATGCAAATACACACTCTCAATACGATGAAACTGGTATCGCAGTTCTGCAGCGAGTGATGCATCGATGCTTAGCGAAATCGAGAGATCGAGGATTCCCGCCTTTTCTGAGACTTTGGCTGGGCGTACGAGTGTCAAAATTATTCATTCTATGTAACTACACACTCTTAATACGATAAAACTGGTATCGCAGTTCTGCAGCGATTGATACATCGATGCTTAGCGAAATCGAGAGATCGAGGATTCCCGGCGTTTCTTAGTGTTTGGCTGGGTGTACGCATGCCAAATTTCTTTATTTCATGCAACTACACACTTTCAATACGATAAAACGGGTATCGTGGTGCTGTAGCGATTGATACATCAATGCTTAGCGAAATCGAGAGATCGAGGATTCCCGGCGTTTCAGAGACTTTGGCTGGCTGTACGAGTGTCAAAATCCTTCATTCTATGTAACTACACACTCTCAATACGATAAAACTGGTATCGCAGTTCTGCAGCGATTGATACATCGATGCTTAGCGAAATCGAGAGATCGAGGATTCCCGGCGTTTCTTAGTGTTTGGCTGGGTGTACGCATGTCAAAATTCTTTATTTCATGCAACTACACACTCTCAATACGATAAAACTGGTATCGCAGTTCTGCAGCGAGTGATACATCGATGCTTAGCGACATCGAGAGATCGAGGATTCCCGGCGTTTCTGAGAGTTTGGCTGGGCGTACGGGTGTCAAAATTCTTTATTTCATGCAAATACACACCTGCAATACGATAAAACGGGTATTGTGGTGCTGCGGAGATTGATACGTCGATCCTTAGCGACATCGAGAGATCGAGGATTCCCGGCCTTTCTAAGAGTTTGGCTGGGCGTACGGGTGTCAAAATTCTTTGTTTCATGCAACTACACACTCTAAATACGATAAAACTGGTATCGCAGTTCTGCAGCGATTGATACATCGATGCTTAGCGAAATCGAGAGATCGAGGATTCCCGGCGTTTCTTAGTGTTTGGCTGGGTGTACGCATGTCAAAATTCTTTATTTCATGCAACTACACACTCTCAATACGATAAAACTGGTATCGCAGAACTGCAGCGATTGATACATCGATGCTTAGCGAAATCGAGAGATCAAGGATTCCCGGCGTTTCTGAGAGTTTGGCTGGCTGTACGCATGCCAAAATTCTTTATTTCATGCAACTACACACTTTCAATACGATAAAACGGGTATCGTGGTGCTGCAGCGATTGATACATCGATACTTAGCGACATCGAGAGATCGAGGATTCCCGGCGTTTCTGCGAGTTTGGCTGGGCGTACGGGTGTCAAAATTCTTTATTTCATGCAACTACACACTCTCAATACGATAAAACTGGTATCGCAGTTCTGCAGCGATTGATACGTCGATGCTTAGCGAAATCGAGAGAACGAGGATTCCCGCCGTTTCTGAGACTTTGGTTGGCAATACAGGTGTCAAAATCCTTCATTCTATGTAACTACACACTCTCAATACGATAAAACTCGTATCGCTGTTCTGCAGCGATTGATACATCGATGCTTAGCGAAATCGAGAGATCGAGGATTCCCGGCGTTTCTTTGTGTTTGGCTGGGTGTACGCATGTCAAAATTCTTTATTTCATGCAACTACACACTCTCAATACGATAAAACTGGTTTCGTAGTTCTGCAGCGATTGATACGTCGATGCTTAGCGACATCGAGAGATCGAGGATTCCCGGCGTTTCTGAGAGTTTGGCTGGGCGTACGTGTGTCAAAATTCTTTGTTTCATGCAACTACACACTCTAAATACGATAAAACTGGTATCGCAGTTCTGCAGCGATTGATACATCGATCCTTAGCGACATCGAGAGATCGAGGATTCTCGGCGTTTCTGAGAGTTTGCCTGGGCGTACGGGTGTCAAAATTCTTTATTTCATGCAACTACACACTCAATACGATAAAACTGGTACCGCAGTTCTGCAGCTATTGATACATCGATGCTTAGCGAAATCGAGAGATCGAGGATTCCCGGCGTTTCTTACTGTTTGGCTGGGTGTACGCATGTCAAAATTCTTTATTTCATGCAACTACACACTTAAAATACGATAAAACGGGTATCGTGGTGCTGCAGCGATTGATACATCGATGCTTAGCGAAATCCAGAGATCGAGGATTCTCGGCGTTTCTGAGAGTTCGGCTGGGCGTACGGGTGTCAAAATTCTTTATTTCATGCAACTACACACTCTCAATACGATAAAACTGGTATCGCAGTTCTGCAGCGAGTGACACATCGATGCTTAGCGAAATCGAGAGATCGAGAATTCCCGGCGTTTCATAGTGTTTGGCTGGGTGTACGCATGTCAAAATTCTATATTTCATGCAACTACACACTTACAATACGATAAAACGGGTATCGTGGTGCTGCAGCGATTGATACATCGATGCTTAGCGAAATCTAGAGATCGCGGATTCCCGCCGTTTCTGAGACTTTGGCTGGCTGTACGAGTGTCAAAATCCTTCATTCTATGTAACTACACACTCTCAATACGATAAAACTCGTATCGCAGTTCTGCAGCGATTGATACATCGATGCTTAGCGAAATCGAGAGATCGAGGATTCCCGGCGTTTCATAGTGTTTGGCTGGGTGTACGCATGTCAAAATTCTTTATTTCATGCAACTACACACTTACAATACGATAAAACGGGTATCGTGGTGCTGCAGCGATTGATACATCGATGCTTAGCGAAATCTAGAGATCGCGGATTCCCGCCGTTTCTGAGACTTTGGCTGGCTGTACGAGTGTCAAAATCCTTCATTCTATGTAACTACACACTCTCAATACGATAAAACTCGTATCGCAGTTCTGCAGCGATTGATACATCGATGCTTAGCGAAATCGAGAGATCGAGGATTCCCGGCGTTTCTTAGTGTTTGGCTGGGTGTACGCATGTCAAAATTCTTTATTTCATGCAACTACACACTCTCAATACGATAAAACTGGTATCGCAGTTCTGCAGCGAGTGATACATCGATGCTTAGCGAAATCGAGAGATCGAGGACTCCCGGCGTTTCTTAGTGTTTGGCTGGGTGTACGCATTTCGTAATTCTTTATTTCATGGAACTACACACTTACAATACGCTAAAACGGGTATCGTGGTGCTGCAGCGATTGATACATCGATGCTTACCGAAACCTAGAGATCGAGGATTCCCGCCGTTTCTGAGACTTTGGCTGGTTGTACGAGTGTCAAAATCCTTCATTCTATGTAACTACACACTCTCAATACGATAAAACTGGTATCGCAGTTCTGCAGCGATTGATACATCGATGCTTAGCGACATCGAGTGATCGAAGATTCCCGGCGTTTCTCAGAGTTTGGTTGGGCGTACGAGTGTCAAAATCCTTCATTCTATGTAACTACACACTCTCAATACGATAAAACTGGTATCGCAGTTCTGCAGCGAGTGACACATCGATGCTTAGCGAAATCGAGAGATCGAGGATTCCCGGCGTTTCATAGTGTTTGGCTGGGTGTACGCATGTCAAAATTCTTTATTTCATGCAACTGCACACTTACAATACGATAAAACGGGTATCGTGGTGCTGCAGCGATTGATACATCGATGCTTAGCGAAATCTAGAGATCGCGGATTCCCGCCGTTTCTGACACTTTGGCTGGCTGTACGAGTGTCAAAATCCTTCATTCTATGTAACTACACACTCTCAATACGATAAAACTCGTATCGCAGTTCTGCAGCGATTGATACATCGATGCTTAGCGAAATCGAGAGATCGAGGATTCCCGGCGTTTCATAGTGTTTGGCTGGGTGTACGCATGTCAAAATTTTTTATTTCATGCAACTACACACTCTCAATACGATAAAACTGGTATCGCAGTTCTGCATCGAGTGATACATCGATGCTTAGCGAAATCGAGAGATCGAGGACTCCCGGCGTTTCTTAGTGTTTGGCTGGGTGTACGCATTTCGTAATTCTTTATTTCATGCAACTACACACTTACAATACGCTAAAACGGGTATCGTGGTGCTGCAGCGATTGATACATCGATGCTTAGCGAAATCTAGAGATCGAGGATTCCCGCCGTTTCTGAGACTTTGGCTGGTTGTACGAGTGTCAAAATCCTTCATTCTATGTAACTACACACTCTCAATACGATAAAACTGGTATTGCAGTTCTGCAGCGATTGATACATCGATGCTTAGCGACATCGAGAGATCGAAGATTCCCGGCGTTTCTGAGAGTTTGGCTGGGCGTACGAGTGTCAAAATCCTTCATTCTATGTAACTACACACTCTCAATACGATAAAACTGGTATCGCAGTCCTGCAGCGATTGATACATCGATGCTTAGCGAAATCGAGAGATCGAGGATTCCCGGCGTTTCTTAGTGTTTGGCTGGGTGTACGCATGTCAAAATTCTTTATTTCATGCAACTACACACTTACAATACGATAAAACGGGTATCGTGGTGCTGCAGCGATTGATACATCGATGCTTAGCGAAATCCAGAGATCGAGGATTCTCGGCGGTTCTGAGAGTTTGGCTGGGCGTACGGGTGTCAAAATTCTTTATTTCATGCAACTACACACTCTCAATACGATAAAACTGGTACCGCAGTTCTGCAGCTATTGATACATCGATGCTTCGCGAAATCGAGAGATCGAAGATTCCCGGCGTTTCTTAGTGTTTGGCTGGGTGTACGCATGTCAAAATTCTTTATTCCATGCAACTACACACTTACAATACGATAAGACGGGTATCGTGGTGCTGCAGCGATTGATACATCGATGCTTAGCGAAATCCAGAGATCGAGGATTCCCGCCGTTTCTAAGACTTTGGCTGGCTGTACGAGTGTCAAAATCCTTCATTCTATGTAACTACACACTCTCAATACGATAAAACTGGTATCGCAGTTCTGCAGCGATTGATACATCGATGCTTAGCGAAATCGAGAGATCGAGGATTCCCGGCGTTTCTTAGTGTTTGGCTGGGTGTACGCATGTCAAAATTCTTTATTTCATGCAACTACACACTCTCAATACGATAAAACTGGTATCGCAGTTCTGCAGCAAGTGATACATCGATGCTTAGCGAAATCGAGAGATCGAGGATTCCCGGCGTTTCTTAGTGTTTGGCTGGGTGTACGCATGTCAAAATTCTTTATTTCATGCAACTACACACTTACAATACGATAAAACGGGTATCGTGGTGCTGCAGCGATTGATACATCGATGCTTAGCGAAATCTAGAGATCGCGGATTCCCGCCGTTTCTGAGACTTTGGCTGGCTGTACGAGTGTCAAAATCCTTCATTCTATGTAACTACACACTCTCAATACGATAAAACTCGTATCGCAGTTCTGCAGCGATTGATACATCGATGCTTAGCGAAATCGAGAGATCGAGGATTCCCGGCGTTTCATAGTGTTTGGCTGGGTGTACGCATGTCAAAATTCTTTATTTCATGCAACTACACACTTACAATACGATAAAACGGGTATCGTGGTGCTGCAGCGATTGATACATCGATGCTTAGCGAAATCTAGAGATCGCGGATTCCCGCCGTTTCTGAGACTTTGGCTGGCTGTACGAGTGTCAAAATCCTTCATTCTATGTAACTACACACTCTCAATACGATAAAACTCGTATCGCAGTTCTGCAGCGATTGATACATCGATGCTTAGCGAAATCGAGAGATTGAGGATTCCCGGCGTTTCTTAGTGTTTGGCTGGGTGTACGCATGTCAAAATTCTTTATTTCATGCAACTACACACTCTCAATACGATAAAACTGGTATCGCAGTTCTGCAGCGAGTGATACATCGATGCTTAGCGAAATCGAGAGATCGAGGACTCCCGGCGTTTCTTAGTGTTTGGCTGGGTGTACGCATTTCGTAATTCTTTATTTCATGGAACTACACACTTACAATACGCTAAAACGGGTATCGTGGTGCTGCAGCGATTGATACATCGATGCTTACCGAAACCTAGAGATCGAGGATTCCCGCCGTTTCTGAGACTTTGGCTGGTTGTACGAGTGTCAAAATCCTTCATTCTATGTAACTACACACTCTCAATACGATAAAACTGGTATCGCAGTTCTGCAGCGATTGATACATCGATGCTTAGCGACATCGAGAGATCGAAGATTCCCGGCGTTTCTGAGAGTTTGGCTGGGCGTACGAGTGTCAAAATCCTTCATTCTATGTAACTACACACTCTCAATACGATAAAACTGGTATCGCAGTCCTGCAGCGATTGATACATCGATGCTTAGCGAAATCGAGAGATCGAGGATTCCCGGCGTTTCTTAGTGTTTGGCTGGGTGTACGCATGTCAAAATTCTTTATTTCATGCAACTACACACTTACAATACGATAAAACGGGTATCGTGGTGCTGCAGCGATTGATACATCGATGCTTAGCGAAATCCAGAGATCGAGGATTCTCGGCGGTTCTGAGAGTTTGGCTGGGCGTACGGGTGTCAAAATTCTTTATTTCATGCAACTACACACTCTCAATACGATAAAACTGGTACCGCAGTTCTGCAGCTATTGATACATCGATGCTTCGCGAAATCGAGAGATCGAAGATTCCCGGCGTTTCTTAGTGTTTGGCTGGGTGTACGCATGTCAAAATTCTTTATTCCATGCAACTACACACTTACAATACGATAAGACGGGTATCGTGGTGCTGCAGCGATTGATACATCGATGCTTAGCGAAATCCAGAGATCGAGGATTCCCGCCGTTTCTAAGACTTTGGCTGGCTGTACGAGTGTCAAAATCCTTCATTCTATGTAACTACACACTCTCAATACGATAAAACTGGTATCGCAGTTCTGCAGCGATTGATACATCGATGCTTAGCGAAATCGAGAGATCGAGGATTCCCGGCGTTTCTTAGTGTTTGGCTGGGTGTACGCATGTCAAAATTCTTTATTTCATGCAACTACACACTCCCAATACGATAAAACTGGTATCGCAGTTCTGCAGCAAGTGATACATCGATGCTTAGCGAAATCGAGAGATCGAGGATTCCCGGCGTTTCTTAGTGTTTGGCTGGGTGTACGCATGTCAAAATTCTTTATTTCATGCAACTACACACTTACAATACGATAAAACGGGTATCGTGGTGCTGCAGCGATTGATACATCGATGGTTAGCGAAATCTAGAGATCGAGGATTCCCGCCGTTTCTGAGACTTTGGCTGGCTGTACGAGTGTCAAAATCCTTCATTCTATGTAACTACACACTCTCAATACGATAAAACTTGTATCGCAGTTCTGCAGCGATTGATACATCGATGCTTAGCGAAATCGAGAGATCGAGGATTCCCGGCGTTTCTTAGTGTTTGGCTGAGTACACGCATGTCAAAATTGTTTATTTCATGCAACTACACACTCCCAATACGATAAAACTGGTATCGCAGTTCCGCAGCGAGTGATACATCGATGCTTAGCGAAATCGAGAGATCGAGGATTCCCGGCGTTTCTTAGTGTTTGGCTGGGTGTACGCATTTCGTAATTCTTTATTTCATGCAACTACACACTTACAATACGCTAAAACGGGGATCGTGGTGCTGCAGCGATTGATACATCGATGCTTAGCGAAATCTAGAGATCGAGAATTCCCGCCGTTTCTGAGACTTTGGCTGGCTGTACGAGTGTCAAAATCCTTCATTCTATGTAACTACACACTCTCAATACGATAAAACTGGTATCGCAGTTCTGCAGCGATTGATACATCGATGCTTAGCGACATCGAGAGATCGAAGATTCCCGGCGTTTTTGAGAGTTTGGCTGGGCGTACGAGTATCAAAATCCTTCAATCTATGTAACTACACACTCTCAATACGATAAAACTGGTATCGCAGTTCTGCAGCGATTGATACATCGATGCTTAGCGAAATCGAGAGATCGAGGATTCCCGGCGTTTCTTAGTGTTTGGCTGGGTGTACGCATGCCAAAATTCTTTATTTCATGCAACTACACACTTTCAATACGATAAAACGCGTATCGTGAAGCTGCAGCGATTGATACATCGATGCTTAGCGAAATCTAGAGATAGAGGATTCCCGCCGTTTCTGAGACTTTGGCTGGCTGTACGAGTGTCAAAATCCTTCATTCTATGTAACTACACACTCTCAATACGATAAAACTGGTATCGCAGTTCTGCAGCGATTGATACATCGATGCTTAGCGAAATCGAGAGATCGAGGATTCCCGGCATTTCTTAGTGTTTGGCTGGGTGTACGCATGTCAAAATTCTTTATTTCATGCAACTACACACTCAATACGATAAAACTGGTACCGCAGTTCTGCAGCTATTGATACATCGATGCTTAGCGAAATCGAGAGATCGAGAATTCCCGGCGTTTCTTAATGTTTGGCTGGGTGTACGCATGTCAAAATTTTTTATTTCATGCAACTACACACTTAAAATACGATAAAACGGGTATCGTGGTGCTGCAGCGATTGATACATCGATGCTTAGCGAAATCCAGAGATCGAGGATTCTCGGCGTTTCTGAGAGTTCGGCTGGGCGTACGGGTGTCAAAATTCTTTATTTCATGCAACTACACACTCTCAATACGATAAAACTGGTACCGCAGTTCTGCAGCTATTGATACATCGATGCTTAGCGAAATCGAGAGATCGAGGATTCCCGGCGTTTCTTAGTGTTTGGCTGGGTGTACGCATGTCAAAATTCTTTATTTCATGCAATTACACACTTACAATACGATAAAACGGGTATCGTGGTGCTGCAGCGATTGATACATCGATGCTTAGCGAAATCCAGAGATCGAGGATTCCCGCCGTTTCTGAGACTTTGGCTGGCTGTACGAGTGTCAAAATCCTTCATTCTATGTAACTACACACTCTCAATACGATAAAACTGGTATCGCAGTTCTGCAGCGATTGATACATCGATGCTTCGCGAAATCGAGAGATCGAGGATTCCCGGCGTTTCTTAGTGTTTGGCTGGGTGTACGCATGTCAAAATTCTTTATTTCATGCAACTACACACTCTCAATACGATAAAACTGGTATCGCCGTTCTGCAGCGAGTGATACATCGATGCTTAGCGAAATCGAGAGATCGAGGATTCCCGGCGTTTCTTAGTGTTTGGCTGGGTGTACGCATGTCAAAATTCTTTATTTCATGCAACTACACACATACAATACGATAAAACGGGTATCGTGGTGCTGCAGCGATTGATACATCTATGCTTACCGAAATCCAGAGATCGAGGATTCCCGCCGTTTCTGAGACTTTGGCTGGCTGTACGAGTGTCAAAATCCTTCATTCTATGTAACTACACACTCTCAATACGATAAAACTGGTATCACAGTTCTGCAGCGATTGATACATCGATGCTTAGCGAAATCAAGAGATCGAGGATTCCCGGCGTTTCTTAGTGTTTGGCTGGGTGTACGGATGTCGAAATTCTTTATTTCATGCAACTACACACTCTCAATACGATAAAACTGGTATCGCAGTTCTGCAGCGATTGATACATCGATGCTTAGCCACATCGAGAGATCGAGGACTCCCGGCGTTTCTTAGTGTTTGGCTGGGTGTACGCATGTCAAAATTCTATTTTTCATGCAACTACACACTTACAATACGATAAAACGGGTATCGTGGTGCTGCAGCGATTGATACATCGATGCTTAGCGAAATCCAGAGATCGAGGATTCTCGGCGTTTCTGAGAGTTTGGCTGGGCGTACGGGTGTCAAAATTCTTTATTTCATGCAACTACACACTCTCAATACGATATAACTGGTACCGCAGTTCTGCAGCTATTGATACATCGATGCTTAGCGAAATCGAGAGATCGAGGATTCCCGGCGTTTCTTAATGTTTGGCTGGGTGTACGCATGTCAAAATTCTTTATTTCATGCAACTACACACTTAAAATACGATAAAACGGGTATCGTGGTGCTGCAGCGATTGATACATCGATGCTTAGCGAAATCTAGAGATCGCGGATTCCCGCCGTTTCTGAGACTTTGGCTGGCTGTACGAGTGTCAAAATCCTTCATTCTATGTAACTACACACTCTCAATACGATAAAACTCGTATCGCAGTTCTGCAGCGATTGATACATCGATGCTTAGCGAAATCGAGAGATCGAGGATTCCTTTCGTTTCTTAGTGTTTGGCTGGGTGTACGCATGTCAAAATTCTTTATTTCATGCAAATACACACTCTCAATACGATGAAACTGGTATCGCAGTTCTGCAGCGAGTGATGCATCGATGCTTAGCGAAATCGAGAGATCGAGGATTCCCGCCTTTTCTGAGACTTTGGCTGGGCGTACGAGTGTCAAAATTATTCATTCTATGTAACTACACACTCTTAATACGATAAAACTGGTATCGCAGTTCTGCAGCGATTGATACATCGATGCTTAGCGAAATCGAGAGATCGAGGATTCCCGGCGTTTCTTAGTGTTTGGCTGGGTGTACGCATGCCAAATTTCTTTATTTCATGCAACTACACACTTTCAATACGATAAAACGGGTATCGTGGTGCTGTAGCGATTGATACATCAATGCTTAGCGAAATCGAGAGATCGAGGATTCCCGGCGTTTCAGAGACTTTGGCTGGCTGTACGAGTGTCAAAATCCTTCATTCTATGTAACTACACACTCTCAATACGATAAAACTGGTATCGCAGTTCTGCAGCGATTGATACATCGATGCTTAGCGAAATCGAGAGATCGAGGATTCCCGGCGTTTCTTAGTGTTTGGCTGGGTGTACGCATGTCAAAATTCTTTATTTCATGCAACTACACACTCTCAATACGATAAAACTGGTATCGCAGTTCTGCAGCGAGTGATACATCGATGCTTAGCGACATCGAGAGATCGAGGATTCCCGGCGTTTCTGAGAGTTTGGCTGGGCGTACGGGTGTCAAAATTCTTTATTTCATGCAAATACACACCTGCAATACGATAAAACGGGTATTGTGGTGCTGCGGAGATTGATACGTCGATCCTTAGCGACATCGAGAGATCGAGGATTCCCGGCGTTTCTAAGAGTTTGGCTGGGCGTACGGGTGTCAAAATTCTTTGTTTCATGCAACTACACACTCTAAATACGATAAAACTGGTATCGCAGTTCTGCAGCGATTGATACATCGATGCTTAGCGAAATCGAGAGATCGAGGATTCCCGGCGTTTCTTAGTGTTTGGCTGGGTGTACGCATGTCAAAATTCTTTATTTCATGCAACTACACACTCTCAATACGATAAAACTGGTATCGCAGAACTGCAGCGATTGATACATCGATGCTTAGCGAAATCGAGAGATCAAGGATTCCCGGCGTTTCTGAGAGTTTGGCTGGCTGTACGCATGCCAAAATTCTTTATTTCATGCAACTACACACTTTCAATACGATAAAACGGGTATCGTGGTGCTGCAGCGATTGATACATCGATACTTAGCGACATCGAGAGATCGAGGATTCCCGGCGTTTCTGCGAGTTTGGCTGGGCGTACGGGTGTCAAAATTCTTTATTTCATGCAACTACACACTCTCAATACGATAAAACTGGTATCGCAGTTCTGCAGCGATTGATACGTCGATGCTTAGCGAAATCGAGAGAACGAGGATTCCCGCCGTTTCTGAGACTTTGGTTGGCAATACAGGTGTCAAAATCCTTCATTCTATGTAACTACACACTCTCAATACGATAAAACTCGTATCGCTGTTCTGCAGCGATTGATACATCGATGCTTAGCGAAATCGAGAGATCGAGGATTCCCGGCGTTTCTTTGTGTTTGGCTGGGTGTACGCATGTCAAAATTCTTTATTTCATGCAACTACACACTCTCAATACGATAAAACTGGTTTCGTAGTTCTGCAGCGATTGATACGTCGATGCTTAGCGACATCGAGAGATCGAGGATTCCCGGCGTTTCTGAGAGTTTGGCTGGGCGTACGTGTGTCAAAATTCTTTGTTTCATGCAACTACACACTCTAAATACGATAAAACTGGTATCGCAGTTCTGCAGCGATTGATACATCGATCCTTAGCGACATCGAGAGATCGAGGATTCTCGGCGTTTCTGAGAGTTTGCCTGGGCGTACGGGTGTCAAAATTCTTTATTTCATGCAACTACACACTCAATACGATAAAACTGGTACCGCAGTTCTGCAGCTATTGATACATCGATGCTTAGCGAAATCGAGCGATCGAGGATTCCCGGCGTTTCTTACTGTTTGGCTGGGTGTACGCATGTCAAAATTCTTTATTTCATGCAACTACACACTTAAAATACGATAAAACGGGTATCGTGGTGCTGCAGCGATTGATACATCGATGCTTAGCGAAATCCAGAGATCGAGGATTCTCGGCGTTTCTGAGAGTTCGGCTGGGCGTACGGGTGTCAAAATTCTTTATTTCATGCAACTACACACTCTCAATACGATAAAACTGGTATCGCAGTTCTGCAGCGAGTGACACATCGATGCTTAGCGAAATCGAGAGATCGAGAATTCCCGGCGTTTCATAGTGTTTGGCTGGGTGTACGCATGTCAAAATTCTATATTTCATGCAACTACACACTTACAATACGATAAAACGGGTATCGTGGTGCTGCAGCGATTGATACATCGATGCTTAGCGAAATCTAGAGATCGCGGATTCCCGCCGTTTCTGAGACTTTGGCTGGCTGTACGAGTGTCAAAATCCTTCATTCTATGTAACTACACACTCTCAATACGATAAAACTCGTATCGCAGTTCTGCAGCGATTGATACATCGATGCTTAGCGAAATCGAGAGATCGAGGATTCCCGGCGTTTCATAGTGTTTGGCTGGGTGTACGCATGTCAAAATTCTTTATTTCATGCAACTACACACTTACAATACGATAAAACGGGTATCGTGGTGCTGCAGCGATTGATACATCGATGCTTAGCGAAATCTAGAGATCGCGGATTCCCGCCGTTTCTGAGACTTTGGCTGGCTGTACGAGTGTCAAAATCCTTCATTCTATGTAACTACACACTCTCAATACGATAAAACTCGTATCGCAGTTCTGCAGCGATTGATACATCGATGCTTAGCGAAATCGAGAGATCGAGGATTCCCGGCGTTTCTTAGTGTTTGGCTGGGTGTACGCATGTCAAAATTCTTTATTTCATGCAACTACACACTCTCAATACGATAAAACTGGTATCGCAGTTCTGCAGCGAGTGATACATCGATGCTTAGCGAAATCGAGAGATCGAGGACTCCCGGCGTTTCTTAGTGTTTGGCTGGGTGTACGCATTTCGTAATTCTTTATTTCATGGAACTACACACTTACAATACGCTAAAACGGGTATCGTGGTGCTGCAGCGATTGATACATCGATGCTTACCGAAACCTAGAGATCGAGGATTCCCGCCGTTTCTGAGACTTTGGCTGGTTGTACGAGTGTCAAAATCCTTCATTCTATGTAACTACACACTCTCAATACGATAAAACTGGTATCGCAGTTCTGCAGCGATTGATACATCGATGCTTAGCGACATCGAGTGATCGAAGATTCCCGGCGTTTCTCAGAGTTTGGTTGGGCGTACGAGTGTCAAAATCCTTCATTCTATGTAACTACACACTCTCAATACGATAAAACTGGTATCGCAGTTCTGCAGCGAGTGACACATCGATGCTTAGCGAAATCGAGAGATCGAGGATTCCCGGCGTTTCATAGTGTTTGGCTGGGTGTACGCATGTCAAAATTCTTTATTTCATGCAACTGCACACTTACAATACGATAAAACGGGTATCGTGGTGCTGCAGCGATTGATACATCGATGCTTAGCGAAATCTAGAGATCGCGGATTCCCGCCGTTTCTGACACTTTGGCTGGCTGTACGAGTGTCAAAATCCTTCATTCTATGTAACTACACACTCTCAATACGATAAAACTCGTATCGCAGTTCTGCAGCGATTGATACATCGATGCTTAGCGAAATCGAGAGATCGAGGATTCCCGGCGTTTCATAGTGTTTGGCTGGGTGTACGCATGTCAAAATTTTTTATTTCATGCAACTACACACTCTCAATACGATAAAACTGGTATCGCAGTTCTGCATCGAGTGATACATCGATGCTTAGCGAAATCGAGAGATCGAGGACTCCCGGCGTTTCTTAGTGTTTGGCTGGGTGTACGCATTTCGTAATTCTTTATTTCATGCAACTACACACTTACAATACGCTAAAACGGGTATCGTGGTGCTGCAGCGATTGATACATCGATGCTTAGCGAAATCTAGAGATCGAGGATTCCCGCCGTTTCTGAGACTTTGGCTGGTTGTACGAGTGTCAAAATCCTTCATTCTATGTAACTACACACTCTCAATACGATAAAACTGGTATTGCAGTTCTGCAGCGATTGATACATCGATGCTTAGCGACATCGAGAGATCGAAGATTCCCGGCGTTTCTGAGAGTTTGGCTGGGCGTACGAGTGTCAAAATCCTTCATTCTATGTAACTACACACTCTCAATACGATAAAACTGGTATCGCAGTCCTGCAGCGATTGATACATCGATGCTTAGCGAAATCGAGAGATCGAGGATTCCCGGCGTTTCTTAGTGTTTGGCTGGGTGTACGCATGTCAAAATTCTTTATTTCATGCAACTACACACTTACAATACGATAAAACGGGTATCGTGGTGCTGCAGCGATTGATACATCGATGCTTAGCGAAATCCAGAGATCGAGGATTCTCGGCGGTTCTGAGAGTTTGGCTGGGTGTACGGGTGTCAAAATTCTTTATTTCATGCAACTACACACTCTCAATACGATAAAACTGGTACCGCAGTTCTGCAGCTATTGATACATCGATGCTTCGCGAAATCGAGAGATCGAAGATTCCCGGCGTTTCTTAGTGTTTGGCTGGGTGTACGCATGTCAAAATTCTTTATTCCATGCAACTACACACTTACAATACGATAAGACGGGTATCGTGGTGCTGCAGCGATTGATACATCGATGCTTAGCGAAATCCAGAGATCGAGGATTCCCGCCGTTTCTAAGACTTTGGCTGGCTGTACGAGTGTCAAAATCCTTCATTCTATGTAACTACACACTCTCAATACGATAAAACTGGTATCGCAGTTCTGCAGCGATTGATACATCGATGCTTAGCGAAATCGAGAGATCGAGGATTCCCGGCGTTTCTTAGTGTTTGGCTGGGTGTACGCATGTCAAAATTCTTTATTTCATGCAACTACACACTCTCAATACGATAAAACTGGTATCGCAGTTCTGCAGCAAGTGATACATCGATGCTTAGCGAAATCGAGAGATCGAGGATTCCCGGCGTTTCTTAGTGTTTGGCTGGGTGTACGCATGTCAAAATTCTTTATTTCATGCAACTACACACTTACAATACGATAAAACGGGTATCGTGGTGCTGCAGCGATTGATACATCGATGCTTAGCGAAATCTAGAGATCGCGGATTCCCGCCGTTTCTGAGACTTTGGCTGGCTGTACGAGTGTCAAAATCCTTCATTCTATGTAACTACACACTCTCAATACGATAAAACTCGTATCGCAGTTCTGCAGCGATTGATACATCGATGCTTAGCGAAATCGAGAGATCGAGGATTCCCGGCGTTTCATAGTGTTTGGCTGGGTGTACGCATGTCAAAATTCTTTATTTCATGCAACTACACACTTACAATACGATAAAACGGGTATCGTGGTGCTGCAGCGATTGATACATCGATGCTTAGCGAAATCTAGAGATCGCGGATTCCCGCCGTTTCTGAGACTTTGGCTGGCTGTACGAGTGTCAAAATCCTTCATTCTATGTAACTACACACTCTCAATACGATAAAACTCGTATCGCAGTTCTGCAGCGATTGATACATCGATGCTTAGCGAAATCGAGAGATTGAGGATTCCCGGCGTTTCTTAGTGTTTGGCTGGGTGTACGCATGTCAAAATTCTTTATTTCATGCAACTACACACTCTCAATACGATAAAACTGGTATCGCAGTTCTGCAGCGAGTGATACATCGATGCTTAGCGAAATCGAGAGATCGAGGACTCCCGGCGTTTCTTAGTGTTTGGCTGGGTGTACGCATTTCGTAATTCTTTATTTCATGGAACTACACACTTACAATACGCTAAAACGGGTATCGTGGTGCTGCAGCGATTGATACATCGATGCTTACCGAAACCTAGAGATCGAGGATTCCCGCCGTTTCTGAGACTTTGGCTGGTTGTACGAGTGTCAAAATCCTTCATTCTATGTAACTACACACTCTCAATACGATAAAACTGGTATTGCAGTTCTGCAGCTATTGATACATCGATGCTTCGCGAAATCGAGAGATCGAAGATTCCCGGCGTTTCTTAGTGTTTGGCTGGGTGTACGCATGTCAAAATTCTTTATTCCATGCAACTACACACTTACAATACGATAAGACGGGTATCGTGGTGCTGCAGCGATTGATACATCGATGCTTAGCGAAATCCAGAGATCGAGGATTCCCGCCGTTTCTAAGACTTTGGCTGGCTGTACGAGTGTCAAAATCCTTCATTCTATGTAACTACACACTCTCAATACGATAAAACTGGTATCGCAGTTCTGCAGCGATTGATACATCGATGCTTAGCGAAATCGAGAGATCGAGGATTCCCGGCGTTTCTTAGTGTTTGGCTGGGTGTACGCATGTCAAAATTCTTTATTTCATGCAACTACACACTCTCAATACGATAAAACTGGTATCGCAGTTCTGCAGCAAGTGATACATCGATGCTTAGCGAAATCGAGAGATCGAGGATTCCCGGCGTTTCTTAGTGTTTGGCTGGGTGTACGCATGTCAAAATTCTTTATTTCATGCAACTACACACTTACAATACGATAAAACGGGTATCGTGGTGCTGCAGCGATTGATACATCGATGCTTAGCGAAATCTAGAGATCGAGGATTCCCGCCGTTTCTGAGACTTTGGCTGGCTGTACGAGTGTCAAAATCCTTCATTCTATGTAACTACACACTCTCAATACGATAAAACTTGTATCGCAGTTCTGCAGCGATTGATACATCGATGCTTAGCGAAATCGAGAGATCGAGGATTCCCGGCGTTTCTTAGTGTTTGGCTGAGTGCACGCATGTGAAAATTGTTTATTTCATGCAACTACACACTCCCAATACGATAAAACTGGTATCGCAGTTCCGCAGCGAGTGATACATCGATGCTTAGCGAAATCGAGAGATCGAGGATTCCCGGCGTTTCTTAGTGTTTGGCTGGGTGTACGCATTTCGTAATTCTTTATTTCATGCAACTACACACTTACAATACGCTAAAACGGGGATCGTGGTGCTGCAGCGATTGATACATCGATGCTTAGCGAAATCTAGAGATCGAGAATTCCCGCCGTTTCTGAGACTTTGGCTGGCTGTACGAGTGTCAAAATCCTTCATACTATGTAACTACACACTCTCAATACGATAAAACTGGTATCGCAGTTCTGCAGCGATTGATACATCGATGCTTAGCGACATCGAGAGATCGAAGATTCCCGGCGTTTTTGAGAGTTTGGCTGGGCGTACGAGTGTCAAAATCCTTCAATCTATGTAACTACACACTCTCAATACGATAAAACTGGTATCGCAGTTCTGCAGCGATTGATACATCGATGCTTAGCGAAATCGAGAGATCGAGGATTCCCGGCGTTTCTTAGTGTTTGGCTGGGTGTACGCATGCCAAAATTCTTTATTTCATGCAACTACACACTTTCAATACGATGAAACTGGTATCGCAGTTCTGCAGCGATTGATACATCGATGCTTAGCGAAATCGAGCGATCAAGGATTCCCGGCGTTTCTGAGAGTTTGGCTGGCTGTACTTGTGTGAAAATTCTTCATTTCATGCAACTACACACTTGCAATACGATAAAACGGGTATCGTCGTTCTGCGGCGATTGATACGTCGATCCTTAGCGACATCGAGAGATCGAGGATTCTCGGCGTTTCTGAGAGTTTGGCTGGGCGTACGGGTGTCAAAATTCTTTATTTCATGCAACTACACACTCTCAATACGATAAAACTGGTACCGCAGTTCTGCAGCTATTGATACATCGATGCTTAGCGAAATCGAGAGATCGAGGATTCCCGGCGTTTCATAGTGTTTGGCTGGGTGTACGCATGTCAAAATTCTTTATTTCATGCAACTACACACTTACAATACGATAAAACGGGTATCGTGGTGCTGCAGCGATTGATACATCGATGCTTAGCGAAATCTAGAGATCGCGGATTCCCGCCGTTTCTGAGACTTTGGCTGGCTGTACGAGTGTCAAAATCCTTCATTCTATGTAACTACACACTCTCAATACGATAAAACTCGTATCGCAGTTCTGCAGCGATTGATACATCGATGCTTAGCGAAATCGAGAGATCGAGGATTCCCGGCGTTTCATAGTGTTTGGCTGGGTGTTCGCATGTCAAAATTCTTTATTTCATGCAACTACACACTCTCAATACGATAAAACTGGTATCGCAGTTCTGCATCGACTGATAAATCGATGCTTAGCGAAATCGAGAGATCGAGGACTCCCGGCGTTTCTTAGTGTTTGGCTGGGTGTACGCATTTCGTAATTCTTTATTTCATGCAACTACACACTTACAATACGCTAAAACGGGTATCGTGGTGCTGCAGCGATTGATACATCGATGCTTAGCGAAATCTAGAGATCGAGGATTCCCGCCGTTTCTGAGACTTTGGCTGGGCGTACGGGTGTCAAAATTCTTTATTTCATGCAACTACACACTCTCAATACGATAAAACTGGTACCGCAGTTCTGCAGCTATTGATACATCGATGCTTCGCGAAATCGAGAGATCGAAGATTCCCGGCGTTTCTTAGTGTTTGGCTGGGTGTACGCATGTCAAAATTCTTTATTCCATGCAACTACACACTTACAATACGATAAGACGGGTATCGTGGTGCTGCAGCGATTGATACATCGATGCTTAGCGAAATCCAGAGATCGAGGATTCCCGCCGTTTCTAAGACTTTGGCTGGCTGTACGAGTGTCAAAATCCTTCATTCTATGTAACTACACACTCTCAATACGATAAAACTGGTATCGCAGTTCTGCAGCGATTGATACATCGATGCTTAGCGAAATCGAGAGATCGAGGATTCCCGGCGTTTCTTAGTGTTTGGCTGGGTGTACGCATGTCAAAATTCTTTATTTCATGCAACTACACACTCTCAATACGATAAAACTGGTATCGCAGTTCTGCAGCAAGTGATACATCGATGCTTAGCGAAATCGAGAGATCGAGGATTCCCGGCGTTTCTTAGTGTTTGGCTGGGTGTACGCATGTCAAAATTCTTTATTTCATGCAACTACACACTTACAATACGATAAAACGGGTATCGTGGTGCTGCAGCGATTGATACATCGATGCTTAGCGAAATCTAGAGATCGAGGATTCCCGCCGTTTCTGAGACTTTGGCTGGCTGTACGAGTGTCAAAATCCTTCATTCTATGTAACTACACACTCTCAATACGATAAAACTTGTATCGCAGTTCTGCAGCGATTGATACATCGATGCTTAGCGAAATCGAGAGATCGAGGATTCCCGCCGTTTCTGAGTGTTTGGCTGAGTGCACGCATGTCAAAATTGTTTATTTCATGCAACTACACACTCCCAATACGATAAAACTGGTATCGCAGTTCCGCAGCGAGTGATACATCGATGCTTAGCGAAATCGAGAGATCGAGGATTCCCGGCGTTTCTTAGTGTTTGGCTGGGTGTACGCATTTCGTAATTCCTTATTTCATGCAACTACACACTTACAATACGCTAAAACGGGGATCGTGGTGCTGCAGCGATTGATACATCGATGCTTAGCGAAATGTAGAGATCGAGAATTCCCGCCGTTTCTGAGACTTTGGCTGGCTGTACGAGTGTCAAAATCCTTCATTCTATGTAACTACACACTCTCAATACGATAAAACTGGTATCGCAGTTCTGCAGCGATTGATACATCGATGCTTAGCGACATCGAGAGATCGAAGATTCCCGGCGTTTTTGAGAGTTTGGCTGGGCGTACGAGTGTCAAAATCCTTCAATCTATGTAACTACACACTCTCGATACGATAAAACTGGTATCGCAGTTCTGCAGCGATTGATACATCGATGCTTAGCGAAATCGAGAGATCGAGGATTCCCGGCGTTTCTTAGTGTTTGGCTGGGTGTACGCATGCCAAAATTCTTTATTTCATGCAACTACACACTCTCAATACGATGAAACTGGTATCGCAGTTCTGCAGCGATTGATACATCGATGCTTAGCGAAATCGAGCGATCAAGGATTCCCGGCGTTTCTGAGAGTATGGCTGGCTGTACTTGTGTGAAAATTCTTCATTTCATGCAACTACACACTTGCAATACGATAAAACGGGTATCGTCGTTCTGCGGCGATTGATACGTCGATCCTTAGCGACATCGAGAGATCGAGGATTCTCGGCGTTTCTGAGAGTTTGGCTGGGCGTACGGGTGTCAAAATTCTTTATTTCATGCAACTACACACTCTCAATACGATAAAACTGGTATCGCCGTTCTGCAGCGAGTGATACATCGATGCTTAGCGAAATCGAGAGATCGAGGATTCCCGGCGTTTCTTAGTGTTTGGCTGGGTGTACGCATGTCAAAATTCTTTATTTCATGCAACTACACACATACAATACGATAAAACGGGTATCGTGGTGCTGCAGCGATTGATACATCTATGCTTACCGAAATCCAGAGATCGAGGATTCCCGCCGTTTCTGAGACTTTGGCTGGCTGTACGAGTGTCAAAATCCTTCATTCTATGTAACTACACACTCTCAATACGATAAAACTGGTATCACAGTTCTGCAGCGATTGATACATCGATGCTTAGCGAAATCAAGAGATCGAGGATTCCCGGCGTTTCTTAGTGTTTGGCTGGGTGTACGGATGTCGAAATTCTTTATTTCATGCAACTACACACTCTCAATACGATAAAACTGGTATCGCAGTTCTGCAGCGATTGATACATCGATGCTTAGCCACATCGAGAGATCGAGGACTCCCGGCGTTTCTTAGTGTTTGGCTGGGTGTACGCATGTCAAAATTCTTTTTTTCATGCAACTACACACTTACAATACGATAAAACGGGTATCGTGGTGCTGCAGCGATTGATACATCGATGCTTAGCGAAATCCAGAGATCGAGGATTCTCGGCGTTTCTGAGAGTTTGGCTGGGCGTACGGGTGTCAAAATTCTTTATTTCATGCAACTACACACTCTCAATACGATAAAACTGGTACCGCAGTTCTGCAGCTATTGATACATCGATGCTTAGCGAAATCGAGAGATCGAGGATTCCCGGCGTTTCTTAATGTTTGGCTGGGTGTACGCATGTCAAAATTCTTTATTTCATGCAACTACACACTTAAAATACGATAAAACGGGTATCGTGGTGCTGCAGCGATTGATACATCGATGCTTAGCGAAATCTAGAGATCGCGGATTCCCGCCGTTTCTGAGACTTTGGCTGGCTGTACGAGTGTCAAAATCCTTCATTCTATGTAACTACACACTCTCAATACGATAAAACTCGTATCGCAGTTCTGCAGCGATTGATACATCGATGCTTAGCGAAATCGAGAGATCGAGGATTCCTTTCGTTTCTTAGTGTTTGGCTGGGTGTACGCATGTCAAAATTCTTTATTTCATGCAAATACACACTCTCAATACGATGAAACTGGTATCGCAGTTCTGCAGCGAGTGATGCATCGATGCTTAGCGAAATCGAGAGATCGAGGATTCCCGCCTTTTCTGAGACTTTGGCTGGGCGTACGAGTGTCAAAATTATTCATTCTATGTAACTACACACTCTTAATACGATAAAACTGGTATCGCAGTTCTGCAGCGATTGATACATCGATGCTTAGCGAAATCGAGAGATCGAGGATTCCCGGCGTTTCTTAGTGTTTGGCTGGGTGTACGCATGCCAAATTTCTTTATTTCATGCAACTACACACTTTCAATACGATAAAACGGGTATCGTGGTGCTGTAGCGATTGATACATCAATGCTTAGCGAAATCGAGAGATCGAGGATTCCCGGCGTTTCTGAGACTTTGGCTGGCTGTACGAGTGTCAAAATCCTTCATTCTATGTAACTACACACTCTCAATACGATAAAACTGGTATCGCAGTTCTGCAGCGATTGATACATCGATGCTTAGCGAAATCGAGAGATCGAGGATTCCCGGCGTTTCTTAGTGTTTGGCTGGGTGTACGCATGTCAAAATTCTTTATTTCATGCAACTACACACTCTCAATACGATAAAACTGGTATCGCAGTTCTGCAGCGAGTGATACATCGATGCTTAGCGACATCGAGAGATCGAGGATTCCCGGCGTTTCTGAGAGTTTGGCTGGGCGTACGGGTGTCAAAATTCTTTATTTCATGCAAATACAAACTTGCAATACGATAAAACGGGTATTGTGGTGCTGCGGAGATTGATACGTCGATCCTTAGCGACATCGAGAGATCGAGGATTCCCGGCGTTTCTAAGAGTTTGGCTGGGCGTACGGGTGTCAAAATTCTTTGTTTCATGCAACTACACACTCTAAATACGATAAAACTGGTATCGCAGTTCTGCAGCGATTGATACATCGATGCTTAGCGAAATCGAGAGATCGAGGATTCCCGGCGTTTCTTAGTGTTTGGCTGGGTGTACGCATGTCAAAATTCTTTATTTCATGCAACTACACACTCTCAATACGATAAAACTGGTATCGCAGAACTGCAGCGATTGATACATCGATGCTTAGCGAAATCGAGAGATCAAGGATTCCCGGCGTTTCTGAGAGTTTGGCTGGCTGTACGCATGCCAAAATTCTTTATTTCATGCAACTACACACTTTCAATACGATAAAACGGGTATCGTGGTGCTGCAGCGATTGATACATCGATACTTAGCGACATCGAGAGATCGAGGATTCCCGGCGTTTCTGCGAGTTTGGCTGGGCGTACGGGTGTCAAAATTCTTTATTTCATGCAACTACACACTCTCAATACGATAAAACTGGTATCGCAGTTCTGCAGCGATTGATACGTCGATGCTTAGCGAAATCGAGAGAACGAGGATTCCCGCCGTTTCTGAGACTTTGGTTGGCAATACAGGTGTCAAAATCCTTCATTCTATGTAACTACACACTCTCAATACGATAAAACTCGTATCGCTGTTCTGCAGCGATTGATACATCGATGCTTAGCGAAATCGAGAGATCGAGGATTCCCGGCGTTTCTTTGTGTTTGGCTGGGTGTACGCATGTCAAAATTCTTTATTTCATGCAACTACACACTCTCAATACGATAAAACTGGTTTCGTAGTTCTGCAGCGATTGATACGTCGATGATTAGCGACATCGAGAGATCGAGGATTCCCGGCGTTACTGAGAGTTTGGCTGCGCGTACGTGTGTCAAAATTCTTTGTTTCATGCAACTACACACTCTAAATACGATAAAACTGGTATCGCAGTTCTGCAGCGATTGATACATCGATCCTTAGCGACATCGAGAGATCGAGGATTCTCGGCGTTTCTGAGAGTTTGCCTGGGCGTACGGGTGTCAAAATTCTTTATTTCATGCAACTACACACTCAATACGATAAAACTGGTACCGCAGTTCTGCAGCTATTGATACATCGATGCTTAGCGAAATCGAGAGATCGAGGATTCCCGGCGTTTCTTAATGTTTGGCTGGGTGTACGCATGTCAAAATTCTTTATTTCATGCAACTACACACTTAAAATACGATAAAACGGGTATCGTGGTGCTGCAGCGATTGATACATCGATGCTTAGCGAAATCCAGAGCTCGAGGATTCTCGGCGTTTCTGAGAGTTCGGCTGGGCGTACGGGTGTCAAAATTCTTTATTTCATGCAACTACACACTCTCAATACGATAAAACGGGTACCGCAGTTCTGCAGCTATTGATACATCGATGCTTAGCGAAATCGAGAGATCGAGGATTCCCGGCGTTTCTTAGTGTTTGGCTGGGTGTACGCATGTCAAAATTCTTTATTTCATGCAATTACACACTTACAATACGATAAAACGGGTATCGTGGTGCTGCAGCGATTGATACATCGATGCTTAGCGAAATCCAGAGATCGAGGATTCCCGCCGTCTCTGAGACTTTGGCTGGCTGTACGGGTGTCAAAATTCTTTATTTCATGCAAATACAATCTTGCAATACGATAAAACGGGTATCGTGGTGCTGCGGAGATTGATACGTCGATCCTTAGCGACATCGAGAGATCGAGGATTCCCGGCGTTTCTGAGAGTTTGGCTGGGCGTACGGGTGTCAAAATTCTTTGTTTCATGCAACTACACACTCTAAATACGATAAAACTGGTATCGCAGTTCTGCAGCGATTGATACATCGATGCTTAGCGAAATCGAGAGATCGAGGATTCCCGGCGTTTCTGAGAGTTTGGCTGGGCGTACGGGTGTCAAAATTCTTTATTTCATGCACCTACACACTCTCAATACGATAAAACTGGTATCGCAGTTCTGCAGCGATTGATACATCGATGCTTAGCGAAATCGAGAGATCAAGGATTCCCGGCGTTTCTGAGAGTTTGGCTGGCTGTACGCATGCCAAAATTCTTTATTTCATGCAACTACACACTTTCAATACGATAAAACGGGTATCGTGGAGCTGCAGCGATTGATACATCGATACTTAGCGACATCGAGAGATCGAGGATTCCCGGCGTTTCTGAGAGTTTGGCTGGGCGTACGGGTGTCAAAATTCTTTATTTCATGCAACTACACACTCTCAATACGATAAAACTGGTATCGCAGTTCTGCAGCGATTGATACGTCGATGCTTAGCGAAATCGAGAGAACGAGGATTCCCGCCGTTTCTGAGACTTTGGTTGGCAATACAGGTGTCAAAATCCTTCATTCTATGTAACTACACACTCTCAATACGATAAAACTCGTATCGCTGTTCTGCAGCGATTGATACATCGATGCTTAGCGAAATCGAGAGATCGAGGATTCCCGGCGTTTCTTTGTGTTTGGCTGGGTGTACGCATGTCAAAATTCTTTATTTCATGCAACTACACACTCTCAATACGATAAAACTGGTTTCGTAGTTCTGCAGCGATTGATACGTCGATGCTTAGCGACATCGAGAGATCGAGGATTCCCGGCGTTTCTGAGAGTTTGGCTGGGCGTACGTGTGTCAAAATTCTTTGTTTCATGCAACTACACACTCTAAATACGATAAAACTGGTATCGCAGTTCTGCAGGGATTGATACATCGATCCTTAGCGACATCGAGAGATCGAGGATTCTCGGCGTTTCTGAGAGTTTGCCTGGGCGTACGGGTGTCAAAATTCTTTATTTCATGCAACTACACACTCAATACGATAAAACTGGTACCGCAGTTCTGCAGCTATTGATACATCGATGCTTAGCGAAATCGAGAGATCGAGGATTCCCGGCGTTTCTTACTGTTTGGCTGGGTGTACGCATGTCAAAATTCTTTATTTCATGCAACTACACACTTAAAATACGATAAAACGGGTATCGTGGTGCTGCAGCGATTGATACATCGATGCTTAGCGAAATCCAGAGATCGAGGATTCTCGGCGTTTCTGAGAGTTCGGCTGGGCGTACGGGTGTCAAAATTCTTTATTTCATGCAACTACACACTCTCAATACGATAAAACTGGTATCGCAGTTCTGCAGCGAGTGACACATCGATGCTTAGCGAAATCGAGAGATCGAGAATTCCCGGCGTTTCATAGTGTTTGGCTGGGTGTACGCATGTCAAAATTCTATATTTCATGCAACTACACACTTACAATACGATAAAACGGGTATCGTGGTGCTGCAGCGATTGATACATCGATGCTTAGCGAAATCTAGAGATCGCGGATTCCCGCCGTTTCTGAGACTTTGGCTGGCTGTACGAGTGTCAAAATCCTTCATTCTATGTAACTACACACTCTCAATACGATAAAACTCGTATCGCAGTTCTGCAGCGATTGATACATCGATGCTTAGCGAAATCGAGAGATCGAGGATTCCCGGCGTTTCATAGTGTTTGGCTGGGTGTACGCATGTCAAAATTCTTTATTTCATGCAACTACACACTTACAATACAATAAAACGGGTATCGTGGTGCTGCAGCGATTGATACATCGATGCTTAGCGAAATCTAGAGATCGCGGATTCCCGCCGTTTCTGAGACTTTGGCTGGCTGTACGAGTGTCAAAATCCTTCATTCTATGTAACTACACACTCTCAATACGATAAAACTCGTATCGCAGTTCTGCAGCGATTGATACATCGATGCTTAGCGAAATCGAGAGATCGAGGATTCCCGGCGTTTCTTAGTGTTTGGCTGGGTGTACGCATGTCAAAATTCTTTATTTCATGCAACTACACACTCTCAATACGATAAAACTGGTATCGCAGTTCTGCAGCGAGTGATACATCGATGCTTAGCGAAATCGAGAGATCGAGGACTCCCGGCGTTTCTTAGTGTTTGGCTGGGTGTACGCATTTCGTAATTCTTTATTTCATGGAACTACACACTTACAATACGCTAAAACGGGTATCGTGGTGCTGCAGCGATTGATACATCGATGCTTACCGAAACCTAGAGATCGAGGATTCCCGCCGTTTCTGAGACTTTGGCTGGTTGTACGAGTGTCAAAATCCTTCATTCTATGTAACTACACAATCTCAATACGATAAAACTGGTATCGCAGTTCTGCAGCGATTGATACATCGATGCTTAGCGACATCGAGTGATCGAAGATTCCCGGCGTTTCTCAGAGTTTGGTTGGGCGTACGAGTGTCAAAATCCTTCATTCTATGTAACTACACACTCTCAATACGATAAAACTGGTATCGCAGTTCTGCAGCGAGTGACACATCGATGCTTAGCGAAATCGAGAGATCGAGGATTCCCGGCGTTTCATAGTGTTTGGCTGGGTGTACGCATGTCAAAATTCTTTATTTCATGCAACTACACACTTACAATACGATAAAACGGGTATCGTGGTGCTGCAGCGATTGATACATCGATGCTTAGCGAAATCTAGAGATCGCGGATTCCCGCCGTTTCTGACACTTTGGCTGGCTGTACGAGTGTCAAAATCCTTCATTCTATGTAACTACACACTCTCAATACGATAAAACTCGTATCGCAGTTCTGCAGCGATTGATACATCGATGCTTAGCGAAATCGAGAGATCGAGGATTCCCGGCGTTTCATAGTGTTTGGCTGGGTGTACGCATGTCAAAATTCTTTATTTCATGCAACTACACACTCTCAATACGATAAAACTGGTATCGCAGTTCTGCATCGAGTGATACATCGATGCTTAGCGAAATCGAGAGATCGAGGACTCCCGGCGTTTCTTAGTGTTTGGCTGGGTGTACGCATTTCGTAATTCTTTATTTCATGCAACTACACACTTACAATACGCTAAAACGGGTATCGTGGTGCTGCAGCGATTGATACATCGATGCTTAGCGAAATCTAGAGATCGAGGATTCCCGCCGTTTCTGAGACTTTGGCTGGTTGTACGAGTGTCAAAATCCTTCATTCTATGTAACTACACACTCTCAATACGATAAAACTGGTATCGCAGTTCTGCAGCGATTGATACATCGATGCTTAGCGACATCGAGAGATCGAAGATTCCCGGCGTTTCTGAGAGTTTGGCTGGGCGTACGAGTGTCAAAATCCTTCATTCTATGTAACTACACACTCTCAATACGATAAAACTGGTATCGCAGTCCTGCAGCGATTGATACATCGATGCTTAGCGAAATCGAGAGATCGAGGATTCCCGGCGTTTCTTAGTGTTTGGCTGGGTGTACGCATGTCAAAATTCTTTATTTCATGCAACTACACACTTACAATACGATAAAACGGGTATCGTGGTGCTGCAGCGATTGATACATCGATGCTTAGCGAAATCCAGAGATCGAGGATTCTCGGCGGTTCTGAGAGTTTGGCTGGGCGTACGGGTGTCAAAATTCTTTATTTCATGCAACTACACACTCTCAATACGATAAAACTGGTACCGCAGTTCTGCAGCTATTGATACATCGATGCTTCGCGAAATCGAGAGATCGAAGATTCCCGGCGTTTCTTAGTGTTTGGCTGGGTGTACGCATGTCAAAATTCTTTATTCCATGCAACTACACACTTACAATACGATAAGACGGGTATCGTGGTGCTGCAGCGATTGATACATCGATGCTTAGCGAAATCCAGAGATCGAGGATTCCCGCCGTTTCTAAGACTTTGGCTGGCTGTACGAGTGTCAAAATCCTTCATTCTATGTAACTACACACTCTCAATACGATAAAACTGGTATCGCAGTTCTGCAGCGATTGATACATCGATGCTTAGCGAAATCGAGAGATCGAGGATTCCCGGCGTTTCTTAGTGTTTGGCTGGGTGTACGCATGTCAAAATTCTTTATTTCATGCAACTACACACTCCCAATACGATAAAACTGGTATCGCAGTTCTGCAGCAAGTGATACATCGATGCTTAGCGAAATCGAGAGATCGAGGATTCCCGGCGTTTCTTAGTGTTTGGCTGGGTGTACGCATGTCAAAATTCTTTATTTCATGCAACTACACACTTACAATACGATAAAACGGGTATCGTGGTGCTGCAGCGATTGATACATCGATGGTTAGCGAAATCTAGAGATCGAGGATTCCCGCCGTTTCTGAGACTTTGGCTGGCTGTACGAGTGTCAAAATCCTTCATTCTATGTAACTACACACTCTCAATACGATAAAACTTGTATCGCAGTTCTGCAGCGATTGATACATCGATGCTTAGCGAAATCGAGAGATCGAGGATTCCCGGCGTTTCTTAGTGTTTGGCTGAGTACACGCATGTCAAAATTGTTTATTTCATGCAACTACACACTCCCAATACGATAAAACTGGTATCGCAGTTCCGCAGCGAGTGATACATCGATGCTTAGCGAAATCGAGAGATCGAGGATTCCCGGCGTTTCTTAGTGTTTGGCTGGGTGTACGCATTTCGTAATTCTTTATTTCATGCAACTACACACTTACAATACGCTAAAACGGGGATCGTGGTGCTGCAGCGATTGATACATCGATGCTTAGCGAAATCTAGAGATCGAGAATTCCCGCCGTTTCTGAGACTTTGGCTGGCTGTACGAGTGTCAAAATCCTTCATTCTATGTAACTACACACTCTCAATACGATAAAACTGGTATCGCAGTTCTGCAGCGATTGATACATCGATGCTTAGCGACATCGAGAGATCGAAGATTCCCGGCGTTTTTGAGAGTTTGGCTGGGCGTACGAGTATCAAAATCCTTCAATCTATGTAACTACACACTCTCAATACGATAAAACTGGTATCGCAGTTCTGCAGCGATTGATACATCGATGCTTAGCGAAATCGAGAGATCGAGGATTCCCGGCGTTTCTTAGTGTTTGGCTGGGTGTACGCATGCCAAAATTCTTTATTTCATGCAACTACACACTTTCAATACGATAAAACGCGTATCGTGAAGCTGCAGCGATTGATACATCGATGCTTAGCGAAATCTAGAGATAGAGGATTCCCGCCGTTTCTGAGACTTTGGCTGGCTGTACGAGTGTCAAAATCCTTCATTCTATGTAACTACACACTCTCAATACGATAAAACTGGTATCGCAGTTCTGCAGCGATTGATACATCGATGCTTAGCGAAATCGAGAGATCGAGGATTCCCGGCATTTCTTAGTGTTTGGCTGGGTGTACGCATGTCAAAATTCTTTATTTCATGCAACTACACACTCAATACGATAAAACTGGTACCGCAGTTCTGCAGCTATTGATACATCGATGCTTAGCGAAATCGAGAGATCGAGAATTCCCGGCGTTTCTTAATGTTTGGCTGGGTGTACGCATGTCAAAATTTTTTATTTCATGCAACTACACACTTAAAATACGATAAAACGGGTATCGTGGTGCTGCAGCGATTGATACATCGATGCTTAGCGAAATCCAGAGATCGAGGATTCTCGGCGTTTCTGAGAGTTCGGCTGGGCGTACGGGTGTCAAAATTCTTTATTTCATGCAACTACACACTCTCAATACGATAAAACTGGTACCGCAGTTCTGCAGCTATTGATACATCGATGCTTAGCGAAATCGAGAGATCGAGGATTCCCGGCGTTTCTTAGTGTTTGGCTGGGTGTACGCATGTCAAAATTCTTTATTTCATGCAATTACACACTTACAATACGATAAAACGGGTATCGTGGTGCTGCAGCGATTGATACATCGATGCTTAGCGAAATCCAGAGATCGAGGATTCCCGCCGTTTCTGAGACTTTGGCTGGCTGTACGAGTGTCAAAATCCTTCATTCTATGTAACTACACACTCTCAATACGATAAAACTGGTATCGCAGTTCTGCAGCGATTGATACATCGATGCTTCGCGAAATCGAGAGATCGAGGATTCCCGGCGTTTCTTAGTGTTTGGCTGGGTGTACGCATGTCAAAATTCTTTATTTCATGCAACTACACACTCTCAATACGATAAAACTGGTATCGCCGTTCTGCAGCGAGTGATACATCGATGCTTAGCGAAATCGAGAGATCGAGGATTCCCGGCGTTTCTTAGTGTTTGGCTGGGTGTACGCATGTCAAAATTCTTTATTTCATGCAACTACACACATACAATACGATAAAACGGGTATCGTGGTGCTGCAGCGATTGATACATCTATGCTTACCGAAATCCAGAGATCGAGGATTCCCGCCGTTTCTGAGACTTTGGCTGGCTGTACGAGTGTCAAAATCCTTCATTCTATGTAACTACACACTCTCAATACGATAAAACTGGTATCACAGTTCTGCAGCGATTGATACATCGATGCTTAGCGAAATCAAGAGATCGAGGATTCCCGGCGTTTCTTAGTGTTTGGCTGGGTGTACGGATGTCGAAATTCTTTATTTCATGCAACTACACACTCTCAATACGATAAAACTGGTATCGCAGTTCTGCAGCGATTGATACATCGATGCTTAGCCACATCGAGAGATCGAGGACTCCCGGCGTTTCTTAGTGTTTGGCTGGGTGTACGCATGTCAAAATTCTATTTTTCATGCAACTACACACTTACAATACGATAAAACGGGTATCGTGGTGCTGCAGCGATTGATACATCGATGCTTAGCGAAATCCAGAGATCGAGGATTCTCGGCGTTTCTGAGAGTTTGGCTGGGCGTACGGGTGTCAAAATTCTTTATTTCATGCAACTACACACTCTCAATACGATATAACTGGTACCGCAGTTCTGCAGCTATTGATACATCGATGCTTAGCGAAATCGAGAGATCGAGGATTCCCGGCGTTTCTTAATGTTTGGCTGGGTGTACGCATGTCAAAATTCTTTATTTCATGCAACTACACACTTAAAATACGATAAAACGGGTATCGTGGTGCTGCAGCGATTGATACATCGATGCTTAGCGAAATCTAGAGATCGCGGATTCCCGCCGTTTCTGAGACTTTGGCTGGCTGTACGAGTGTCAAAATCCTTCATTCTATGTAACTACACACTCTCAATACGATAAAACTCGTATCGCAGTTCTGCAGCGATTGATACATCGATGCTTAGCGAAATCGAGAGATCGAGGATTCCTTTCGTTTCTTAGTGTTTGGCTGGGTGTACGCATGTCAAAATTCTTTATTTCATGCAAATACACACTCTCAATACGATGAAACTGGTATCGCAGTTCTGCAGCGAGTGATGCATCGATGCTTAGCGAAATCGAGAGATCGAGGATTCCCGCCTTTTCTGAGACTTTGGCTGGGCGTACGAGTGTCAAAATTATTCATTCTATGTAACTACACACTCTTAATACGATAAAACTGGTATCGCAGTTCTGCAGCGATTGATACATCGATGCTTAGCGAAATCGAGAGATCGAGGATTCCCGGCGTTTCTTAGTGTTTGGCTGGGTGTACGCATGCCAAATTTCTTTATTTCATGCAACTACACACTTTCAATACGATAAAACGGGTATCGTGGTGCTGTAGCGATTGATACATCAATGCTTAGCGAAATCGAGAGATCGAGGATTCCCGGCGTTTCAGAGACTTTGGCTGGCTGTACGAGTGTCAAAATCCTTCATTCTATGTAACTACACACTCTCAATACGATAAAACTGGTATCGCAGTTCTGCAGCGATTGATACATCGATGCTTAGCGAAATCGAGAGATCGAGGATTCCCGGCGTTTCTTAGTGTTTGGCTGGGTGTACGCATGTCAAAATTCTTTATTTCATGCAACTACACACTCTCAATACGATAAAACTGGTATCGCAGTTCTGCAGCGAGTGATACATCGATGCTTAGCGACATCGAGAGATCGAGGATTCCCGGCGTTTCTGAGAGTTTGGCTGGGCGTACGGGTGTCAAAATTCTTTATTTCATGCAAATACACACCTGCAATACGATAAAACGGGTATTGTGGTGCTGCGGAGATTGATACGTCGATCCTTAGCGACATCGAGAGATCGAGGATTCCCGGCGTTTCTAAGAGTTTGGCTGGGCGTACGGGTGTCAAAATTCTTTGTTTCATGCAACTACACACTCTAAATACGATAAAACTGGTATCGCAGTTCTGCAGCGATTGATACATCGATGCTTAGCGAAATCGAGAGATCGAGGATTCCCGGCGTTTCTTAGTGTTTGGCTGGGTGTACGCATGTCAAAATTCTTTATTTCATGCAACTACACACTCTCAATACGATAAAACTGGTATCGCAGAACTGCAGCGATTGATACATCGATGCTTAGCGAAATCGAGAGATCAAGGATTCCCGGCGTTTCTGAGAGTTTGGCTGGCTGTACGCATGCCAAAATTCTTTATTTCATGCAACTACACACTTTCAATACGATAAAACGGGTATCGTGGTGCTGCAGCGATTGATACATCGATACTTAGCGACATCGAGAGATCGAGGATTCCCGGCGTTTCTGCGAGTTTGGCTGGGCGTACGGGTGTCAAAATTCTTTAATTCATGCAACTACACACTCTCAATACGATAAAACTGGTATCGCAGTTCTGCAGCGATTGATACGTCGATGCTTAGCGAAATCGAGAGAACGAGGATTCCCGCCGTTTCTGAGACTTTGGTTGGCAATACAGGTGTCAAAATCCTTCATTCTATGTAACTACACACTCTCAATACGATAAAACTCGTATCGCTGTTCTGCAGCGATTGATACATCGATGCTTAGCGAAATCGAGAGATCGAGGATTCCCGGCGTTTCTTTGTGTTTGGCTGGGTGTACGCATGTCAAAATTCTTTATTTCATGCAACTACACACTCTCAATACGATAAAACTGGTTTCGTAGTTCTGCAGCGATTGATACGTCGATGCTTAGCGACATCGAGAGATCGAGGATTCCCGGCGTTTCTGAGAGTTTGGCTGGGCGTACGTGTGTCAAAATTCTTTGTTTCATGCAACTACACACTCTAAATACGATAAAACTGGTATCGCAGTTCTGCAGCGATTGATACATCGATCCTTAGCGACATCGAGAGATCGAGGATTCTCGGCGTTTCTGAGAGTTTGCCTGGGCGTACGGGTGTCAAAATTCTTTATTTCATGCAACTACACACTCAATACGATAAAACTGGTACCGCAGTTCTGCAGCTATTGATACATCGATGCTTAGCGAAATCGAGAGATCGAGGATTCCCGGCGTTTCTTACTGTTTGGCTGGGTGTACGCATGTCAAAATTCTTTATTTCATGCAACTACACACTTAAAATACGATAAAACGGGTATCGTGGTGCTGCAGCGATTGATACATCGATGCTTAGCGAAATCCAGAGATCGAGGATTCTCGGCGTTTCTGAGAGTTCGGCTGGGCGTACGGGTGTCAAAATTCTTTATTTCATGCAACTACACACTCTCAATACGATAAAACTGGTATCGCAGTTCTGCAGCGAGTGACACATCGATGCTTAGCGAAATCGAGAGATCGAGAATTCCCGGCGTTTCATAGTGTTTGGCTGGGTGTACGCATGTCAAAATTCTATATTTCATGCAACTACACACTTACAATACGATAAAACGGGTATCGTGGTGCTGCAGCGATTGATACATCGATGCTTAGCGAAATCTAGAGATCGCGGATTCCCGCCGTTTCTGAGACTTTGGCTGGCTGTACGAGTGTCAAAATCCTTCATTCTATGTAACTACACACTCTCAATACGATAAAACTCGTATCGCAGTTCTGCAGCGATTGATACATCGATGCTTAGCGAAATCGAGAGATCGAGGATTCCCGGCGTTTCATAGTGTTTGGCTGGGTGTACGCATGTCAAAATTCTTTATTTCATGCAACTACACACTTACAATACGATAAAACGGGTATCGTGGTGCTGCAGCGATTGATACATCGATGCTTAGCGAAATCTAGAGATCGCGGATTCCCGCCGTTTCTGAGACTTTGGCTGGCTGTACGAGTGTCAAAATCCTTCATTCTATGTAACTACACACTCTCAATACGATAAAACTCGTATCGCAGTTCTGCAGCGATTGATACATCGATGCTTAGCGAAATCGAGAGATCGAGGATTCCCGGCGTTTCTTAGTGTTTGGCTGGGTGTACGCATGTCAAAATTCTTTATTTCATGCAACTACACACTCTCAATACGATAAAACTGGTATCGCAGTTCTGCAGCGAGTGATACATCGATGCTTAGCGAAATCGAGAGATCGAGGACTCCCGGCGTTTCTTAGTGTTTGGCTGGGTGTACGCATTTCGTAATTCTTTATTTCATGGAACTACACACTTACAATACGCTAAAACGGGTATCGTGGTGCTGCAGCGATTGATACATCGATGCTTACCGAAACCTAGAGATCGAGGATTCCCGCCGTTTCTGAGACTTTGGCTGGTTGTACGAGTGTCAAAATCCTTCATTCTATGTAACTACACACTCTCAATACGATAAAACTGGTATCGCAGTTCTGCAGCGATTGATACATCGATGCTTAGCGACATCGAGTGATCGAAGATTCCCGGCGTTTCTCAGAGTTTGGTTGGGCGTACGAGTGTCAAAATCCTTCATTCTATGTAACTACACACTCTCAATACGATAAAACTGGTATCGCAGTTCTGCAGCGAGTGACACATCGATGCTTAGCGAAATCGAGAGATCGAGGATTCCCGGCGTTTCATAGTGTTTGGCTGGGTGTACGCATGTCAAAATTCTTTATTTCATGCAACTGCACACTTACAATACGATAAAACGGGTATCGTGGTGCTGCAGCGATTGATACATCGATGCTTAGCGAAATCTAGAGATCGCGGATTCCCGCCGTTTCTGACACTTTGGCTGGCTGTACGAGTGTCAAAATCCTTCATTCTATGTAACTACACACTCTCAATACGATAAAACTCGTATCGCAGTTCTGCAGCGATTGATACATCGATGCTTAGCGAAATCGAGAGATCGAGGATTCCCGGCGTTTCATAGTGTTTGGCTGGGTGTACGCATGTCAAAATTTTTTATTTCATGCAACTACACACTCTCAATACGATAAAACTGGTATCGCAGTTCTGCATCGAGTGATACATCGATGCTTAGCGAAATCGAGAGATCGAGGACTCCCGGCGTTTCTTAGTGTTTGGCTGGGTGTACGCATTTCGTAATTCTTTATTTCATGCAACTACACACTTACAATACGCTAAAACGGGTATCGTGGTGCTGCAGCGATTGATACATCGATGCTTAGCGAAATCTAGAGATCGAGGATTCCCGCCGTTTCTGAGACTTTGGCTGGTTGTACGAGTGTCAAAATCCTTCATTCTATGTAACTACACACTCTCAATACGATAAAACTGGTATTGCAGTTCTGCAGCGATTGATACATCGATGCTTAGCGACATCGAGAGATCGAAGATTCCCGGCGTTTCTGAGAGTTTGGCTGGGCGTACGAGTGTCAAAATCCTTCATTCTATGTAACTACACACTCTCAATACGATAAAACTGGTATCGCAGTCCTGCAGCGATTGATACATCGATGCTTAGCGAAATCGAGAGATCGAGGATTCCCGGCGTTTCTTAGTGTTTGGCTGGGTGTACGCATGTCAAAATTCTTTATTTCATGCAACTACACACTTACAATACGATAAAACGGGTATCGTGGTGCTGCAGCGATTGATACATCGATGCTTAGCGAAATCCAGAGATCGAGGATTCTCGGCGGTTCTGAGAGTTTGGCTGGGCGTACGGGTGTCAAAATTCTTTATTTCATGCAACTACACACTCTCAATACGATAAAACTGGTACCGCAGTTCTGCAGCTATTGATACATCGATGCTTCGCGAAATCGAGAGATCGAAGATTCCCGGCGTTTCTTAGTGTTTGGCTGGGTGTACGCATGTCAAAATTCTTTATTCCATGCAACTACACACTTACAATACGATAAGACGGGTATCGTGGTGCTGCAGCGATTGATACATCGATGCTTAGCGAAATCCAGAGATCGAGGATTCCCGCCGTTTCTAAGACTTTGGCTGGCTGTACGAGTGTCAAAATCCTTCATTCTATGTAACTACACACTCTCAATACGATAAAACTGGTATCGCAGTTCTGCAGCGATTGATACATCGATGCTTAGCGAAATCGAGAGATCGAGGATTCCCGGCGTTTCTTAGTGTTTGGCTGGGTGTACGCATGTCAAAATTCTTTATTTCATGCAACTACACACTCTCAATACGATAAAACTGGTATCGCAGTTCTGCAGCAAGTGATACATCGATGCTTAGCGAAATCGAGAGATCGAGGATTCCCGGCGTTTCTTAGTGTTTGGCTGGGTGTACGCATGTCAAAATTCTTTATTTCATGCAACTACACACTTACAATACGATAAAACGGGTATCGTGGTGCTGCAGCGATTGATACATCGATGGTTAGCGAAATCTAGAGATCGAGGATTCCCGCCGTTTCTGAGACTTTGGCTGGCTGTACGAGTGTCAAAATCCTTCATTCTATGTAACTACACACTCTCAATACGATAAAACTTGTATCGCAGTTCTGCAGCGATTGATACATCGATGCTTAGCGAAATCGAGAGATCGAGGATTCCCGGCGTTTCTTAGTGTTTGGCTGAGTGCACGCACGTCAAAATTGTTTATTTCATGCAACTACACACTCCCAATACGATAAAACTGGTATCGCAGTTCCGCAGCGAGTGATACATCGATGCTTAGCGAAATCGAGAGATCGAGGATTCCCGGCGTTTCTTAGTGTTTGGCTGGGTGTACGCATTTCGTAATTCTTTATTTCATGCAACTACACACTTACAATACGCTAAAACGGGGATCGTGGTGCTGCAGCGATTGATACATCGATGCTTAGCGAAATCTAGAGATCGAGAATTCCCGCCGTTTCTGAGACTTTGGCTGGCTGTACGAGTGTCAAAATCCTTCATTCTATGTAACTACACACTCTCAATACGATAAAACTGGTATCGCAGTTCTGCAGCGATTGATACATCGATGCTTAGCGACATCGAGAGATCGAAGATTCCCGGCGTTTTTGAGAGTTTGGCTGGGCGTACGAGTGTCAAAATCCTTCAATCTATGTAACTACACACTCTCAATACGATAAAACTGGTATCGCAGTTCTGCAGCGATTGATACATCGATGCTTAGCGAAATCGAGAGATCGAGGATTCCCGGCGTTTCTTAGTGTTTGGCTGGGTGTACGCATGCCAAAATTCTTTATTTCATGCAACTACACACTTTCAATACGATAAAGCGCGTATCGTGGAGCTGCAGCGATTGATACATCGATGCTTAGCGAAATCTAGAGATAGAGGATTCCCGCCGTTTCTGAGACTTTGGCTGGCTGTACGAGTGTCAAAATCCTTCATTCTATGTAACTACACACTCTCAATACGATAAAACTGGTATCGCAGTTCTGCAGCGATTGATACATCGATGCTTAGCGAAATCGAGAGATCGAGGATTCCCGGCGTTTCTTAGTGTTTGGCTGGGTGTACGCATGTCAAAATTCTTTATTTCATGCAACTACACACTCAATACGATAAAACTGGTACCGCAGTTCTGCAGCTATTGATACATCGATGCTTAGCGAAATCGAGAGATCGAGAATTCCCGGCGTTTCTTAATGTTTGGCTGGGTGTACGCATGTCAAAATTCTTTATTTCATGCAACTACACACTTAAAATACGATAAAACGGGTATCGTGGTGCTGCAGCGATTGATACATCGATGCTTAGCGAAATCCAGAGATCGAGGATTCTCGGCGTTTCTGAGAGTTCGGCTGGGCGTACGGGTGTCAAAATTCTTTATTTCATGCAACTACACACTCTCAATACGATAAAAGTGGTACCGCAGTTCTGCAGCTATTGATACATCGATGCTTAGCGAAATCGAGAGATCGAGGATTCCCGGCGTTTCTTAGTGTTTGGCTGGGTGTACGCATGTCAAAATTCTTTATTTCATGCAACTACACACTCTCAATACGATAAAACTGGTATCGCCGTTCTGCAGCGAGTGATACATCGATGCTTAGCGAAATCGAGAGATCGAGGATTCCCGGCGTTTCTTAGTGTTTGGCTGGGTGTACGCATGTCAAAATTCTTTATTTCATGCAACTACACACATACAATACGATAAAACGGGTATCGTGGTGCTGCAGCGATTGATACATCTATGCTTACCGAAATCCAGAGATCGAGGATTCCCGCCGTTTCTGAGACTTTGGCTGGCTGTACGAGTGTCAAAATCCTTCATTCTATGTAACTACACACTCTCAATACGATAAAACTGGTATCACAGTTCTGCAGCGATTGATACATCGATGCTTAGCGAAATCAAGAGATCGAGGATTCCCGGCGTTTCTTAGTGTTTGGCTGGGTGTACGGATGTCGAAATTCTTTATTTCATGCAACTACACACTCTCAATACGATAAAACTGGTATCGCAGTTCTGCAGCGATTGATACATCGATGCTTAGCCACATCGAGAGATCGAGGACTCCCGGCGTTTCTTAGTGTTTGGCTGGGTGTACGCATGTCAAAATTCTATTTTTCATGCAACTACACACTTACAATACGATAAAACGGGTATCGTGGTGCTGCAGCGATTGATACATCGATGCTTAGCGAAATCCAGAGATCGAGGATTCTCGGCGTTTCTGAGAGTTTGGCTGGGCGTACGGGTGTCAAAATTCTTTATTTCATGCAACTACACACTCTCAATACGATAAAACTGGTACCGCAGTTCTGCAGCTATTGATACATCGATGCTTAGCGAAATCGAGAGATCGAGGATTCCCGGCGTTTCTTAATGTTTGGCTGGGTGTACGCATGTCAAAATTCTTTATTTCATGCAACTACACACTTAAAATACGATAAAACGGGTATCGTGGTGCTGCAGCGATTGATACATCGATGCTTAGCGAAATCTAGAGATCGCGGATTCCCGCCGTTTCTGAGACTTTGGCTGGCTGTACGAGTGTCAAAATCCTTCATTCTATGTAACTACACACTCTCAATACGATAAAACTCGTATCGCAGTTCTGCAGCGATTGATACATCGATGCTTAGCGAAATCGAGAGATCGAGGATTCCTTTCGTCTCTTAGTGTTTGGCTGGGTGTACGCATGTCAAAATTCTTTATTTCATGCAAATACACACTCTCAATACGATGAAACTGGTATCGCAGTTCTGCAGCGAGTGATGCATCGATGCTTAGCGAAATCGAGAGATCGAGGATTCCCGCCTTTTCTGAGACTTTGGCTGGGCGTACGAGTGTCAAAATTATTCATTCTATGTAACTACACACTCTTAATACGATAAAACTGGTATCGCAGTTCTGCAGCGATTGATACATCGATGCTTAGCGAAATCGAGAGATCGAGGATTCCCGGCGTTTCTTAGTGTTTGGCTGGGTGTACGCATGCCAAATTTCTTTATTTCATGCAACTACACACTTTCAATACGATAAAACGGGTATCGTGGTGCTGTAGCGATTGATACATCAATGCTTAGCGAAATCGAGAGATCGAGGATTCCCGGCGTTTCTGAGACTTTGGCTGGCTGTACGAGTGTCAAAATCCTTCATTCTATGTAACTACACACTCTCAATACGATAAAACTGGTATCGCAGTTCTGCAGCGATTGATACATCGATGCTTAGCGAAATCGAGAGATCGAGGATTCCCGGCGTTTCTTAGTGTTTGGCTGGGTGTACGCATGTCAAAATTCTTTATTTCATGCAACTACACACTCTCAATACGATAAAACTGGTATCGCAGTTCTGCAGCGAGTGATACATCGATGCTTAGCGACATCGAGAGATCGAGGATTCCCGGCGTTTCTGAGAGTTTGGCTGGGCGTACGGGTGTCAAAATTCTTTATTTCATGCAAATACACACTTGCAATACGATAAAACGGGTATTGTGGTGCTGCGGAGATTGATACGTCGATCCTTAGCGACATCGAGAGATCGAGGATTCCCGGCGTTTCTAAGAGTTTGGCTGGGCGTACGGGTGTCAAAATTCTTTGTTTCATGCAACTACACACTCTAAATACGATAAAACTGGTATCGCAGTTCTGCAGCGATTGATACATCGATGCTTAGCGAAATCGAGAGATCGAGGATTCCCGGCGTTTCTTAGTGTTTGGCTGGGTGTACGCATGTCAAAATTCTTTATTTCATGCAACTACACACTCTCAATACGATAAAACTGGTATCGCAGAACTGCAGCGATTGATACATCGATGCTTAGCGAAATCGAGAGATCAAGGATTCCCGGCGTTTCTGAGAGTTTGGCTGGCTGTACGCATGCCAAAATTCTTTATTTCATGCAACTACACACTTTCAATACGATAAAACGGGTATCGTGGTGCTGCAGCGATTGATACATCGATACTTAGCGACATCGAGAGATCGAGGATTCCCGGCGTTTCTGCGAGTTTGGCTGGGCGTGCGGGTGTCAAAATTCTTTATTTCATGCAACTACACACTCTTAATACGATAAAACTGGTATCGCAGTTCTGCAGCGATTGATACGTCGATGCTTAGCGAAATCGAGAGAACGAGGATTCCCGCCGTTTCTGAGACTTTGTTTGGCAATACAGGTGTCAAAATCCTTCATTCTATGTAACTACACACTCTCAATACGATAAAACTCGTATCGCTGTTCTGCAGCGATTGATACATCGATGCTTAGCGAAATCGAGAGATCGAGGATTCCCGGCGTTTCTTTGTGTTTGGCTGGGTGTACGCATGTCAAAATTCTTTATTTCATGCAACTACACACTCTCAATACGATAAAACTGGTTTCGTAGTTCTGCAGCGATTGATACGTCGATGCTTAGCGACATCGAGAGATCGAGGATTCCCGGCGTTTCTGAGAGTTTGGCTGCGCGTACGTGTGTCAAAATTCTTTGTTTCATGCAACTACACACTCTAAATACGATAAAACTGGTATCGCAGTTCTGCAGCGATTGATACATCGATCCTTAGCGACATCGAGAGATCGAGGATTCTCGGCGTTTCTGAGAGTTTGCCTGGGCGTACGGGTGTCAAAATTCTTTATTTCATGCAACTACACACTCAATACGATAAAACTGGTACCGCAGTTCTGCAGCTATTGATACATCGATGCTTAGCGAAATCGAGAGATCGAGGATTCCCGGCGTTTCTTAATGTTTGGCTGGGTGTACGCATGTCAAAATTCTTTATTTCATGCAACTACACACTTAAAATACGATAAAACGGGTATCGTGGTGCTGCAGCGATTGATACATCGATGCTTAGCGAAATCCAGAGCTCGAGGATTCTCGGCGTTTCTGAGAGTTCGGCTGGGCGTACGGGTGTCAAAATTCTTTATTTCATGCAACTACACACTCTCAATACGATAAAACTGGTACCGCAGTTCTGCAGCTATTGATACATCGATGCTTAGCGAAATCGAGAGATCGAGGATTCCCGGCGTTTCTGAGAGTTTGGCTGGGCGTACGGGTGTCAAAATTCTTTATTTCATGCACCTACACACTCTCAATACGATAAAACTGGTATCGCAGTTCTGCAGCGATTGATACATCGATGCTTAGCGAAATCGAGAGATCAAGGATTCCCGGCGTTTCTGAGAGTTTGGCTGGCTGTACGCATGCCAAAATTCTTTATTTCATGCAACTACACACTTTCAATACGATAAAACGGGTATCGTGGAGCTGCAGCGATTGATACATCGATACTTAGCGACATCGAGAGATCGAGGATTCCCGGCGTTTCTGAGAGTTTGGCTGGGCGTACGGGTGTCAAAATTCTTTATTTCATGCAACTACACACTCTCAATACGATAAAACTGGTATCGCAGTTCTGCAGCGATTGATACGTCGATGCTTAGCGAAATCGAGAGAACGAGGATTCCCGCCGTTTCTAAGACTTTGGCTGGCTGTACGAGTGTCAAAATCCTTCATTCTATGTAACTACACACTCTCAATACGATAAAACTGGTATCGCAGTTCTGCAGCGATTGATACATCGATGCTTAGCGAAATCGAGAGATCGAGGATTCCCGGCGTTTCTTAGTGTTTGGCTGGGTGTACGCATGTCAAAATTCTTTATTTCATGCAACTACACACTCTCAATACGATAAAACTGGTATCGCAGTTCTGCAGCAAGTGATACATCGATGCTTAGCGAAATCGAGAGATCGAGGATTCCCGGCGTTTCTTAGTGTTTGGCTGGGTGTACGCATGTCAAAATTCTTTATTTCATGCAACTACACACTTACAATACGATAAAACGGGTATCGTCGTGCTGCAGCGATTGATACATCGATGGTTAGCGAAATCTAGAGATCGAGGATTCCCGCCGTTTCTGAGACTTTGGCTGGCTGTACGAGTGTCAAAATCCTTCATTCTATGTAACTACACACTCTCAATACGATAAAACTTGTATCGCAGTTCTGCAGCGATTGATACATCGATGCTTAGCGAAATCGAGAGATCGAGGATTCCCGGCGTTTCTTCGTGTTTGGCTGAGTGCACGCATGTCAAAATTGTTTATTTCATGCAACTACACACTCCCAATACGATAAAACTGGTATCGCAGTTCCGCAGCGAGTGATACATCGATGCTTAGCGAAATCGAGAGATCGAGGATTCCCGGCGTTTCTTAGTGTTTGGCTGGGTGTACGCATTTCGTAATTCTTTATTTCATGCAACTACACACTTACAATACGCTAAAACGGGGATCGTGGTGCTGCAGCGATTGATACATCGATGCTTAGCGAAATCTAGAGATCGAGAATTCCCGCCGTTTCTGAGACTTTGGCTGGCTGTACGAGTGTCAAAATCCTTCATTCTATGTAACTACACACTCTCAATACGATAAAACTGGTATCGCAGTTCTGCAGCGATTGATACATCGATGCTTAGCGACATCGAGAGATCGAAGATTCCCGGCGTTTTTGAGAGTTTGGCTGGGCGTACGAGTGTCAAAATCCTTCAATCTATGTAACTACACACTCTCAATACGATAAAACTGGTATCGCAGTTCTGCAGCGATTGATACATCGATGCTTAGCGAAATCGAGAGATCGAGGATTCCCGGCGTTTCTTAGTGTTTGGCTGGGTGTACGCATGCCAAAATTCTTTATTTCATGCAACTACACACTTTCAATACGATAAAACGCGTATCGTGGAGCTGCAGCGATTGATACATCGATGCTTAGCGAAATCTAGAGATAGAGGATTCCCGCCGTTTCTGAGACTTTGGCTGGCTGTACGAGTGTCAAAATCCTTCATTCTATGTAACTACACACTCTCAATACGATAAAACTGGTATCGCAGTTCTGCAGCGATTGATACATCGATGCTTAGCGAAATCGAGAGATCGAGGATTCCCGGCGTTTCTTAGTGTTTGGCTGGGTGTACGCATGTCAAAATTCTTTATTTCATGCAACTACACACTCAATACGATAAAACTGGTACCGCAGTTCTGCAGCTATTGATACATCGATGCTTAGCGAAATCGAGAGATCGAGAATTCCCGGCGTTTCTTAATGTTTGGCTGGGTGTACGCATGTCAAAATTCTTTATTTCATGCAACTACACACTTAAAATACGATAAAACGGGTATCGTGGTGCTGCAGCGATTGATACATCGATGCTTAGCGAAATCCAGAGATCGAGGATTCTCGGCGTTTCTGAGAGTTCGGCTGGGCGTACGGGTGTCAAAATTCTTTATTTCATGCAACTACACACTCTCAATACGATAAAACTGGTACCGCAGTTCTGCAGCTATTGATACATCGATGCTTAGCGAAATCGAGAGATCGAGGATTCCCGGCGTTTCTTAGTGTTTGGCTGGGTGTACGCATGTCAAAATTCTTTATTTCATGCAATTACACACTTACAATACGATAAAACGGGTATCGTGGTGCTGCAGCGATTGATACATCGATGCTTAGCGAAATCCAGAGATCGAGGATTCCCGCCGTTTCTGAGACTTTGGCTGGCTGTACGGGTGTCAAAATTCTTTATTTCATGCAAATACACACTTGCAATACGATAAAACGGGTATCGTGGTGCTGCGGAGATTGATACGTCGATCCTTAGCGACATCGAGAGATCGAGGATTCCCGGCGTTTCTGAGAGTTTGGCTGGGCGTACGGGTGTCAAAATTCTTTGTTTCATGCAACTACACACTCTAAATACGATAAAACTGGTATCGCAGTTCTGCAGCGATTGATACATCGATGCTTAGCGAAATCGAGAGATCGAGGATTCCCGGCGTTTCTGAGAGTTTGGCTGGGCGTACGGGTGTCAAAATTCTTTATTTCATGCAACTACACACTCTCAATACGATAAAACTGGTATCGCAGTTCTGCAGCGAGTGACACATCGATGCTTAGCGAAATCGAGAGATCGAGAATTCCCGGCGTTTCATAGTGTTTGGCTGGGTGTACGCATGTCAAAATTCTATATTTCATGCAACTACACACTTACAATACGATAAAACGGGTATCGTGGTGCTGCAGCGATTGATACATCGATGCTTAGCGAAATCTAGAGATCGCGGATTCCCGCCGTTTCTGAGACTTTGGCTGGCTGTACGAGTGTCAAAATCCTTCATTCTATGTAACTACATACTCTCAATACGATAAAACTCGTATCGCAGTTCTGCAGCGATTGATACATCGATGCTTAGCGAAATCGAGAGATCGAGGATTCCCGGCGTTTCATAGTGTTTGGCTGGGTGTACGCATGTCAAAATTCTTTATTTCATGCAACTACACACTTACAATACGATAAAACGGGTATCGTGGTGCTGCAGCGATTGATACATCGATGCTTAGCGAAATCTAGAGATCGCGGATTCCCGCCGTTTCTGAGACTTTGGCTGGCTGTACGAGTGTCAAAATCCTTCATTCTATGTAACTACACACTCTCAATACGATAAAACTCGTATCGCAGTTCTGCAGCGATTGATACATCGATGCTTAGCGAAATCGAGAGATCGAGGATTCCCGGCGTTTCTTAGTGTTTGGCTGGGTGTACGCATGTCAAAATTCTTTATTTCATGCAACTACACACTCTCAATACGATAAAACTGGTATCGCAGTTCTGCAGCGAGTGATAAATCGATGCTTAGCGAAATCGAGAGATCGAGGACTCCCGGCGTTTCTTAGTGTTTGGCTGGGTGTACGCATTTCGTAATTCTTTATTTCATGGAACTACACACTTACAATACGCTAAAACGGGTATCGTGGTGCTGCAGCGATTGATACATCGATGCTTACCGAAACCTAGAGATCGAGGATTCCCGCCGTTTCTGAGACTTTGGCTGGTTGTACGAGTGTCAAAATCCTTCATTCTATGTAACTACACACTCTCAATACGATAAAACTGGTATCGCAGTTCTGCAGCGATTGATACATCGATGCTTAGCGACATCGAGTGATCGAAGATTCCCGGCGTTTCTCAGAGTTTGGTTGGGCGTACGAGTGTCAAAATCCTTCATTCTATGTAACTACACACTCTCAATACGATAAAACTGGTATCGCAGTTCTGCAGCGAGTGACACATCGATGCTTAGCGAAATCGAGAGATCGAGGATTCCCGGCGTTTCATAGTGTTTGGCTGGGTGTACGCATGTCAAAATTCTTTATTTCATGCAACTACACACTTACAATACGATAAAACGGGTATCGTGGTGCTGCAGCGATTGATACATCGATGCTTAGCGAAATCTAGAGATCGCGGATTCCCGCCGTTTCTGACACTTTGGCTGGCTGTACGAGTGTCAAAATCCTTCATTCTATGTAACTACACACTCTCAATACGATAAAACTCGTATCGCAGTTCTGCAGCGATTGATACATCGATGCTTAGCGAAATCGAGAGATCGAGGATTCCCGGCGTTTCATAGTGTTTGGCTGGGTGTACGCATGTCAAAATTCTTTATTTCATGCAACTACACACTCTCAATACGATAAAACTGGTATCGCAGTTCTGCATCGAGTGATACATCGATGCTTAGCGAAATCGAGAGATCGAGGACTCCCGGCGTTTCTTAGTGTTTGGCTGGGTGTACGCATTTCGTAATTCTTTATTTCATGCAACTACACACTTACAATACGCTAAAACGGGTATCGTGGTGCTGCAGCGATTGATACATCGATGCTTAGCGAAATCTAGAGATCGAGGATTCCCGCCGTTTCTGAGACTTTGGCTGGTTGTACGAGTGTCAAAATCCTTCATTCTATGTAACTACACACTCTCAATACGATAAAACTGGTATCGCAGTTCTGCAGCGATTGATACATCGATGCTTAGCGACATCGAGAGATCGAAGATTCCCGGCGTTTCTGAGAGTTTGGCTGGGCGCACGAGTGTCAAAATCCTTCATTCTATGTAACTACACACTCTCAATACGATAAAACTGGTATCGCAGTCCTGCAGCGATTGATACATCGATGCTTAGCGAAATCGAGAGATCGAGGATTCCCGGCGTTTCTTAGTGTTTGGCTGGGTGTACGCATGTCAAAATTCTTTATTTCATGCAACTACACACTTAAAATACGATAAAACGGGTATCGTGGTGCTGCAGCGATTGATACATCGATGCTTAGCGAAATCCAGAGATCGAGGATTCTCGGCGTTTCTGAGAGTTCGGCTGGGCGTACGGGTGTCAAAATTCTTTATTTCATGCAACTACACACTCTCAATACGATAAAACTGGTATCGCAGTTCTGCAGCGAGTGACACATCGATGCTTAGCGAAATCGAGAGATCGAGGATTCCCGGCGTTTCATAGTGTTTGGCTGGGTGTACGCATGTCAAAATTCTTTATTTCCTGCAACTACACACTTACAATACGATAAAACGGGTATCGTGGTGCTGCAGCGATTGATACATCGATGCTTAGCGAAATCTAGAGATCGCGGATTCCCGCCGTTTCTGAGACTTTGGCTGGCTGTACGAGTGTCAAAATCCTTCATTCTATGTAACTACACACTCTCAATACGATAAAACTGGTAACGCAGTTCTGCGGCGAGTGACACATCGATGCTTAGCGAAATCGAGAGATCGAGGATTCCCGGCGTTTCATAGTGTTTGGCTGGGTGTACGCATGTCAAAATTCTTTATTTCATGCAACTACACACTTACAATACGATAAAACTGGTATCGCAGTTCTGCAGCTATTGATACATCGATGCTTAGCGAAATCGAGAGATCGAGGATTCCCGGCGTTTCTTAATGTTTGGCTGGGTGTACGCATGTCAAAATTCTTTATTTCATGCAACTACACACTTAAAATACGATAAAACGGGTATCGTGGTGCTGCAGCGATTGATACATCGATGCTTAGCGAAATCCAGAGATCGAGGATTCTCGGCGTTTCTGAGAGTTCGGCTGGGCGTACGGGTGTCAAAATTCTTTATTTCATGCAACTACACACTCTCAATACGATAAAACTGGTATCGCAGTTCTGCAGCGAGTGACACATCGATGCTTAGCGAAATCGAGAGATCGAGGATTCCCGGCGTTTCATAGTGTTTGGCTGGGTGTACGCATGTCAAAATTCTTTATTTCATGCAACTACACACTTACAATACGATAAAACGGGTATCGTGGTGCTGCAGCGATTGATACATCGATGCTTAGCGAAATCTAGAGATCGCGGATTCCCGCCGTTTCTGAGACTTTGGCTGGCTGTACGAGTGTCAAAATCCTTCATTCTATGTAACTACACACTCTCAATACGATAAAACTCGTATCGCAGTTCTGCAGCGATTGATACATCGATGCTTAGCGAAATCGAGAGATCGAGGATTCCCGGCGTTTCATAGTGTTTGGCTGGGTGTACGCATGTCAAAATTCTTTATTTCATGCAACTACACACTCTCAATACGATAAAACTGGTATCGCAGTTCTGCATCGAGTGATACATCGATGCTTAGCGAAATCGAGAGATCGAGGACTCCCGGCGTTTCTTAGTGTTTGGCTGGGTGTACGCATTTCGTAATTCTTTATTTCATGCAACTACACACTTACAATACGCTAAAACGGGTATCGTGGTGCTGCAGCGATTGATACATCGATGCTTAGCGAAATCTAGAGATCGAGGATTCCCGCCGTTTCTGAGACTTTGGCTGGTTGTACGAGTGTCAAAATCCTTCATTCTATGTAACTACACACTCTCAATACGATAAAACTGGTATCGCAGTTCTGCAGCGATTGATACATCGATGCTTAGCGACATCGAGAGATCGAAGATTCCAGGCGTTTCTGAGAGTTTGGCTGGGCGTACGAGTGTCAAAATCCTTCATTCTATGTAACTACACACTCTCAATACGATAAAACTGGTATCGCAGTTCTGCAGCTATTGATACATCGATGCTTAGCGAAATCGAGAGATCGAGGATTCCCGGCGTTTCTTAATGTTTGGCTGGGTGTACGCATGTCAAAATTCTTTATTTCATGCAACTACACACTTAAAATACGATAAAACGGGTATCGTGGTGCTGCAGCGATTGATACATCGATGCTTAGCGAAATCCAGAGATCGAGGATTCTCGGCGTTTCTGAGAGTTCGGCTGGGCTTACGGGTGTCAAAATTCTTTATTTCATGCAACTACACACTCTCAATACGATGAAACTGGTATCGCAGTTCTGCAGCGAGTGACACATCGATGCTTAGCGAAATCGAGAGATCGAGGATTCCCGGCGTTTCATAGTGTTTGGCTGGGTGTACGCATGTCAAAATTCTTTATTTCCTGCAACTACACACTTACAATACGATAAAACGGGTATCGTGGTGCTGCAGCGATTGATACATCGATGCTTAGCGAAATCTAGAGATCGCGGATTCCCGCCGTTTCTGAGACTTTGGCTGGCTGTACGAGTGTCAAAATCCTTCATTCTATGTAACTACACACTCTCAATACGATAAAACTGGTATCGCAGTTCTGCAGCGAGTGACACATCGATGCTTAGCGAAATCGAGAGATCGAGGATTCCCGGCGTTTCATAGTGTTTGGCTGGGTGTACGCATGTCAAAATTCTTTATTTCATGCAACTACACACTTACAATACGATAAAACGGGTATCGTGGTGCTGCAGCGATTGATACATCGATGCTTAGCGAAATCTAGAGATCGCGGATTCCCGCCGTTTCTGAGACTTTGGCTGGCTGTACGAGTGTCAAAATCCTTCATTCTATGTAACTACACACTCTCAATACGATAAAACTGGTATCGCAGTTCTGCAGCGAGTGACACATCGATGCTTAGCGAAATCGAGAGATCGAGGATTCCCGGCGTTTCATAGTGTTTGGCTGGGTGTACGCATGTCAAAATTCTTTATTTCATGCAACTACACACTTACAATACGATAAAACGGGTATCGTGGTGCTGCAGCGATTGATACATCGATGCTTAGCGAAATCTAGAGATCGCGGATTCCCGCCGTTTCTGAGACTTTGGCTGGCTGTACGAGTGTCAAAATCCTTCATTCTATGTAACTACACACTCTCAATACGATAAAACTCGTATCGCAGTTCTGCAGCGATTGATACATCGATGCTTAGCGAAATCGAGAGATCGAGGATTCCCGGCGTTTCATAGTGTTTGGCTGGGTGTACGCATGTCAAAATTCTTTATTTCATGCAACTACACACTCTCAATACGATAAAACTGGTATCGCAGTTCTGCATCGAGTGATACATCGATGCTTAGCGAAATCGAGAGATCGAGGACTCCCGGCGTTTCTTAGTGTTTGGCTGGGTGTACGCATTTCGTAATTCTTTATTTCATGCAACTACACACTTACAATACGCTAAAACGGGTATCGTGGTGCTGCAGCGATTGATACATCGATGCTTAGCGAAATCTAGAGATCGAGGATTCCCGCCGTTTCTGAGACTTTGGCTGGTTGTACGAGTGTCAAAATCCTTCATTCTATGTAACTACACACTCTCAATACGATAAAACTGGTATCGCAGTTCTGCAGCGATTGATACATCGATGCTTAGCGACATCGAGAGATCGAAGATTCCCGGCGTTTCTGAGAGTTTGGCTGGGCGTACGAGTGTCAAAATCCTTCATTCTATGTAACTACACACTCTCAATACGATAAAACTGGTATCGCAGTTCTGCAGCTATTGATACATCGATGCTTAGCGAAATCGAGAGATCGAGGATTCCCGGCGTTTCTTAATGTTTGGCTGGGTGTACGCATGTCAAAATTCTTTATTTCATGCAACTACACACTTAAAATACGATAAAACGGGTATCGTGGTGCTGCAGCGATTGATACATCGATGCTTAGCGAAATCCAGAGATCGAGGATTCTCGGCGTTTCTGAGAGTTCGGCTGGGCGTACGGGTGTCAAAATTCTTTATTTCATGCAACTACACACTCTCAATACGATGAAACTGGTATCGCAGTTCTGCAGCGAGTGACACATCGATGCTTAGCGAAATCGAGAGATCGAGGATTCCCGGCGTTTCATAGTGTTTGGCTGGGTGTACGCATGTCAAAATTCTTTATTTCCTGCAACTACACACTTACAATACGATAAAACGGGTATCGTGGTGCTGCAGCGATTGATACATCGATGCTTAGCGAAATCTAGAGATCGCGGATTCCCGCCGTTTCTGAGACTTTGGCTGGCTGTACGAGTGTCAAAATCCTTCATTCTATGTAACTACACACTCTCAATACGATAAAACTGGTATCGCAGTTCTGCAGCGATTGATACATCGATGCTTAGCGAAATCGAGAGATCGAGGATTCCCGGCGTTTCTTAGTGTTTGGCTGGGTGTACGCATGTCAAAATTCTTTATTTCATGCAACTACACACTCTCAATACGATAAAACTGGTATCGCAGTTCTGCAGCGAGTGATACATCGATGCTTAGCGACATCGAGAGATCGAGGATTCCCGGCGTTTCTGAGAGTTTGGCTGGGCGTACGGGTGTCAAAATTCTTTATTTCATGCAAATACACACTTGCAATACGATAAAACGGGTATTGTGGTGCTGCGGAGATTGATACGTCGATCCTTAGCGACATCGAGAGATCGAGGATTCCCGGCGTTTCTAAGAGTTTGGCTGGGCGTACGGGTGTCAAAATTCTTTGTTTCATGCAACTACACACTCTAAATACGATAAAACTGGTATCGCAGTTCTGCAGCGATTGATACATCGATGCTTAGCGAAATCGAGAGATCGAGGATTCCCGGCGTTTCTTAGTGTTTGGCTGGGTGTACGCATGTCAAAATTCTTTATTTCATGCAACTACACACTCTCAATACGATAAAACTGGTATCGCAGAACTGCAGCGATTGATACATCGATGCTTAGCGAAATCGAGAGATCAAGGATTCCCGGCGTTTCTGAGAGTTTGGCTGGCTGTACGCATGCCAAAATTCTTTATTTCATGCAACTACACACTTTCAATACGATAAAACGGGTATCGTGGTGCTGCAGCGATTGATACATCGATACTTAGCGACATCGAGAGATCGAGGATTCCCGGCGTTTCTGCGAGTTTGGCTGGGCGTGCGGGTGTCAAAATTCTTTATTTCATGCAACTACACACTCTTAATACGATAAAACTGGTATCGCAGTTCTGCAGCGATTGATACGTCGATGCTTAGCGAAATCGAGAGAACGAGGATTCCCGCCGTTTCTGAGACTTTGTTTGGCAATACAGGTGTCAAAATCCTTCATTCTATGTAACTACACACTCTCAATACGATAAAACTCGTATCGCTGTTCTGCAGCGATTGATACATCGATGCTTAGCGAAATCGAGAGATCGAGGATTCCCGGCGTTTCTTTGTGTTTGGCTGGGTGTACGCATGTCAAAATTCTTTATTTCATGCAACTACACACTCTCAATACGATAAAACTGGTTTCGTAGTTCTGCAGCGATTGATACGTCGATGCTTAGCGACATCGAGAGATCGAGGATTCCCGGCGTTTCTGAGAGTTTGGCTGCGCGTACGTGTGTCAAAATTCTTTGTTTCATGCAACTACACACTCTAAATACGATAAAACTGGTATCGCAGTTCTGCAGCGATTGATACATCGATCCTTAGCGACATCGAGAGATCGAGGATTCTCGGCGTTTCTGAGAGTTTGCCTGGGCGTACGGGTGTCAAAATTCTTTATTTCATGCAACTACACACTCAATACGATAAAACTGGTACCGCAGTTCTGCAGCTATTGATACATCGATGCTTAGCGAAATCGAGAGATCGAGGATTCCCGGCGTTTCTTAATGTTTGGCTGGGTGTACGCATGTCAAAATTCTTTATTTCATGCAACTACACACTTAAAATACGATAAAACGGGTATCGTGGTGCTGCAGCGATTGATACATCGATGCTTAGCGAAATCCAGAGCTCGAGGATTCTCGGCGTTTCTGAGAGTTCGGCTGGGCGTACGGGTGTCAAAATTCTTTATTTCATGCAACTACACACTCTCAATACGATAAAACTGGTACCGCAGTTCTGCAGCTATTGATACATCGATGCTTAGCGAAATCGAGAGATCGAGGATTCCCGGCGTTTCTGAGAGTTTGGCTGGGCGTACGGGTGTCAAAATTCTTTATTTCATGCACCTACACACTCTCAATACGATAAAACTGGTATCGCAGTTCTGCAGCGATTGATACATCGATGCTTAGCGAAATCGAGAGATCAAGGATTCCCGGCGTTTCTGAGAGTTTGGCTGGCTGTACGCATGCCAAAATTCTTTATTTCATGCAACTACACACTTTCAATACGATAAAACGGGTATCGTGGAGCTGCAGCGATTGATACATCGATACTTAGCGACATCGAGAGATCGAGGATTCCCGGCGTTTCTGAGAGTTTGGCTGGGCGTACGGGTGTCAAAATTCTTTATTTCATGCAACTACACACTCTCAATACGATAAAACTGGTATCGCAGTTCTGCAGCGATTGATACGTCGATGCTTAGCGAAATCGAGAGAACGAGGATTCCCGCCGTTTCTAAGACTTTGGCTGGCTGTACGAGTGTCAAAATCCTTCATTCTATGTAACTACACACTCTCAATACGATAAAACTGGTATCGCAGTTCTGCAGCGATTGATACATCGATGCTTAGCGAAATCGAGAGATCGAGGATTCCCGGCGTTTCTTAGTGTTTGGCTGGGTGTACGCATGTCAAAATTCTTTATTTCATGCAACTACACACTCTCAATACGATAAAACTGGTATCGCAGTTCTGCAGCAAGTGATACATCGATGCTTAGCGAAATCGAGAGATCGAGGATTCCCGGCGTTTCTTAGTGTTTGGCTGGGTGTACGCATGTCAAAATTCTTTATTTCATGCAACTACACACTTACAATACGATAAAACGGGTATCGTCGTGCTGCAGCGATTGATACATCGATGGTTAGCGAAATCTAGAGATCGAGGATTCCCGCCGTTTCTGAGACTTTGGCTGGCTGTACGAGTGTCAAAATCCTTCATTCTATGTAACTACACACTCTCAATACGATAAAACTTGTATCGCAGTTCTGCAGCGATTGATACATCGATGCTTAGCGAAATCGAGAGATCGAGGATTCCCGGCGTTTCTTCGTGTTTGGCTGAGTGCACGCATGTCAAAATTGTTTATTTCATGCAACTACACACTCCCAATACGATAAAACTGGTATCGCAGTTCCGCAGCGAGTGATACATCGATGCTTAGCGAAATCGAGAGATCGAGGATTCCCGGCGTTTCTTAGTGTTTGGCTGGGTGTACGCATTTCGTAATTCTTTATTTCATGCAACTACACACTTACAATACGCTAAAACGGGGATCGTGGTGCTGCAGCGATTGATACATCGATGCTTAGCGAAATCTAGAGATCGAGAATTCCCGCCGTTTCTGAGACTTTGGCTGGCTGTACGAGTGTCAAAATCCTTCATTCTATGTAACTACACACTCTCAATACGATAAAACTGGTATCGCAGTTCTGCAGCGATTGATACATCGATGCTTAGCGACATCGAGAGATCGAAGATTCCCGGCGTTTTTGAGAGTTTGGCTGGGCGTACGAGTGTCAAAATCCTTCAATCTATGTAACTACACACTCTCAATACGATAAAACTGGTATCGCAGTTCTGCAGCGATTGATACATCGATGCTTAGCGAAATCGAGAGATCGAGGATTCCCGGCGTTTCTTAGTGTTTGGCTGGGTGTACGCATGCCAAAATTCTTTATTTCATGCAACTACACACTTTCAATACGATAAAACGCGTATCGTGGAGCTGCAGCGATTGATACATCGATGCTTAGCGAAATCTAGAGATAGAGGATTCCCGCCGTTTCTGAGACTTTGGCTGGCTGTACGAGTGTCAAAATCCTTCATTCTATGTAACTACACACTCTCAATACGATAAAACTGGTATCGCAGTTCTGCAGCGATTGATACATCGATGCTTAGCGAAATCGAGAGATCGAGGATTCCCGGCGTTTCTTAGTGTTTGGCTGGGTGTACGCATGTCAAAATTCTTTATTTCATGCAACTACACACTCAATACGATAAAACTGGTACCGCAGTTCTGCAGCTATTGATACATCGATGCTTAGCGAAATCGAGAGATCGAGAATTCCCGGCGTTTCTTAATGTTTGGCTGGGTGTACGCATGTCAAAATTCTTTATTTCATGCAACTACACACTTAAAATACGATAAAACGGGTATCGTGGTGCTGCAGCGATTGATACATCGATGCTTAGCGAAATCCAGAGATCGAGGATTCTCGGCGTTTCTGAGAGTTCGGCTGGGCGTACGGGTGTCAAAATTCTTTATTTCATGCAACTACACACTCTCAATACGATAAAACTGGTACCGCAGTTCTGCAGCTATTGATACATCGATGCTTAGCGAAATCGAGAGATCGAGGATTCCCGGCGTTTCTTAGTGTTTGGCTGGGTGTACGCATGTCAAAATTCTTTATTTCATGCAATTACACACTTACAATACGATAAAACGGGTATCGTGGTGCTGCAGCGATTGATACATCGATGCTTAGCGAAATCCAGAGATCGAGGATTCCCGCCGTTTCTGAGACTTTGGCTGGCTGTACGGGTGTCAAAATTCTTTATTTCATGCAAATACACACTTGCAATACGATAAAACGGGTATCGTGGTGCTGCGGAGATTGATACGTCGATCCTTAGCGACATCGAGAGATCGAGGATTCCCGGCGTTTCTGAGAGTTTGGCTGGGCGTACGGGTGTCAAAATTCTTTGTTTCATGCAACTACACACTCTAAATACGATAAAACTGGTATCGCAGTTCTGCAGCGATTGATACATCGATGCTTAGCGAAATCGAGAGATCGAGGATTCCCGGCGTTTCTGAGAGTTTGGCTGGGCGTACGGGTGTCAAAATTCTTTATTTCATGCAACTACACACTCTCAATACGATAAAACTGGTATCGCAGTTCTGCAGCGAGTGACACATCGATGCTTAGCGAAATCGAGAGATCGAGAATTCCCGGCGTTTCATAGTGTTTGGCTGGGTGTACGCATGTCAAAATTCTATATTTCATGCAACTACACACTTACAATACGATAAAACGGGTATCGTGGTGCTGCAGCGATTGATACATCGATGCTTAGCGAAATCTAGAGATCGCGGATTCCCGCCGTTTCTGAGACTTTGGCTGGCTGTACGAGTGTCAAAATCCTTCATTCTATGTAACTACATACTCTCAATACGATAAAACTCGTATCGCAGTTCTGCAGCGATTGATACATCGATGCTTAGCGAAATCGAGAGATCGAGGATTCCCGGCGTTTCATAGTGTTTGGCTGGGTGTACGCATGTCAAAATTCTTTATTTCATGCAACTACACACTTACAATACGATAAAACGGGTATCGTGGTGCTGCAGCGATTGATACATCGATGCTTAGCGAAATCTAGAGATCGCGGATTCCCGCCGTTTCTGAGACTTTGGCTGGCTGTACGAGTGTCAAAATCCTTCATTCTATGTAACTACACACTCTCAATACGATAAAACTCGTATCGCAGTTCTGCAGCGATTGATACATCGATGCTTAGCGAAATCGAGAGATCGAGGATTCCCGGCGTTTCTTAGTGTTTGGCTGGGTGTACGCATGTCAAAATTCTTTATTTCATGCAACTACACACTCTCAATACGATAAAACTGGTATCGCAGTTCTGCAGCGAGTGATAAATCGATGCTTAGCGAAATCGAGAGATCGAGGACTCCCGGCGTTTCTTAGTGTTTGGCTGGGTGTACGCATTTCGTAATTCTTTATTTCATGGAACTACACACTTACAATACGCTAAAACGGGTATCGTGGTGCTGCAGCGATTGATACATCGATGCTTACCGAAACCTAGAGATCGAGGATTCCCGCCGTTTCTGAGACTTTGGCTGGTTGTACGAGTGTCAAAATCCTTCATTCTATGTAACTACACACTCTCAATACGATAAAACTGGTATCGCAGTTCTGCAGCGATTGATACATCGATGCTTAGCGACATCGAGTGATCGAAGATTCCCGGCGTTTCTCAGAGTTTGGTTGGGCGTACGAGTGTCAAAATCCTTCATTCTATGTAACTACACACTCTCAATACGATAAAACTGGTATCGCAGTTCTGCAGCGAGTGACACATCGATGCTTAGCGAAATCGAGAGATCGAGGATTCCCGGCGTTTCATAGTGTTTGGCTGGGTGTACGCATGTCAAAATTCTTTATTTCATGCAACTACACACTTACAATACGATAAAACGGGTATCGTGGTGCTGCAGCGATTGATACATCGATGCTTAGCGAAATCTAGAGATCGCGGATTCCCGCCGTTTCTGACACTTTGGCTGGCTGTACGAGTGTCAAAATCCTTCATTCTATGTAACTACACACTCTCAATACGATAAAACTCGTATCGCAGTTCTGCAGCGATTGATACATCGATGCTTAGCGAAATCGAGAGATCGAGGATTCCCGGCGTTTCATAGTGTTTGGCTGGGTGTACGCATGTCAAAATTCTTTATTTCATGCAACTACACACTCTCAATACGATAAAACTGGTATCGCAGTTCTGCATCGAGTGATACATCGATGCTTAGCGAAATCGAGAGATCGAGGACTCCCGGCGTTTCTTAGTGTTTGGCTGGGTGTGCGCATTTCGTAATTCTTTATTTCATGCAACTACACACTTACAATACGCTAAAACGGGTATCGTGGTGCTGCAGCGATTGATACATCGATGCTTAGCGAAATCTAGAGATCGAGGATTCCCGCCGTTTCTGAGACTTTGGCTGGTTGTACGAGTGTCAAAATCCTTCATTCTATGTAACTACACACTCTCAATACGATAAAACTGGTATCGCAGTTCTGCAGCGATTGATACATCGATGCTTAGCGACATCGAGAGATCGAAGATTCCCGGCGTTTCTGAGAGTTTGGCTGGGCGCACGAGTGTCAAAATCCTTCATTCTATGTAACTACACACTCTCAATACGATAAAACTGGTATCGCAGTCCTGCAGCGATTGATACATCGATGCTTAGCGAAATCGAGAGATCGAGGATTCCCGGCGTTTCTTAGTGTTTGGCTGGGTGTACGCATGTCAAAATTCTTTATTTCATGCAACTACACACTTAAAATACGATAAAACGGGTATCGTGGTGCTGCAGCGATTGATACATCGATGCTTAGCGAAATCCAGAGATCGAGGATTCTCGGCGTTTCTGAGAGTTCGGCTGGGCGTACGGGTGTCAAAATTCTTTATTTCATGCAACTACACACTCTCAATACGATAAAACTGGTATCGCAGTTCTGCAGCGAGTGACACATCGATGCTTAGCGAAATCGAGAGATCGAGGATTCCCGGCGTTTCATAGTGTTTGGCTGGGTGTACGCATGTCAAAATTCTTTATTTCCTGCAACTACACACTTACAATACGATAAAACGGGTATCGTGGTGCTGCAGCGATTGATACATCGATGCTTAGCGAAATCTAGAGATCGCGGATTCCCGCCGTTTCTGAGACTTTGGCTGGCTGTACGAGTGTCAAAATCCTTCATTCTATGTAACTACACACTCTCAATACGATAAAACTGGTAACGCAGTTCTGCGGCGAGTGACACATCGATGCTTAGCGAAATCGAGAGATCGAGGATTCCCGGCGTTTCATAGTGTTTGGCTGGGTGTACGCATGTCAAAATTCTTTATTTCATGCAACTACACACTTACAATACGATAAAACTGGTATCGCAGTTCTGCAGCTATTGATACATCGATGCTTAGCGAAATCGAGAGATCGAGGATTCCCGGCGTTTCTTAATGTTTGGCTGGGTGTACGCATGTCAAAATTCTTTATTTCATGCAACTACACACTTAAAATACGATAAAACGGGTATCGTGGTGCTGCAGCGATTGATACATCGATGCTTAGCGAAATCCAGAGATCGAGGATTCTCGGCGTTTCTGAGAGTTCGGCTGGGCGTACGGGTGTCAAAATTCTTTATTTCATGCAACTACACACTCTCAATACGATAAAACTGGTATCGCAGTTCTGCAGCGAGTGACACATCGATGCTTAGCGAAATCGAGAGATCGAGGATTCCCGGCGTTTCATAGTGTTTGGCTGGGTGTACGCATGTCAAAATTCTTTATTTCATGCAACTACACACTTACAATACGATAAAACGGGTATCGTGGTGCTGCAGCGATTGATACATCGATGCTTAGCGAAATCTAGAGATCGCGGATTCCCGCCGTTTCTGAGACTTTGGCTGGCTGTACGAGTGTCAAAATCCTTCATTCTATGTAACTACACACTCTCAATACGATAAAACTCGTATCGCAGTTCTGCAGCGATTGATACATCGATGCTTAGCGAAATCGAGAGATCGAGGATTCCCGGCGTTTCATAGTGTTTGGCTGGGTGTACGCATGTCAAAATTCTTTATTTCATGCAACTACACACTCTCAATACGATAAAACTGGTATCGCAGTTCTGCATCGAGTGATACATCGATGCTTAGCGAAATCGAGAGATCGAGGACTCCCGGCGTTTCTTAGTGTTTGGCTGGGTGTACGCATTTCGTAATTCTTTATTTCATGCAACTACACACTTACAATACGCTAAAACGGGTATCGTGGTGCTGCAGCGATTGATACATCGATGCTTAGCGAAATCTAGAGATCGAGGATTCCCGCCGTTTCTGAGACTTTGGCTGGTTGTACGAGTGTCAAAATCCTTCATTCTATGTAACTACACACTCTCAATACGATAAAACTGGTATCGCAGTTCTGCAGCGATTGATACATCGATGCTTAGCGACATCGAGAGATCGAAGATTCCAGGCGTTTCTGAGAGTTTGGCTGGGCGTACGAGTGTCAAAATCCTTCATTCTATGTAACTACACACTCTCAATACGATAAAACTGGTATCGCAGTTCTGCAGCTATTGATACATCGATGCTTAGCGAAATCGAGAGATCGAGGATTCCCGGCGTTTCTTAATGTTTGGCTGGGTGTACGCATGTCAAAATTCTTTATTTCATGCAACTACACACTTAAAATACGATAAAACGGGTATCGTGGTGCTGCAGCGATTGATACATCGATGCTTAGCGAAATCCAGAGATCGAGGATTCTCGGCGTTTCTGAGAGTTCGGCTGGGCTTACGGGTGTCAAAATTCTTTATTTCATGCAACTACACACTCTCAATACGATGAAACTGGTATCGCAGTTCTGCAGCGAGTGACACATCGATGCTTAGCGAAATCGAGAGATCGAGGATTCCCGGCGTTTCATAGTGTTTGGCTGGGTGTACGCATGTCAAAATTCTTTATTTCCTGCAACTACACACTTACAATACGATAAAACGGGTATCGTGGTGCTGCAGCGATTGATACATCGATGCTTAGCGAAATCTAGAGATCGCGGATTCCCGCCGTTTCTGAGACTTTGGCTGGCTGTACGAGTGTCAAAATCCTTCATTCTATGTAACTACACACTCTCAATACGATAAAACTGGTATCGCAGTTCTGCAGCGAGTGACACATCGATGCTTAGCGAAATCGAGAGATCGAGGATTCCCGGCGTTTCATAGTGTTTGGCTGGGTGTACGCATGTCAAAATTCTTTATTTCATGCAACTACACACTTACAATACGATAAAACGGGTATCGTGGTGCTGCAGCGATTGATACATCGATGCTTAGCGAAATCTAGAGATCGCGGATTCCCGCCGTTTCTGAGACTTTGGCTGGCTGTACGAGTGTCAAAATCCTTCATTCTATGTAACTACACACTCTCAATACGATAAAACTGGTATCACAGTTCTGCAGCGAGTGACACATCGATGCTTAGCGAAATCGAGAGATCGAGGATTCCCGGCGTTTCATAGTGTTTGGCTGGGTGTACGCATGTCAAAATTCTTTATTTCATGCAACTACACACTTACAATACGATAAAACGGGTATCGTGGTGCTGCAGCGATTGATACATCGATGCTTAGCGAAATCTAGAGATCGCGGATTCCCGCCGTTTCTGAGACTTTGGCTGGCTGTACGAGTGTCAAAATCCTTCATTCTATGTAACTACACACTCTCAATACGATAAAACTCGTATCGCAGTTCTGCAGCGATTGATACATCGATGCTTAGCGAAATCGAGAGATCGAGGATTCCCGGCGTTTCATAGTGTTTGGCTGGGTGTACGCATGTCAAAATTCTTTATTTCATGCAACTACACACTCTCAATACGATAAAACTGGTATCGCAGTTCTGCATCGAGTGATACATCGATGCTTAGCGAAATCGAGAGATCGAGGACTCCCGGCGTTTCTTAGTGTTTGGCTGGGTGTACGCATTTCGTAATTCTTTATTTCATGCAACTACACACTTACAATACGCTAAAACGGGTATCGTGGTGCTGCAGCGATTGATACATCGATGCTTAGCGAAATCTAGAGATCGAGGATTCCCGCCGTTTCTGAGACTTTGGCTGGTTGTACGAGTGTCAAAATCCTTCATTCTATGTAACTACACACTCTCAATACGATAAAACTGGTATCGCAGTTCTGCAGCGATTGATACATCGATGCTTAGCGACATCGAGAGATCGAAGATTCCCGGCGTTTCTGAGAGTTTGGCTGGGCGTACGAGTGTCAAAATCCTTCATTCTATGTAACTACACACTCTCAATACGATAAAACTGGTATCGCAGTTCTGCAGCTATTGATACATCGATGCTTAGCGAAATCGAGAGATCGAGGATTCCCGGCGTTTCTTAATGTTTGGCTGGGTGTACGCATGTCAAAATTCTTTATTTCATGCAACTACACACTTAAAATACGATAAAACGGGTATCGTGGTGCTGCAGCGATTGATACATCGATGCTTAGCGAAATCCAGAGATCGAGGATTCTCGGCGTTTCTGAGAGTTCGGCTGGGCGTACGGGTGTCAAAATTCTTTATTTCATGCAACTACACACTCTCAATACGATAAAACTGGTATCGCAGTTCTGCAGCGAGTGACACATCGATGCTTAGCGAAATCGAGAGATCGAGGATTCCCGGCGTTTCATAGTGTTTGGCTGGGTGTACGCATGTCAAAATTCTTTATTTCCTGCAACTACACACTTACAATACGATAAAACGGGTATCGTGGTGCTGCAGCGATTGATACATCGATGCTTAGCGAAATCTAGAGATCGCGGATTCCCGCCGTTTCTGAGACTTTGGCTGGCTGTACGAGTGTCAAAATCCTTCATTCTATGTAACTACACACTCTCAATACGATAAAACTCGTATCGCAGTTCTGCAGCGATTGATACATCGATGCTTAGCGAAATCGAGAGATCGAGGATTCCCGGCGTTTCATAGTGTTTGGCTGGGTGTACGCATGTCAAAATTCTTTATTTCATGCAACTACACACTCTCAATACGATAAAACTGGTATCGCAGTTCTGCATCGAGTGATACATCGATGCTTAGCGAAATCGAGAGATCGAGGACTCCCGGCGTTTCTTAGTGTTTGGCTGGGTGTACGCATTTCGTAATTCTTTATTTCATGCAACTACACACTTACAATACGCTAAAACGGGTATCGTGGTGCTGCAGCGATTGATACATCGATGCTTAGCGAAATCTAGAGATCGAGGATTCCCGCCGTTTCTGAGACTTTGGCTGGTTGTACGAGTGTCAAAATCCTTCATTCTATGTAACTACACACTCTCAATACGATAAAACTGGTATCGCAGTTCTGCAGCGATTGATACATCGATGCTTAGCGAAATCGAGAGATCGAGGATTCCCGGCGTTTCTTAGTGTTTGGCTGGGTATACGCATGTCAAAATTCTTTATTTCATGCAACTACACACTCTCAATACGATAAAACTGGTATCGCAGTTCTGCAGCAAGTGATACATCGATGCTTTGCGAAATCGAGAGATCGAGGATTCCCGGCGTTTCTTAGTGTTTGGCTGGGTGTACGCATGTCAAAATTCTTTATTTCATGCAACTACACACTTACAATACGATAAAACGGGTATCGTGGTGCTGCAGCGATTGATACATCGATGCTTAGCGAAATCTAGAGATCGAGGATTCCCGCCGTTTCTGAGACTTTGGCTGGCTGTACGAGTGTCAAAATCCTTCATTCTATGTAACTACACACTCTAAATACGATAAAACTTGTATCGCAGTTCTGCAGCGATTGATACATCGATGCTTAGCGAAATCGAGAGATCGAGGATTCCCGGCGTTTCTTAGTGTTTGGCTGGGTGTACGCATGTCAAAATTCTTTATTTCATGCAACTACACACTCCCAATACGATAAAACTGGTATCGCAGTTCCGCAGCGAGTGATACATCGATGCTTAGCGAAATCGAGAGATCGAGGATTCCCGGCGTTTCTTAGTGTTTGGCTGGGTGTACGCATTTCGTAATTCTTTATTTCATGCAACTACACACTTACAATACGCTAAAACGGGGATCGTGGTGCTGCAGCTATCGATACATCGATGCTTAGCGAAATCTAGAGATCGAGAATTCCCGCCGTTTCTGAGACTTTAACTGGCTGTACGAGTGTCAAAATCCTTCATTCTATGTAACTACACACTCTCAATACGATAAAACTGGTATCGCAGTTCTGCAGCGATTGATACATCGATGCTTAGCGACATCGAGAGATCGAAGATTCCCGACGTTTTTGAGAGTTTGGCTGGGCGTACGAGTGTCAAAATCCTTCATTCTATGTAACTACACACTCTCAATACGATAAAACTGGTATCGCAGTTCTGCAGCGATTGATACATCGATGCTTAGCGAAATCGAGAGATCGAGGATTCCCGGCGTTTCTTAGTGTTTGGCTGGGTGTACGCATTTCGTAATTCTTTATTTCATGCAACTACACACTTACAATACGCTAAAACGGGGATCGTGGTGCTGCAGCTATCGATACATCGATGCTTAGCGAAATCTAGAGATCGAGAATTCCCGCCGTTTCTGAGACTTTGGCTGGCTGTACGAGTGTCAAAATCCTTCATTCTATGTAACTACACACTCTCAATACGATAAAACTGGTATCGCAGTTCTGCAGCGATTGATACATCGATGCTTAGCGAAATCTAGAGATCGAGGATTCCCGCCGTTTCTGAGACTTTGGCTGGCTGTACGAGTGTCAAAATCCTTCATTCTATGTAACTACACACTCTCAATACGATAAAACTGGTATCGCAGTTCTGCAGCGATTGATACATCGATGCTTAGCGAAATCGAGAGATCGAGGATTCCCGGCGTTTCTTAGTGTTTGGCTGGGTGTACGCATGTCAAAATTCTTTATTTCATGCAACTACACACTCTCAATACGATAAAACTGGTATCGCAGTTCTGCAGCGATTGATACATCGATGCTTAGCGAAATCGAGAGATCGAGGATTCCCGGCGTTTCTTAGTGTTTGGCTGGGTGTACGCATTTCGTAATTCTTTATTTCATGCAACTACACACTTACAATACGCTAAAACGGGTATCGTGGTGCTGCGGCGATTGATACGTCGATCCTTAGCGACATCGAGAGATCGAGGATTCCCGGCGTTTCTGAGAGTTTGGCTGGGCGTACGAGTGTCAAAATCCTTCATTCTATGTAACTACACACTCTCAATACGATAAAACTGGTATCGCAGTTCTGCAGCGATTGATACATCGATGCTTAGCGAAATCGCGAGATCGAGGATTCCCGGCGTTTCTCAGTGTTTGGCTGGGTGTACGCATGCCAAAATTCTTTATTTCATGCAACTACACACTTTCAATACGATAAAACGGGTATCGTGGTGCTGTAGCGATTGATACATCAATGCCTAGCGAAATCGAGAGATCGAGGATTCCCGGCGTTTCTGAGACTTTGGCTGGCTGTACGAGTGTCAAAATCCTTCATTCTATGTAACTACACACTCTCAATACGATAAAACTGGTATCGCAGTTCTGCAGCGAGTGATACATCGATGCTTAGCGAAATCGAGAGATCGAGGATTCCCGGCGTTTCTTAGTGTTTGGCTGGGTGTACGCATGTCAAAATTCTTTATTTCATGCAACTACACACTCTCAATACGATAAAACTGGTATCGCAGTTCTGCAGCGAGTGATACATCGATGCTTAGCGACATCGAGAGATCGAGGATTCCCGGCGTTTCTGAGAGTTTGGCTGGGCGTACGGGTGTCAATATTCTTTATTTCATGCAACTACACACTTGCAATACGATAAAACGGGTATCGTGGTGCTGCGGCGATTGATACGTCGATCCTTAGCGACATCGAGAGATCGAGAATTCCCGGCGTTTCTGAGAATTTGGCTGGGCGTACGAGTGTCAAAATCCTTCATTCAATGTAACTACACACTCTCAATACGATAAAACTGGTATGGCAGTTCTGCAGCGATTGATACATCGATGCTTAGCGAAATCGAGAGATCGAGGATTCCCGGCGTTTCTTAGTGTTTGGCTGGGTGTACGCATTTCGTAATTCTTTATTTCATGCAACTACACACTTTCAATACGATAAAACGGGTATCGTGGTGCTGTAGCGATTGATACATCGATGCTTAGCGAAATCGAGAGATCGAGGATTCCCGCCGTTTCTGAGACTTTGGCTGGGCGTACGAGTGTCAAAATCCTTCATTCTATGTAACTACACACTCTCAATACGATAAAACTGGTATCGCAGTTCTGCAGCGATTGATACATCGATGCTTAGCGAAATCGAGAGATCGAGGATTCCCGGCGTTTCTTAGTGTTTGGCTGGGTGTACGCATGCCAAATTTCTTTATTTCATGCAACTACACACTTTCAATACGATAAAACGGGTATCGTGGTGCTGTAGCGATTGATACATCAATGCTTAGCGAAATCGAGAGATCGAGGATTCCCGGCGTTTCTGAGACTTTGGCTGGCTGTACGAGTGTCAAAATCCTTCATTCTATGTAATTCTATCTATACACACGCTTAATACGATAAAACTGGTATCGCAGTTCTGCAGCGATTGATACATCGATGCTTAGCGAAATCGAGAGATCGAGGATTCCCGGCGTTTCTTAGTGTTTGGCTGGGTGTACGCATGTCAAAATTCTTTATTTCATGCAACTACACACTCTCAATACGATAAAACTGGTATCGCAGTTCTGCAGCGAGTGATACATCGATGCTTAGCGACATCGAGAGATCGAGGATTCCCGGCGTTTCTGAGAGTTTGGCTGGGCGTACGGGTGTCAAAATCCTTCATTCTATGTAACTACACACTCTCAATACGATAAAACTGGTATCGCAGTTCTGCAGCGATTGATACATCGATGCTTAGCGAAATCGAGAGATCGAGGATTCCCGGCGTTTCTTAGTGTTTGGCTGGGCGTACGGGTGTCAAATCTCTTTATTTCATGCAACTACACACTCTCAATACGATAAAACTGGTATCGCAGTTCTGCAGCGATTGATACGTCGATGCTTAGCGAAATCGAGAGATCGAGGATTCCCGGCGTTTCTTAGTGTTTGGCTGGGTGTACGCATGTCAAAATTCTTTACTTATGCAACTAGACACTTACAATACGATAAAACGGGTATCGTGGTGCTGCAGCGATTGATACATCGATGCTTAGCGAAATCGAGAGATCGAGGATTCCCGGCGTTTCTTAGTGTTTGGCTGGGCGTACGGGTGTCAAATCTCTTTAGTTCATGCAACTACACACTCTCAATACGATAAAACTGGTATCGCAGTTCTGCAGCGATTGATACATCGATGCTTAGCGAAATCGAGAGATCGAGGATTCCCGGCGTTTCTTAGTGTTTGGCTGGGTGTACGCATGCCAAAATTCTTTATTTCATGCAACTACACACTTTCAATACGATAAAACGGGTATCGTGGTGCTGTAGCGATTGATACATCGATGCTTAGCGAAATCGAGAGATCGAGGATTCCCGGCGTTTCTTAATGTTTGGCTGGGTGTACGCATGTCAAAATTCTTTATTTCATGCAACTACACACTTAAAATACGATAAAACGGGTATCGTGGTGCTGCAGCGATTGATACATCGATGCTTAGCGAAATCTAGAGATCGCGGATTCCCGCCGTTTCTGAGACTTTGGCTGGCTGTACGAGTGTCAAAATCCTTCATTCTATGTAACTACACACTCTCAATACGATAAAACTCGTATCGCAGTTCTGCAGCGATTGATACATCGATGCTTAGCGAAATCGAGAGATCGAGGATTCCCGTCGTTTCTTAGTGTTTGGCTGGGTGTACGCATGTCAAAATTCTTTATTTCATGCAAATACACACTCTCAATACGATGAAACTGGTATCGCAGTTCTGCAGCGAGTGATGCATCGATGCTTAGCGAAATCGAGAGATCGAGGATTCCCGCCTTTTCTGAGACTTTGGCTGGGCGTACGAGTGTCAAAATTATTCATTCTATGTAACTACACACTCTTAATACGATAAAACTGGTATCGCAGTTCTGCAGCGATTGATACATCGATGCTTAGCGAAATCGAGAGATCGAGGATTCCCGGCGTTTCTTAGTGTTTGGCTGGGTGTACGCATGCCAAATTTCTTTATTTCATGCAACTACACACTTTCAATACGATAAAACGGGTATCGTGGTGCTGTAGCGATTGATACATCAATGCTTAGCGAAATCGAGAGATCGAGGATTCCCGGCGTTTCTGAGACTTTGGCTGGCTGTACGAGTGTCAAAATCCTTCATTCTATGTAACTACACACTCTCAATACGATAAAACTGGTATCGCAGTTCTGCAGCGATTGATACATCGATGCTTAGCGAAATCGAGAGATCGAGGATTCCCGGCGTTTCTTAGTGTTTGGCTGGGTGTACGCATGTCAAAATTCTTTATTTCATGCAACTACACACTCTCAATACGATAAAACTGGTATCGCAGTTCTGCAGCGAGTGATACATCGATGCTTAGCGACATCGAGAGATCGAGGATTCCCGGCGTTTCTGAGAGTTTGGCTGGGCGTACGGGTGTCAAAATTCTTTATTTCATGCAAATACACACTTGCAATACGATAAAACGGGTATTGTGGTGCTGCGGAGATTGATACGTCGATCCTTAGCGACATCGAGAGATCGAGGATTCCCGGCGTTTCTAAGAGTTTGGCTGGGCGTACGGGTGTCAAAATTCTTTGTTTCATGCAACTACACACTCTAAATACGATAAAACTGGTATCGCAGTTCTGCAGCGATTGATACATCGATGCTTAGCGAAATCGAGAGATCGAGGATTCCCGGCGTTTCTTAGTGTTTGGTGGGTGTACGCATGTCAAAATTCTTTATTTCATGCAACTACACACTCTCAATACGATAAAACTGGTATCGCAGAACTGCAGCGATTGATACATCGATGCTTAGCGAAATCGAGAGATCAAGGATTCCCGGCGTTTCTGAGAGTTTGGCTGGCTGTACGCATGCCAAAATTCTTTATTTCATGCAACTACACACTTTCAATACGATAAAACGGGTATCGTGGTGCTGCAGCGATTGATACATCGATACTTAGCGACATCGAGAGATCGAGGATTCCCGGCGTTTCTGGGAGTTTGGCTGGGCGTACGGGTGTCAAAATTGTTTATTTCATGCAACTACACACTCTCAATACGATAAAACTGGTATCGCAGTTCTGCAGCGATTGATACGTCGATGCTTAGCGAAATCGAGAGAACGAGGATTCCCGCCGTTTCTGAGACTTTGGTTGGCAATACAGGTGTCAAAATCCTTCATTCTATGTAACTACACACTCTCAATACGATAAAACTCGTATCGCTGTTCTGCAGCGATTGATACATCGATGCTTAGCGAAATCGAGAGATCGAGGATTCCCGGCGTTTCTTTGTGTTTGGCTGGGTGTACGCATGTCAAAATTCTTTATTTCATGCAACTACACACTCTCAATACGATAAAACTGGTTTCGTAGTTCTGCAGCGATTGATACGTCGATGCTTAGCGAAATCGAGAGATCGAGGATTCCCGGCGTTTCTTAATGTTTGGCTGGGTGTACGCATGTCAAAATTCTTTATTTCATGCAACTACACACTTAAAATACGATAAAACGGGTATCGTGGTGCTGCAGCGATTGATACATCGGTGCTTAGCGAAATCCAGAGATCGAGGATTCTCGGCGTTTCTGAGAGTTCGGCTGGGCGTACGGGTGTCAAAATTATTCATTCTATGTAACTACACACTCTCAATACGATAAAACTGGTATCGCAGTTCTGCAGCAAGTGATACATCGATGCTTAGCGAAATCGAGAGATCGAGGATTCCCGTCGTTTCTTAGTGTTTGGCTGGGTGTACGCATGTCAAAATTCTTTATTTCATGCAACTACACACTTACAATACGATAAAACGGGTATCGTGGTGCTGCAGCGATTGATACATCGATGCTTAGCGAAATCTAGAGATCGAGGATTCCCGCCGTTTCTGAGACTTTGGCTGGCTGTACGAGTGTCAAAATCCTTCATTCTATGTAACTACACACTCTCAATACGATAAAACTTGTATCGCAGTTCTGCAGCGATTGATACATCGATGCTTAGCGAAATCGAGAGATCGAGGATTCCCGGCGTTTCTTAGTGTTTGGCTGGGTGTACGCATGTCAAAATTCTTTATTTCATGCAACTACACACTCCCAATACGATAAAACTGGTATCGCAGTTCCGCAGCGAGTGATACATCGATGCTTAGCGAAATCGAGAGATCGAGGATTCCCGGCGTTTCTTAGTGTTTGGCTGGGTGTACGCATTTCGTAATTCTTTATTTCATGCAACTACACACTTACAATACGCTAAAACGGGGATCGTGGTGCTGCAGCTATTGATACATCGATGCTTAGCGAAATCTAGAGATCGAGAATTCCCGCCGTTTCTGAGACTTTGGCTGGCTGTACGAGTGTCAAAATCCTTCATTCTATGTAACTACACACTCTCAATACGATAAAACTGGTATCGCAGTTCTGCAGCGATTGATACATCGATGCTTAGCGACATCGAGAGATCGAAGATTCCCGGCGTTTTTGAGAGTTTGGCTGGGCGTACGAGTGTCAAAATCCTTCATTCTATGTAACTACACACTCTCAATACGATAAAACTGGTATCGCAGTTCTGCAGCGATTGATACATCGATGCTTAGCGAAATCGAGAGATCGAGGATTCCCGGCGTTTCTTAGTGTTTGGCTGGGTGTACGCATGCCAAAATTCTTTATTTCATGCAACTACACACTTTCAATACGATAAAACGCGTATCGTGGAGCTGCAGCGATTGATACATCGATGCTTAGCGAAATCTAGAGATCGAGGATTCCCGCCGTTTCTGAGACTTTGGCTGGCTGTACGAGTGTCAAAATCCTTCATTCTATGTAACTACACACTCTCAATACGATAAAACTGGTATCGCAGTTCTGCAGCGATTGATACATCGATGCTTAGCGAAATCGAGAGATCGAGGATTCCCGGCGTTTCTTAGTATTTGGCTGGGTGTACGCATGTCAAAATTCTTTATTTCATGCAACTACACACTCTCAATACGATAAAACTGGTATCGCAGTTCTGCAGCGAGTGATACATCGATGCTTAGCGAAATCGAGAGATCGAGGATTCCCGGCGTTTCTCAGTGTTTGGCTGGGTGTACGCATTTCGTAATTCTTTATTTCATGCAACTACACACTTACAATACGCTAAAACGGGTATCGTGGTGCTGCAGCGATTGATACATCGATGCTTAGCGAAATCTAGAGATCGAGGATTCCCGCCGTTTCTGAGACTTTGGCTGGTTGTACGAGTGTCAAAATCCTTCATTCTATGTAACTACACACTCTCAATACGATAAAACTGGTATCGCAGTTCTGCAGCGATTGATACATCGATGCTTAGCGACATCGAGAGATCGAAGATTCCCGGCGTTTCTGAGAGTTTGGCTGGGCGTACGAGTGTCAAAATCCTTTATTCTATGTAACTACACACTCTCAATACGATAAAACTGGTATCGCAGTTCTGCAGCGATTGATACATCGATGCTTAGCGAAATCGAGAGATCGAGGATTCCCGGCGTTTCTTAGTGTTTGGCTGGGTGTACGCATTTCGTAATTCTTTATTTCATGCAACTACACACTTACAATACGCTAAAACGGGTATCGTGGTGCTGCGGCGATTGATACGTCGATCCTTAGCGACATCGAGAGATCGAGGATTCCCGGCGTTTCTGAGAGTTTGGCTGGGCGTACGAGTGTCAAAATCCTTCATTCTATGTAACTACACACTCTCAATACGATCAAACTGGTATCGCAGTTCTGCAGCGATTGATACATCGATGCTTAGCGAAATCGCGAGATCGAGGATTCCCGGCGTTTCTCAGTGTTTGGCTGGGTGTACGCATGCCAAAATTCTTTATTTCATGCAACTACACACTTTCAATACGATATAACGGGTATCGTGGTGCTGTAGCGATTGATACATCAATGCCTAGCGAAATCGAGAGATCGAGGATTCCCGGCGTTTCTGAGACTTTGGCTGGCTGTACGAGTGTCAAAATCCTTCATTCTATGTAACTACACACTCTCAATACGATAAAACTGGTATCGCAGTTCTGCAGCGAGTGATACATCGATGCTTAGCGAAATCGAGAGATCGAGGATTCCCGGCGTTTCTTAGTGTTTGGCTGGGTGTACGCATGTCAAAATTCTTTATTTCATGCAACTACACACTCTCAATACGATAAAACTGGTATCGCAGTTCTGCAGCGAGTGATACATCGATGCTTAGCGACATCGAGAGATAGAGGATTCCCGGCGTTTCTTAGAGTTTGGCTGGGCGTACGGGTGTCAATATTCTTTATTTCATGCAACTACACACTTGCAATACGATAAAACGGGTATCGTGGTGCTGCGGCGATTGATACGTCGATCCTTAGCGACATCGAGAGATCGAGAATTCCCGGCGTTTCTGAGAATTTGGCTGGGCGTACGAGTGTCAAAATCCTTCATTCTATGTAACTACACACTCTCAATACGATAAAACTGGTATGGCAGTTCTGCAGCGATTGATACATCGATGCTTAGCGAAATCGAGAGATCGAGGATTCCCGGCGTTTCTTAGTGTTTGGCTGGGTGTACGCATTTCGTAATTCTTTATTTCATGCAACTACACACTTTCAATACGATAAAACGGGTATCGTGGTGCTGTAGCGATTGATACATCGATGCTTAGCGAAATCGAGAGATCGAGGATTCCCGCCGTTTCTGAGACTTTGGCTGGGCGTACGAGTGTCAAAATCCTTCATTCTATGTAACTACACACTCTCAATACGATAAAACTGGTATCGCAGTTCTGCAGCGATTGATACATCGATGCTTAGCGAAATCGAGAGATCGAGGATTCCCGGCGTTTCTTAGTGTTTGGCTGGGTGTACGCATGCCAAATTTCTTTATTTCATGCAACTACACACTTTCAATACGATAAAACGGGTATCGTGGTGCTGTAGCGATTGATACATCAATGCTTAGCGAAATCGAGAGATCGAGGATTCCCGGCGTTTCTGAGACTTTGGCTGGCTGTACGAGTGTCAAAATCCTTCATTCTATGTAATTCTATCTATACACACGCTTAATACGATAAAACTGGTATCGCAGTTCTGCAGCGATTGATACATCGATGCTTAGCGAAATCGAGAGATCGAGGATTCCCGGCGTTTCTTAGTGTTTGGCTGGGTGTACGCATGTCAAAATTCTTTATTTCATGCAACTACACACTCTCAATACGATAAAACTGGTATCGCAGTTCTGCAGCGAGTGATACATCGATGCTTAGCGACATCGAGAGATCGAGGATTCCCGGCGTTTCTGAGAGTTTGGCTGGGCGTACGGATGTCAAAATCCTTTATTCTATGTAACTACACACTCACAATACGATAAAACTGGTATCGCAGTTCTGCAGCGATTGATACATCGATGCTTAGCGAAATCGAGAGATCGAGGATTCCCGGCGTTTCTTAGTGTTTGGCTGGGTGTACGCATTTCGTAATTCTTTATTTCATGCAACTACACACTTACAATACGCTAAAACGGGTATCGTGGTGCTGCGGCGATTGATACGTCGATCCTTAGCGACATCGAGAGATCGAGGATTCCCGCCGTTTCTGAGACTTTGGCTGGCTGTACGAGTGTCAAAATCCTTCATTCTATGTAACTACACACTCTCAATACGATAAAACTGGTATCGCAGTTCTGCAGCTATTGATACATCGATGCTTAGCGAAATCGAGAGATCGAGGATTCCCGGCGTTTCTTAATGTTTGGCTGGGTGTACGCATGTCAAAATTCTTTATTTCATGCAACTACACACTTAAAATACGATAAAACGGGTATCGTGGTGCTGCAGCGATTGATACATCGATGCTTAGCGAAATCCAGAGATCGAGGATTCTCGGCGTTTCTGAGAGTTCGGCTGGGCGTACGGGTGTCAAAATTCTTTATTTCATGCAACTACACACTCTCAATACGATAAAACTGGTATCGCAGTTCTGCAGCGAGTGACACATCGATGCTTAGCGAAATCGAGAGATCGAGGATTCCCGGCGTTTCATAGTGTTTGGCTGGGTGTACGCATGTCAAAATTCTTTATTTCCTGCAACTACACACTTACAATACGATAAAACGGGTATCGTGGTGCTGCAGCGATTGATACATCGATGCTTAGCGAAATCTAGAGATCGCGGATTCCCGCCGTTTCTGAGACTTTGGCTGGCTGTACGAGTGTCAAAATCCTTCATTCTATGTAACTACACACTCTCAATACGATAAAACTGGTATCGCAGTTCTGCAGCGAGTGACACATCGATGCTTAGCGAAATCGAGAGATCGAGGATTCCCGGCGTTTCATAGTGTTTGGCTGGGTGTACGCATGTCAAAATTCTTTATTTCATGCAACTACACACTTACAATACGATAAAACGGGTATCGTGGTGCTGCAGCGATTGATACATCGATGCTTAGCGAAATCTAGAGATCGCGGATTCCCGCCGTTTCTGAGACTTTGGCTGGCTGTACGAGTGTCAAAATCCTTCATTCTATGTAACTACACACTCTCAATACGATAAAACTCGTATCGCAGTTCTGCAGCGATTGATACATCGATGCTTAGCGAAATCGAGAGATCGAGGATTCCCGGCGTTTCATAGTGTTTGGCTGGGTGTACGCATGTCAAAATTCTTTATTTCATGCAACTACACACTCTCAATACGATAAAACTGGTATCGCAGTTCTTCATCGAGTGATACATCGATGCTTAGCGAAATCGAGAGATCGAGGACTCCCGGCGTTTCTTAGTGTTTGGCTGGGTGTACGCATTTCGTAATTCTTTATTTCATGCAACTACACACTTACAATACGCTAAAACGGGTATCGTGGTGCTGCAGCGATTGATACATCGATGCTTAGCGAAATCTAGAGATCGAGGATTCCCGCCGTTTCTGAGACTTTGGCTGGTTGTACGAGTGTCAAAATCCTTCATTCTATGTAACTACACACTCTCAATACGATAAAACTGGTATCGCAGTTCTGCAGCGATTGATACATCGATGCTTAGCGAAATCGAGAGATCGAGGATTCCCGGCGTTTCTTAGTGTTTGGCTGGGTGTACGCATGTCAAAATTCTTTATTTCATGCAACTACACACTCTCAATACGATAAAACTGGTATCGCAGTTCTGCAGCAAGTGATACATCGATGCTTAGCGAAATCGAGAGATCGAGGATTCCCGGCGTTTCTTAGTGTTTGGCTGGGTGTACGCATGTCAAAATTCTTTATTTCATGCAACTACACACTTACAATACGATAAAACGGGTATCGTGGTGCTGCAGCGATTGATACATCGATGCTTAGCGAAATCTAGAGATCGAGGATTCCCGCCGTTTCTGAGACTTTGGCTGGCTGTACGAGTGTCAAAATCCTTCATTCTATGTAACTACACACTCTAAATACGATAAAACTTGTATCGCAGTTCTGCAGCGATTGATACATCGATGCTTAGCGAAATCGAGAGATCGAGGATTCCCGGCGTTTCTTAGTGTTTGGCTGGGTGTACGCATGTCAAAATTCTTTATTTCATGCAACTACACACTCCCAATACGATAAAACTGGTATCGCAGTTCCGCAGCGAGTGATACATCGATGCTTAGCGAAATCGAGAGATCGAGGATTCCCGGCGTTTCTTAGTGTTTGGCTGGGTGTACGCATTTCGTAATTCTTTATTTCATGCAACTACACACTTACAATACGCTAAAACGGGGATCGTGGTGCTGCAGCTATTGATACATCGATGCTTAGCGAAATCTAGAGATCGAGAATTCCCGCCGTTTCTGAGACTTTGGCTGGCTGTACGAGTGTCAAAATCCTTCATTCTATGTAACTACACACTCTCAATACGATAAAACTGGTATCGCAGTTCTGCAGCGATTGATACATCGATGCTTAGCGACATCGAGAGATCGAAGATTCCCGGCGTTTTTGAGAGTTTGGCTGGGCGTACGAGTGTCAAAATCCTTCATTCTATGTAACTACACACTCTCAATACGATAAAACTGGTATCGCAGTTCTGCAGCGATTGATACATCGATGCTTAGCGAAATCGAGAGATCGAGGATTCCCGGCGTTTCTTAGTGTTTGGCTGGGTGTACGCATGCCAAAATTCTTTATTTCATGCAACTACACACTTTCAATACGATAAAACGCGTATCGTGGAGCTGCAGCGATTGATACATCGATGCTTAGCGAAATCTAGAGATCGAGGATTCCCGCCGTTTCTGAGACTTTGGCTGGCTGTACGAGTGTCAAAATCCTTCATTCTATGTAACTACACACTCTCAATACGATAAAACTGGTATCGCAGTTCTGCAGCGATTGATACATCGATGCTTAGCGAAATCGAGAGATCGAGGATTCCCGGCGTTTCTTAGTGTTTGGCTGGGTGTACGCATGTCAAAATTCTTTATTTCATGCAACTACACACTCTCAATACGATAAAACTGGTATCGCAGTTCTGCAGCGAGTGATACATCGATGCTTAGCGAAATCGAGAGATCGAGGATTCCCGGCGTTTCTCAGTGTTTGGCTGGGTGTACGCATTTCGTAATTCTTTATTTCATGCAACTACACACTTACAATACGCTAAAACGGGTATCGTGGTGCTGCAGCGATTGATACATCGATGCTTAGCGAAATCTAGAGATCGAGGATTCCCGCCGTTTCTGAGACTTTGGCTGGTTGTACGAGTGTCAAAATCCTTCATTCTATGTAACTACACACTCTCAATACGATAAAACTGGTATCGCAGTTCTGCAGCGATTGATACATCGTTGCTTAGCGACATCGAGAGATCGAAGATTCCCGGCGTTTCTGAGAGTTTGGCTGGGCGTACGAGTGTCAAAATCCTTTATTCTATGTAACTACACACTCTCAATACGATAAAACTGGTATCGCAGTTCTGCAGCGATTGATACATCGATGCTTAGCGAAATCGAGAGATCGAGGATTCCCGGCGTTTCTTAGTGTTTGGCTGGGTGTACGCATTTCGTAATTCTTTATTTCATGCAACTACACACTTACAATACGCTAAAACGGGTATCGTGGTGCTGCGGCGATTGATACGTCGATCCTTAGCGACATCGAGAGATCGAGGATTCCCGGCGTTTCTGAGAGTTTGGCTGGGCGTACGAGTGTCAAAATCCTTCATTCTATGTAACTACACACTCTCAATACGATAAAACTGGTATCGCAGTTCTGCAGCCATTGATACATCGATGCTTAGCGAAATCGCGAGATCGAGGATTCCCGGCGTTTCTCAGTGTTTGGCTGGGTGTACGCATGCCAAAATTCTTTATTTCATGCAACTACACACTTTCAATACGATAAAACGGGTATCGTGGTGCTGTAGCGATTGATACATCAATGCCTAGCGAAATCGAGAGATCGAGGATTCCCGGCGTTTCTGAGACTTTGGCTGGCTGTACGAGTGTCAAAATCCTTCATTCTATGTAACTACACACTCTCAATACGATAAAACTGGTATCGCAGTTCTGCAGCGAGTGATACATCGATGCTTAGCGAAATCGAGAGATCGAGGATTCCCGGCGTTTCTTAGTGTTTGGCTGGGTGTACGCATGTCAAAATTCTTTATTTCATGCAACTACACACTCTCAATACGATAAAACTGGTATCGCAGTTCTGCAGCGAGTGATACATCGATGCTTAGCGACATCGAGAGATCGAGGATTCCCGGCGTTTCTGAGAGTTTGGCTGGGCGTACGGGTGTCAAAATTCTTTATTTCATGCAACTACACACTTTCAATACGATGAAACTGGTATCGCAGTTCTGCAGCGATTGAGACGTCGATCCTTAGCGACATCGAGAGATCGAGAATTCCCGGCGTTTCTGAGAATTTGGCTGGGCGTACGAGTGTCAAAATCCTTCATTCTATGTAACTACACACTCTCAATACGATAAAACTGGTATGGCAGTTCTGCAGCGATTGATACATCGATGCTTAGCGAAATCGAGAGATCGAGGATTCCCGGCGTTTCTTAGTGTTTGGCTGGGTGTACGCATTTCGTAATTCTTTATTTCATGCAACTACACACTTTCAATACGATAAAACGGGTATCGTGGTGCTGTAGCGATTGATACATCGATGCTTAGCGAAATCGAGAGATCGAGGATTCCCGCCGTTTCTGAGACTTTGGCTGGGCGTACGAGTGTCAAAATCCTTCATTCTATGTAACTACACACTCTCAATACGATAAAACTGGTATCGCAGTTCTGCAGCGATTGATACATCGATGCTTAGCGAAATCGAGAGATCGAGGATTCCCGGCGTTTCTTAGTGTTTGGCTGGGTGTACGCATGCCAAATTTCTTTATTTCATGCAACTACACACTTTCAATACGATAAAACGGGTATCGTGGTGCTGTAGCGATTGATACATCAATGCTTAGCGAAATCGAGAGATCGAGGATTCCCGGCGTTTCTGAGACTTTGGCTGGCTGTACGAGTGTCAAAATCCTTCATTCTATGTAATTCTATCTATACACACGCTTAATACGATAAAACTGGTATCGCAGTTCTGCAGCGATTGATACATCGATGCTTAGCGAAATCGAGAGATCGAGGATTCCCGGCGTTTCTTAGTGTTTGGCTGGGTGTACGCATGTCAAAATTCTTTATTTCATGCAACTACACACTCTCAATACGATAAAACTGGTATCGCAGTTCTGCAGCGAGTGATACATCGATGCTTAGCGACATCGAGAGATCGAGGATTCCCGGCGTTTCTGAGAGTTTGGCTGGGCGTACGGGTGTCAAAATCCTTTATTCTATGTAACTACACACTCTCAATACGATAAAACTGGTATCGCAGTTCTGCAGCGATTGATACATCGATGCTTAGCGAAATCGAGAGATCGAGGATTCCCGGCGTTTCTTAGTGTTTGGCTGGGTGTACGCATTTCGTAATTCTTTATTTCATGCAACTACACACTTACAATACGCTAAAACGGGTATCGTGGTGCTGCGGCGATTGATACGTCGATCCTTAGCGACATCGAGAGATCGAGGATTCCCGCCGTTTCTGAGACTTTGGCTGGCTGTACGAGTGTCAAAATCCTTCATTCTATGTAACTACACACTCTCAATACGATAAAACTGGTATCGCAGTTCTGCAGCTATTGATACATCGATGCTTAGCGAAATCGAGAGATCGAGGATTCCCGGCGTTTCTTAATGTTTGGCTGGGTGTACGCATGTCAAAATTCTTTATTTCATGCAACTACACACTTAAAATACGATAAAACGGGTATCGTGGTGCTGCAGCGATTGATACATCGATGCTTAGCGAAATCCAGAGATCGAGGATTCTCGGCGTTTCTGAGAGTTCGGCTGGGCGTACGGGTGTCAAAATTCTTTATTTCATGCAACTACACACTCTCAATACGATAAAACTGGTATCGCAGTTCTGCAGCGAGTGACACATCGATGCTTAGCGAAATCGAGAGATCGAGGATTCCCGGCGTTTCATAGTGTTTGGCTGGGTGTACGCATGTCAAAATTCTTTATTTCCTGCAACTACACACTTACAATACGATAAAACGGGTATCGTGGTGCTGCAGCGATTGATACATCGATGCTTAGCGAAATCTAGAGATCGCGGATTCCCGCCGTTTCTGAGACTTTGGCTGGCTGTACGAGTGTCAAAATCCTTCATTCTATGTAACTACACACTCTCAATACGATAAAACTGGTATCGCAGTTCTGCAGCGAGTGACACATCGATGCTTAGCGAAATCGAGAGATCGAGGATTCCCGGCGTTTCATAGTGTTTGGCTGGGTGTACGCATGTCAAAATTCTTTATTTCATGCAACTACACACTTACAATACGATAAAACGGGTATCGTGGTGCTGCAGCGATTGATACATCGATGCTTAGCGAAATCTAGAGATCGCGGATTCCCGCCGTTTCTGAGACTTTGGCTGGCTGTACGAGTGTCAAAATCCTTCATTCTATGTAACTACACACTCTCAATACGATAAAACTCGTATCGCAGTTCTGCAGCGATTGATACATCGATGCTTAGCGAAATCGAGAGATCGAGGATTCCCGGCGTTTCATAGTGTTTGGCTGGGTGTACGCATGTCAAAATTCTTTATTTCATGCAACTACACACTCTCAATACGATAAAACTGGTATCGCAGTTCTTCATCGAGTGATACATCGATGCTTAGCGAAATCGAGAGATCGAGGACTCCCGGCGTTTCTTAGTGTTTGGCTGGGTGTACGCATTTCGTAATTCTTTATTTCATGCAACTACACACTTACAATACGCTAAAACGGGTATCGTGGTGCTGCAGCGATTGATACATCGATGCTTAGCGAAATCTAGAGATCGAGGATTCCCGCCGTTTCTGAGACTTTGGCTGGTTGTACGAGTGTCAAAATCCTTCATTCTATGTAACTACACACTCTCAATACGATAAAACTGGTATCGCAGTTCTGCAGCGATTGATACATCGATGCTTAGCGAAATCGAGAGATCGAGGATTCCCGGCGTTTCTTAGTGTTTGGCTGGGTGTACGCATGTCAAAATTCTTTATTTCATGCAACTACACACTCTCAATACGATAAAACTGGTATCGCAGTTCTGCAGCAAGTGATACATCGATGCTTAGCGAAATCGAGAGATCGAGGATTCCCGGCGTTTCTTAGTGTTTGGCTGGGTGTACGCATGTCAAAATTCTTTATTTCATGCAACTACACACTTACAATACGATAAAACGGGTATCGTGGTGCTGCAGCGATTGATACATCGATGCTTAGCGAAATCTAGAGATCGAGGATTCCCGCCGTTTCTGAGACTTTGGCTGGCTGTACGAGTGTCAAAATCCTTCATTCTATGTAACTACACACTCTAAATACGATAAAACTTGTATCGCAGTTCTGCAGCGATTGATACATCGATGCTTAGCGAAATCGAGAGATCGAGGATTCCCGGCGTTTCTTAGTGTTTGGCTGGGTGTACGCATGTCAAAATTCTTTATTTCATGCAACTACACACTCCCAATACGATAAAACTGGTATCGCAGTTCCGCAGCGAGTGATACATCGATGCTTAGCGAAATCGAGAGATCGAGGATTCCCGGCGTTTCTTAGTGTTTGGCTGGGTGTACGCATTTCGTAATTCTTTATTTCATGCAACTACACACTTACAATACGCTAAAACGGGGATCGTGGTGCTGCAGCTATTGATACATCGATGCTTAGCGAAATCTAGAGATCGAGAATTCCCGCCGTTTCTGAGACTTTGGCTGGCTGTACGAGTGTCAAAATCCTTCATTCTATGTAACTACAAACTCTCAATACGATAAAACTGGTATCGCAGTTCTGCAGCGATTGATACATCGATGCTTAGCGACATCGAGAGATCGAAGATTCCCGGCGTTTTTGAGAGTTTGGCTGGGCGTACGAGTGTCAAAATCCTTCATTCTATGTAACTACACACTCTCAATACGATAAAACTGGTATCGCAGTTCTGCAGCGATTGATACATCGATGCTTAGCGAAATCGAGAGATCGAGGATTCCCGGCGTTTCTTAGTGTTTGGCTGGGTGTACGCATGCCAAAATTCTTTATTTCATGCAACTACACACTTTTAATACGATAAAACGCGTATCGTGGAGCTGCAGCGATTGATACATCGATGCTTAGCGAAATCTAGAGATCGAGGATTCCCGCCGTTTCTGAGACTTTGGCTGGCTGTACGAGTGTCAAAATCCTTCATTCTATGTAACTACACACTCTCAATACGATAAAACTGGTATCGCAGTTCTGCAGCGATTGATACATCGATGCTTAGCGAAATCGAGAGATCGAGGATTCCCGGCGTTTCTTAGTGTTTGGCTGGGTGTACGCATGTCAAAATTCTTTATTTCATGCAACTACACACTCTCAATACGATAAAACTGGTATCGCAGTTCTGCAGCGAGTGATACATCGATGCTTAGCGAAATCGAGAGATCGAGGATTCCCGGCGTTTCTCAGTGTTTGGCTGGGTGTACGCATTTCGTAATTCTTTATTTCATGCAACTACACACTTACAATACGCTAAAACGGGTATCGTGGTGCTGCAGCGATTGATACATCGATGCTTAGCGAAATCTAGAGATCGAGGATTCCCGCCGTTTCTGAGACTTTGGCTGGTTGTACGAGTGTCAAAATCCTTCATTCTATGTAACTACACACTCTCAATACGATAAAACTGGTATCGCAGTTCTGCAGCGATTGATACATCGATGCTTAGCGACATCGAGAGATCGAAGATTCCCGGCGTTTCTGAGAGTTTGGCTGGGCGTACGAGTGTCAAAATCCTTTATTCTATGTAACTACACACTCTCAATACGATAAAACTGGTATCGCAGTTCTGCAGCGATTGATACATCGATGCTTAGCGAAATCGAGAGATCGAGGATTCCCGGCGTTTCTTAGTGTTTGGCTGGGTGTACGCATTTCGTAATTCTTTATTTCATGCAACTACACACTTACAATACGCTAAAACGGGTATCGTGGTGCTGCGGCGATTGATACGTCGATCCTTAGCGACATCGAGAGATCGAGGATTCCCGGCGTTTCTGAGAGTTTGGCTGGGCGTACGAGTGTCAAAATCCTTCATTCTATGTAACTACACACTCTCAATACGATAAAACTGGTATCGCAGTTCTGCAGCCATTGATACATCGATGCTTAGCGAAATCGCGAGATCGAGGATTCCCGGCGTTTCTCAGTGTTTGGCTGGGTGTACGCATGCCAAAATTCTTTATTTCATGCAACTACACACTTTCAATACGATAAAACGGGTATCGTGGTGCTGTAGCGATTGATACATCAATGCCTAGCGAAATCGAGAGATCGAGGATTCCCGGCGTTTCTGAGACTTTGGCTGGCTGTACGAGTGTCAAAATCCTTCATTCTATGTAACTACACACTCTCAATACGATAAAACTGGTATCGCAGTTCTGCAGCGAGTGATACATCGATGCTTAGCGAAATCGAGAGATCGAGGATTCCCGGCGTTTCTTAGTGTTTGGCTGGGTGTACGCATGTCAAAATTCTTTATTTCATGCAACTACACACTCTCAATACGATAAAACTGGTATCGCAGTTCTGCAGCGAGTGATACATCGATGCTTAGCGACATCGAGAGATCGAGGATTCCCGGCGTTTCTGAGAGTTTGGCTGGGCGTACGGGTGTCAATATTCTTTATTTCATGCAACTACACACTTGCAATACGATAAAACGGGTATCGTGGTGCTGCGGCGATTGATACGTCGATCCTTAGCGACATCGAGAGATCGAGAATTCCCGGCGTTTCTGAGAATTTGGCTGGGCGTACGAGTGTCAAAATCCTTCATTCTATGTAACTACACACTCTCAATACGATAAAACTGGTATGGCAGTTCTGCAGCGATTGATACATCGATGCTTAGCGAAATCGAGAGATCGAGGATTCCCGGCGTTTCTTAGTGTTTGGCTGGGTGTACGCATTTCGTAATTCTTTATTTCATGCAACTACACACTTTCAATACGATAAAACGGGTATCGTGGTGCTGTAGCGATTGATACATCGATGCTTAGCGAAATCGAGAGATCGAGGATTCCCGCCGTTTCTGAGACTTTGGCTGGGCGTACGAGTGTCAAAATCCTTCATTCTATGTAACTACACACTCTCAATACGATAAAACTGGTATCGCAGTTCTGCAGCGATTGATACATCGATGCTTAGCGAAATCGAGAGATCGAGGATTCCCGGCGTTTCTTAGTGTTTGGCTGGGTGTACGCATGCCAAATTTCTTTATTTCATGCAACTACACACTTTCAATACGATAAAACGGGTATCGTGGTGCTGTAGCGATTGATACATCAATGCTTAGCGAAATCGAGAGATCGAGGATTCCCGGCGTTTCTGAGACTTTGGCTGGCTGTACGAGTGTTAAAATCCTTCATTCTATGTAATTCTATCTATACACACGCTTAATACGATAAAACTGGTATCGCAGTTCTGCAGCGATTGATACATCGATGCTTAGCGAAATCGAGAGATCGAGGATTCCCGGCGTTTCTTAGTGTTTGGCTGGGTGTACGCATGTCAAAATTCTTTATTTCATGCAACTACACACTCTCAATACGATAAAACTGGTATCGCAGTTCTGCAGCGAGTGATACATCGATGCTTAGCGACATCGAGAGATCGAGGATTCCCGGCGTTTCTGAGAGTTTGGCTGGGCGTACGGGTGTCAAAATCCTTCATTCTATGTAACTACACACTCTCAATACGATAAAACTGGTATCGCAGTTCTGCAGCGATTGATACATCGATGCTTAGCGAAATCGAGAGATCGAGGATTCCCGGCGTTTCTTAGTGTTTGGCTGGGCGTACGGGTGTCAAATCTCTTTATTTCATGCAACTACACACTCTCAATACGATAAAACTGGTATCGCAGTTCTGCAGCGATTGATACGTCGATGCTTAGCGAAATCGAGAGATCGAGGATTCCCGGCGTTTCTTAGTGTTTGGCTGGGTGTACGCATGTCAAAATTCTTTACTTATGCAACTAGACACTTACAATACGATAAAACGGGTATCGTGGTGCTGCAGCGATTGATACATCGATGCTTAGCGAAATCGAGAGATCGAGGATTCCCGCCGTTTCTGAGACTTTAGCTGGGCGTACGAGTGTCAAAATCCTTCATTCTATGTAACTACACACTCTCAATACGATAAAACTGGTATCGCAGTTCTGCAGCGATTGATACATCGATGCTTAGCGAAATCGAGAGATCGAGGATTCCCGGCGTTTCTTAGTGTTTGGCTGGGTGTACGCATGCCAAATTTCTTTATTTCATGCAACTACACACTTTCAATACGATAAAACGGGTATCGTGGTGCTGTAGCGATTGATACATCAATGCTTAGCGAAATCGAGAGATCGAGGATTCCCGGCGTTTCTGAGACTTTGGCTGGCTGTACGAGTGTCAAAATCCTTCATTCTATGTAATTCTATCTATACACACGCTTAATACGATAAAACTGGTATCGCAGTTCTGCAGCGATTGATACATCGATGCTTAGCGAAATCGAGAGATCGAGGATTCCCGGCGTTTCTTAGTGTTTGGCTGGGTGTACGCATGTCAAAATTCTTTATTTCATGCAACTACACACTCTCAATACGATAAAACTGGTATCGCAGTTCTGCAGCGAGTGATACATCGATGCTTAGCGACATCGAGAGATCGAGGATTCCCGGCGTTTCTGAGAGTTTGGCTGGGCGTACGGGTGTCAAAATCCTTCATTCTATGTAACTACACACTCTCAATACGATAAAACTGGTATCGCAGTTCTGCAGCGATTGATACATCGATGCTTAGCGAAATCGAGAGATCGAGGATTCCCGGCGTTTCTTAGTGTTTGGCTGGGCGTACGGGTGTCAAATCTCTTTATTTCATGCAACTACACACTCTCAATACGATAAAACTGGTATCGCAGTTCTGCAGCGATTGATACGTCGATGCTTAGCGAAATCGAGAGATCGAGGATTCCCGGCGTTTCTTAGTGTTTGGCTGGGTGTACGCATGTCAAAATTATTTACTTATGCAACTAGACACTTACAATACGATAAAACGGGTATCGTGGTGCTGCAGCGATTGATACATCGATGCTTAGCGAAATCGAGAGATCGAGGATTCCCGGCGTTTCTTAGTGTTTGGCTGGGCGTACGGGTGTCAAATCTCTTTATTTCATGCAACTACACACTCTCAATACGATAAAACTGGTATCGCAGTTCTGCAGCGATTGATACATCGATGCTTAGCGAAATCGAGAGATCGAGGATTCCCGGCGTTTCTTAGTGTTTGGCTGGGTGTACGCATGCCAAAATTCTTTATTTCATGCAACTACACACTTTCAATACGATAAAACGGGTATCGTGGTGCTGTAGCGATTGATACATCGATGCTTAGCGAAATCGAGAGATCGAGGATTCCCGGCGTTTCTTAATGTTTGGCTGGGTGTACGCATGTCAAAATTCTTTATTTCATGCAACTACACACTTAAAATACGATAAAACGGGTATCGTGGTGCTGCAGCGATTGATACATCGATGCTTAGCGAAATCTAGAGATCGCGGATTCCCGCCGTTTCTGAGACTTTGGCTGGCTGTACGAGTGTCAAAATCCTTCATTCTATGTAACTACACACTCTCAATACGATAAAACTCGTATCGCAGTTCTGCAGCGATTGATACATCGATGCTTAGCGAAATCGAGAGATCGAGGATTCCCGTCGTTTCTTAGTGTTTGGCTGGGTGTACGCATGTCAAAATTCTTTATTTCATGCAAATACACACTCTCAATACGATGAAACTGGTATCGCAGTTCTGCAGCGAGTGATGCATCGATGCTTAGCGAAATCGAGAGATCGAGGATTCCCGCCTTTTCTGAGACTTTGGCTGGGCGTACGAGTGTCAAAATTATTCATTCTATGTAACTACACACTCTTAATACGATAAAACTGGTATCGCAGTTCTGCAGCGATTGATACATCGATGCTTAGCGAAATCGAGAGATCGAGGATTCCCGGCGTTTCTTAGTGTTTGGCTGGGTGTACGCATGCCAAATTTCTTTATTTCATGCAACTACACACTTTCAATACGATAAAACGGGTATCGTGGTGCTGTAGCGATTGATACATCAATGCTTAGCGAAATCGAGAGATCGAGGATTCCCGGCGTTTCTGAGACTTTGGCTGGCTGTACGAGTGTCAAAATCCTTCATTCTATGTAACTACACACTCTCAATACGATAAAACTGGTATCGCAGTTCTGCAGCGATTGATACATCGATGCTTAGCGAAATCGAGAGATCGAGGATTCCCGGCGTTTCTTAGTGTTTGGCTGGGTGTACGCATGTCAAAATTCTTTATTTCATGCAACTACACACTCTCAATACGATAAAACTGGTATCGCAGTTCTGCAGCGAGTGATACATCGATGCTTAGCGACATCGAGAGATCGAGGATTCCCGGCGTTTCTGAGAGTTTGGCTGGGCGTACGGGTGTCAAAATTCTTTATTTCATGCAAATACACACTTGCAATACGATAAAACGGGTATTGTGGTGCTGCGGAGATTGATACGTCGATCCTTAGCGACATCGAGAGATCGAGGATTCCCGGCGTTTCTAAGAGTTTGGCTGGGCGTACGGGTGTCAAAATTCTTTGTTTCATGCAACTACACACTCTAAATACGATAAAACTGGTATCGCAGTTCTGCAGCGATTGATACATCGATGCTTAGCGAAATCGAGAGATCGAGGATTCCCGGCGTTTCTTAGTGTTTGGCTGGGTGTACGCATGTCAAAATTCTTTATTTCATGCAACTACACACTCTCAATACGATAAAACTGGTATCGCAGAACTGCAGCGATTGATACATCGATGCTTAGCGAAATCGAGAGATCAAGGATTCCCGGCGTTTCTGAGAGTTTGGCTGGCTGTACGCATGCCAAAATTCTTTATTTCATGCAACTACACACTTTCAATACGATAAAACGGGTATCGTGGTGCTGCAGCGATTGTTACATCGATACTTAGCGACATCGAGAGATCGAGGATTCCCGGCGTTTCTGCGAGTTTGGCTGGGCGTACGGGTGTCAAAATTCTTTATTTCATGCAACTACACACTCTCAATACGATAAAACTGGTATCGCAGTTCTGCAGCGATTGATACGTCGATGCTTAGCGAAATCGAGAGAACGAGGATTCCCGCCATTTCTGAGACTTTGGTTGGCAATACAGGTGTCAAAATCCTTCATTCTATGTAACTACACACTCTCAATACGATAAAACTCGTATCGCTGTTCTGCAGCGATTGATACATCGATGCTCAGCGAAATCGAGAGGTCGAGGATTCCCGGCGTTTCTTTGTGTTTGGCTGGGTGTACGCATGTCAAAATTCTTTATTTCATGCAACTACACACTCTCAATACAATAAAACTGGTTTCGTAGTTCTGCAGCGATTGATACGTCGATGCTTAGCGAAATCGAGAGATCGAGGATTCCCGGCGTTTCTTAATGTTTGGCTGGGTGTACGCATGTCAAAATTCTTTATTTCATGCAACTACACACTTAAAATACGATAAAACGGGTATCGTGGTGCTGCAGCGAATGATACATCGATGCTTAGCGAAATCCAGAGATCGAGGATTCTCGGCGTTTCTGAGAGTTCGGCTGGGCGTACGGGTGTCAAAATCCTTCATTCTATGTAACTACACACTCTCAATACGATAAAACTGGTATCGCAGTTCTGCAGCAAGTGATACATCGATGCTTAGCGAAATCGAGAGATCGAGGATTCCCGGCGTTTCTTAGTGTTTGGCTGGGTGTACGCATGTCAAAATTCTTTATTTCATGCAACTACACACTTACAATACGATAAAACGGGTATCGTGGTGCTGCAGCGATTGATACATCGATGCTTAGCGAAATCTAGAGATCGAGGATTCCCGCCGTTTCTGAGACTTTGGCTGGCTGTACGAGTGTCAAAATCCTTCATTCTATGTAACTACACACTCTCAATACGATAAAACTTGTATCGCAGTTCTGCAGCGATTGATACATCGATGCTTAGCGAAATCGAGAGATCGAGGATTCCCGGCGTTTCTTAGTGTTTGGCTGGGTGTACGCATGTCAAAATTCTTTATTTCATGCAACTACACACTCCCAATACGATAAAACTGGTATCGCAGTTCCGCAGCGAGTGATACATCGATGCTTAGCGAAATCGAGAGATCGAGGATTCCCGGCGTTTCTTAGTGTTTGGCTGGGTGTACGCATTTCGTAATTCTTTATTTCATGCAACTACACACTTACAATACGCTAAAACGGGGATCGTGGTGCTGCAGCTATTGATACATCGATGCTTAGCGAAATCTAGAGATCGAGAATTCCCGCCGTTTCTGAGACTTTGGCTGGCTGTACGAGTGTCAAAATCCTTCATTCTATGTAACTACACACTCTCAATACGATAAAACTGGTATCGCAGTTCTGCAGCGATTGATACATCGATGCTTAGCGACATCGAGAGATCGAAGATTCCCGGCGTTTTTGAGAGTTTGGCTGGGCGTACGAGTGTCAAAATCCTTCATTCTATGTAACTACACACTCTCAATACGATAAAACTGGTATCGCAGTTCTGCAGCGAGTGATACATCGATGCTTAGCGACATCGAGAGATCGAGGATTCCCGGCGTTTCTGAGAGTTTGGCTGGGCGTACGGGTGTCAATATTCTTTATTTCATGCAACTGCACACTTGCAATACGATAAAACGGGTATCGTGGTGCTGCGGCGATTGATACGTCGATCCTTAGCGACATCGAGAGATCGAGAATTCCCGGCGTTTCTGAGAATTTGGCTGGGCGTACGAGTGTCAAAATCCTTCATTCTATGTAACTACACACTCTCAATACGATAAAACTGGTATGGCAGTTCTGCAGCGATTGATACATCGATGCTTAGCGAAATCGAGAGATCGAGGATTCCCGGCGTTTCTTAGTGTTTGGCTGGGTGTACGCATTTCGTAATTCTTTATTTCATGCAACTACACACTTTCAATACGATAAAACGGGTATCGTGGTGCTGTAGCGATTGATACATCGATGCTTAGCGAAATCGAGAGATCGAGGATTCCCGCCGTTTCTGAGACTTTGGCTGGGCGTACGAGTGTCAAAATCCTTCATTCTATGTAACTACACACTCTCAATACGATAAAACTGGTATCGCAGTTCTGCAGCGATTGATACATCGATGCTTAGCGAAATCGAGAGATCGAGGATTCCCGGCGTTTCTTAGTGTTTGGCTGGGTGTACGCATGCCAAATTTCTTTATTTCATGCAACTACACACTTTCAATACGATATAACGGGTATCGTGGTGCTGTAGCGATTGATACATCAATGCTTAGCGAAATCGAGAGATCGAGGATTCCCGGCGTTTCTGAGACTTTGGCTGGCTGTACGAGTGTCAAAATCCTTCATTCTATGTAATTCTATCTATACACACGCTTAATACGATAAAACTGGTATCGCAGTTCTGCAGCGATTGATACATCGATGCTTAGCGAAATCGAGAGATCGAGGATTCCCGGCGTTTCTTAGTGTTTGGCTGGGTGTACGCATGTCAAAATTCTTTATTTCATGCAACTACACACTCTCAATACGATAAAACTGGTATCGCAGTTCTGCAGCGAGTGATACATCGATGCTTAGCGACATCGAGAGATCGAGGATTCCCGGCGTTTCTGAGAGTTTGGCTGGGCGTACGGGTGTCAAAATCCTTCATTCTATGTAACTACACACTCTCAATACGATAAAACTGGTATCGCAGTTCTGCAGCGATTGATACATCGATGCTTAGCGAAATCGAGAGATCGAGGATTCCCGGCGTTTCTTAGTGTTTGGCTGGGCGTACGGGTGTCAAATCTCTTTATTTCATGCAACTACACACTCTCAATACGATAAAACTGGTATCGCAGTTCTGCAGCGATTGATACGTCGATGCTTAGCGAAATCGAGAGATCGAGGATTCCCGGCGTTTCTTAGTGTTTGGCTGGGTGTACGCATGTCAAAATTCTTTACTTATGCAACTAGACACTTACAATACGATAAAACGGGTATCGTGGTGCTGCAGCGATTGATACATCGATGCTTAGCGAAATCGAGAGATCGAGGATTCCCGGCGTTTCTTAGTGTTTGGCTGGGCGTACGGGTGTCAAATCTCTTTATTTCATGCAACTACACACTCTCAATACGATAAAACTGGTATCGCAGTTCTGCAGCGATTGATACATCGATGCTTAGCGAAATCGAGAGATCGAGGATTCCCGGCGTTTCTTAGTGTTTGGCTGGGTGTACGCATGCCAAAATTCTTTATTTCATGCAACTACACACTTTCAATACGATAAAACGGGTATCGTGGTGCTGTAGCGATTGATACATCGATGCTTAGCGAAATCGAGAGATCGAGGATTCCCGGCGTTTCTTAATGTTTGGCTGGGTGTACGCATGTCAAAATTCTTTATTTCATGCAACTACACACTTAAAATACGATAAAACGGGTATCGTGGTGCTGCAGCGATTGATACATCGATGCTTAGCGAAATCTAGAGATCGTGGATTCCCGCCGTTTCTGAGACTTTGGCTGGCTGTACGAGTGTCAAAATCCTTCATTCTATGTAACTACACATTCTCAATACGATAAAACTGGTATCGCAGTTCTGCAGCGATTGATACATCGATGCTTAGCGAAATCGAGAGATCGAGGATTCCCGGCGTTTCTTAGTGTTTGGCTGGGTGTACGCATGCCAAATTTCTTTATTTCATGCAACTACACACTTTCAATACGATAAAACGGGTATCGTGGTGCTGTAGCGATTGATACATCAATGCTTAGCGAAATCGAGAGATCGAGGATTCCCGGCGTTTCTGAGACTTTGGCTGGCTGTACGAGTGTCAAAATCCTTCATTCTATGTAACTACACACTCTCAATACGATAAAACTGGTATCGCAGTTCTGCAGCGATTGATACATCGATGCTTAGCGAAATCGAGAGATCGAGGATTCCCGGCGTTTCTTAGTGTTTGGCTGGGTGTACGCATGTCAAAATTCTTTATTTCATGCAACTACACACTCTCAATACGATAAAACTGGTATCGCAGAACTGCAGCGATTGATACATCGATGCTTAGCGAAATCGCGAGATCAAGGATTCCCGGCGTTTCTGAGAGTTTGGCTGGCTGTACGCATGCCAAAATTCTTTATTTCATGCAACTACACACTTTCAATACGATAAAACGGGTATCGTGGTGCTGCAGCGATTGATACATCGATGCTTAGCGAAATCTAGAGATCGCGGATTCCCGCCGTTTCTGAGACTTTGGCTGGCTGTACGAGTGTCAAAATCCTTCATTCTATGTAACTACACACTCTCAATACGATAAAACTCGTATCGCAGTTCTGCAGCGATTGATTCATCGATGCTTAGCGAAATCGAGAGATCGAGGATTCCCGGCGTTTCTAAGAGTTTGGCTGGGCGTACGGGTGTCAAAATTCTTTGTTTCATGCAACTACACACTCTCAATACGATAAAACTGGTATCGCAGTTCTGCAGCGATTGATACGTCGATGCTTAGCGAAATCGAGAGATCGAGGATTCCCGCCGTTTCTGAGACTTTGGTTGGCAATATAGGTGTCAAAATCCTTCATTCTATGTAACTACACACTCTCAATACGATAAAACTCGTATCGCTGTTCTGCAGCGATTGATACATCGATGCTTAGCGAAATCGAGAGATCGAGGATTCCCGGCGTTTCTTTGTGTTTGGCTGGGTGTACGCATGTCAAAATTCGTTATTTCATGCAACTATACACTCTCAATACGATAAAACTGGTTTCGTAGTTCTGCAGCGATTGATACGTCGATGCTTAGCGAAATCGAGAGATCGAGGATTCCCGGCGTTTCTTAATGTTTGGCTGGGTGTACGCATGTCAAAATTCTTTATTTCATGCAACTACACACTTAAAATACGATAAAACGGGTATCGTGGTGCTGCAGCGATTGATACATCGATGCTTAGCGAAATCCAGAGATCGAGGATTCTCGGCGTTTCTGAGAGTTCGGCTGGGCGTACGGGTGTCAAAATTCTTTATTTCATGCAACTACACACTCTCAATACGATAAAACTGGTACCGCAGTTCTGCAGCTATTGATACATCGATGGTTAGCGAAATCGAGAGATCGAGGATTCCCGGCGTTTCTTAGTGTTTGGCTGGGTGTACGCATGTCAAAATTCTTTATTTCATGCAATTACACACTTACAATACGATAAAACGGGTATCGTGGTGCTGCAGCGATTGATACATCGATGCTTAGCGAAATCCAGAGATCGAGGATTCCCGCCGTTTCTGAGACTTTGGCTGGCTGTACGGGTGTCAAAATTCTTTATTTCATGCAAATACAAACTTGCAATACGATAAAACGGGTATCGTGGTGCTGCGGAGATTGATACGTCGATCCTTAGCGACCTCGAGAGATCGAGGATTCCCGGCGTTTCTGAGAGTTTGGCTGGGCGTACGGGTGTCAAAATTCTTTGTTTCATGCAACTACACACTCTAAATACGATAAAACTGGTATCGCAGTTCTGCAGCGATTGATACATCGATGCTTAGCGAAATCGAGAGATCGAGGATTCCCGGCGTTTCTGAGAGTTTGGCTGGGCGTACGGGTGTCAAAATTCTTTATTTCATGCACCTACACACTCTCAATACGATAAAACTGGTATCGCAGTTCTGCAGCGATTGATACATCGATGCTTAGCGAAATCGAGAGATCAAGGATTCCCGGCGTTTCTGAGAGTTTGGCTGGCAATACAGGTGTCAAAATCCTTCATTCTATGTAACTACACACTCTCAATACGATAAAACTCGTATCGCTGTTCTGCAGCGATTGATACATCGATGCTTAGCGAAATCGAGAGATCGAGGATTCCCGGCGTTTCTTTGTGTTTGGCTGGGTGTACGTATGTCAAAATTCTTTATTTCATGCAACTACACACTCTCAATACGATAAAACTGGTTTCGTAGTTCTGCAGCGATTGATACGTCGATGCTTAGCGACATCGAGAGATCGAGGATTCCCGGCGTTTCTGAGAGTTTGGCTGGGCGTACGTGTGTCAAAATTCTTTGTTTGATGCAACTACACACTCTAAATACGATAAAACTGGTATCGCAGTTCTGCAGCGATTGATACATCGATCCTTAGCGACATCGAGAGATCGAGGATTCTCGGCGTTTCTGAGAGTTTGCCTGGGCGTACGGGTGTCAAAATTCTTTATTTCATGCAACTACACACTCAATACGATAAAACTGGTACCGCAGTTCTGCAGCTATTGATACATCGATGCTTAGCGAAATCGAGAGATCGAGGATTCCCGGCGTTTCTTACTGTTTGGCTGGGTGTACGCATGTCAAAATTCTTTATTTCATGCAACTACACACTTAAAATACGATAAAACGGGTATCGTGGTGCTGCAGCGATTGATACATCGATGCTTAGCGAAATCCAGAGATCGAGGATTCTCGGCGTTTCTGAGAGTTCGGCTGGGCGTACGGGTGTCAAAATCCTTCATTCTATGTAACTACACACTCTCAATACGATAAAACTGGTATCGCAGTTCTGCAGCAAGTGATACATCGATGCTTAGCGAAATCGAGAGATCGAGGATTCCCGGCGTTTCTTAGTGTTTGGCTGGGTGTACGCATGTCAAAATTCTTTATTTCATGCAACTACACACTTACAATACGATAAAACGGGTATCGTGGTGCTGCAGCGATTGATACATCGATGCTTAGCGAAATCTAGAGATCGAGGATTCCCGCCGTTTCTGAGACTTTGGCTGGCTGTACGAGTGTCAAAATCCTTCATTCTATTTAACTACACACTCTCAATACGATAAAACTTGTATCGCAGTTCTGCAGCGATTGATACATCGATGCTTAGCGAAATCGAGAGATCGAGGATTCCCGGCGTTTCTTAGTGTTTGGCTGGGTGTACGCATGTCAAAATTCTTTATTTCATGCAACTACACACTCCCAATACGATAAAACTGGTATCGCAGTTCCGCAGCGAGTGATACATCGATGCTTAGCGAAATCGAGAGATCGAGGATTCCCGGCGTTTCTTAGTGTTTGGCTGGGTGTACGCATTTCGTAATTCTTTATTTCATGCAACTACACACTTACAATACGCTAAAACGGGGATCGTGGTGCTGCAGCTATTGATACATCGATGCTTAGCGAAATCTAGAGATCGAGCATTCCCGCCGTTTCTGAGACTTTGGCTGGCTGTACGAGTGTCAAAATCCTTCATTCTATGTAACTACACACTCTCAATACGATAAAACTGGTATCGCAGTTCTGCAGCGATTGATACATCGATGCTTAGCGACATCGAGAGATCGAAGATTCCCGGCGTTTTTGAGAGTTTGGCTGGGCGTACGAGTGTCAAAATCCTTCATTCTATGTAACTACACACTCTCAATACGATAAAACTGGTATCGCAGTTCTGCAGCGAGTGATACATCGATGCTTAGCGACATCGAGAGATCGAGGATTCCCGGCGTTTCTGAGAGTTTGGCTGGGCGTACGGGTGTCAATATTCTTTATTTCATGCAACTGCACACTTGCAATACGATAAAACGGGTATCGTGGTGCTGCGGGGATTGATACGTCGATCCTTAGCGACATCGAGAGATCGAGAATTCCCGGCGTTTCTGAGAATTTGGCTGGGCGTACGAGTGTCAAAATCCTTCATTCTATGTAACTACACACTCTCAATACGATAAAACTGTTATGGCAGTTCTGCAGCGATTGATACATCGATGCTTAGCGAAATCGAGAGATCGAGGATTCCCGGCGTTTCTTAGTGTTTGGCTGGGTGTACGCATTTCGTAATTCTTTATTTCATGCAACTACACACTTTCAATACGATAAAACGGGTATCGTGGTGCTGTAGCGATTGATACATCGATGCTTAGCGAAATCGAGAGATCGAGGATTCCCGCCGTTTCTGAGACTTTGGCTGGGCGTACGAGTGTCAAAATCCTTCATTCTATGTAACTACACACTCTCAATACGATAAAACTGGTATCGCAGTTCTGCAGCGATTGATACATCGATGCTTAGCGAAATCGAGAGATCGAGGATTCCCGGCGTTTCTTAGTGTTTGGCTGGGTGTACGCATGCCAAATTTCTTTATTTCATGCAACTACACACTTTCAATACGATATAACGGGTATCGTGGTGCTGTAGCGATTGATACATCAATGCTTAGCGAAATCGAGAGATCGAGGATTCCCGGCGTTTCTGAGACTTTGGCTGGCTGTACGAGTGTCAAAATCCTTCATTCTATGTAATTCTATCTATACACACGCTTAATACGATAAAACTGGTATCGCAGTTCTGCAGCGATTGATACATCGATGCTTAGCGAAATCGAGAGATCGAGGATTCCCGGCGTTTCTTAGTGTTTGGCTGGGTGTACGCATGTCAAAATTCTTTATTTCATGCAACTACACACTCTCAATACGATAAAACTGGTATCGCAGTTCTGCAGCGAGTGATACATCGATGCTTAGCGACATCGAGAGATCGAGGATTCCCGGCGTTTCTGAGAGTTTGGCTGGGCGTACGGGTGTCAAAATCCTTCATTCTATGTAACTACACACTCTCAATACGATAAAACTGGTATCGCAGTTCTGCAGCGATTGATACATCGATGCTTAGCGAAATCGAGAGATCGAGGATTCCCGGCGTTTCTTAGTGTTTGGCTGGGCGTACGGGTGTCAAATCTCTTTATTTCATGCAACTACACACTCTCAATACGATAAAACTGGTATCGCAGTTCTGCAGCGATTGATACGTCGATGCTTAGCGAAATCGAGAGATCGAGGATTCCCGGCGTTTCTTAGTGTTTGGCTGGGTGTACGCATGTCAAAATTCTTTACTTATGCAACTAGACACTTACAATACGATAAAACGGGTATCGTGGTGCTGCAGCGATTGATACATCGATGCTTAGCGAAATCGAGAGATCGAGGATTCCCGGCGTTTCTTAGTGTTTGGCTGGGCGTACGGGTGTCAAATCTCTTTATTTCATGCAACTACACACTCTCAATACGATAAAACTGGTATCGCAGTTCTGCAGCGATTGATACATCGATGCTTAGCGAAATCGAGAGATCGAGGATTCCCGGCGTTTCTTAGTGTTTGGCTGGGTGTACGCATGCCAAAATTCTTTATTTCATGCAACTACACACTTTCAATACGATAAAACGGGTATCGTGGTGCTGTAGCGATTGATACATCGATGCTTAGCGAAATCGAGAGATCGAGGATTCCCGGCGTTTCTTAATGTTTGGCTGGGTGTACGCATGTCAAAATTCTTTATTTCATGCAACTACACACTTAAAATACGATAAAACGGGTATCGTGGTGCTGCAGCGATTGATACATCGATGCTTAGCGAAATCTAGAGATCGCGGATTCCCGCCGTTTCTGAGACTTTGGCTGGCTGTACGAGTGTCAAAATCCGTCATTCTATGTAACTACACACTCTCAATACGATAAAACTGGTATCGCAGTTCTGCAGCGATTGATACATCGATGCTTAGCGAAATCGAGAGATCGAGGATTCCCGGCGTTTCTTAGTGTTTGGCTGGGTGTACGCATGCCAAATTTCTTTATTTCATGCAACTACACACTTTCAATACGATAAAACGGGTATCGTGGTGCTGTAGCGATTGATACATCAATGCTTAGCGAAATCGAGAGATCGAGGATTCCCGGCGTTTCTGAGACTTTGGCTGGCTGTACGAGTGTCAAAATCCTTCATTCTATGTAACTACACACTCTCAATACGATAAAACTGGTATCGCAGTTCTGCAGCGATTGATACATCGATGCTTAGCGAAATCGAGAGATCGAGGATTCCCGGCGTTTCTTAGTGTTTGGCTGGGTGTACGCATGTCAAAATTCTTTATTTCATGCAACTACACACTCTCAATACGATAAAACTGGTATCGCAGTTCTGCAGCGAGTGATACATCGATGCTTAGCGACATCGAGAGATCGAGGATTCCCGGCGTTTCTGAGAGTTTGGCTGGGCGTACGGGTGTCAAAATTCTTTATTTCATGCAAATACACACTTGCAATACGATAAAACGGGTATTGTGGTGCTGCGGAGATTGATACGTCGATCCTTAGCGACATCGAGAGATCGAGGATTCCCGGCGTTTCTAAGAGTTTGGCTGGGCGTACGGGTGTCAAAATTCTTTGTTTCATGCAACTACACACTCTAAATACGATAAAACTGGTATCGCAGTTCTGCAGCGATTGATACATCGATGCTTAGCGAAATCGAGAGATCGAGGATTCCCGGCGTTTCTTAGTGTTTGGCTGGGTGTACGCATGTCAAAATTCTTTATTTCATGCAACTACACACTCTCAATACGATAAAACTGGTATCGCAGAACTGCAGCGATTGATACATCGATGCTTAGCGAAATCGCGAGATCAAGGATTCCCGGCGTTTCTGAGAGTTTGGCTGGCTGTACGCATGCCAAAATTCTTTATTTCATGCAACTACACACTTTCAATACGATAAAACGGGTATCGTGGTGCTGCAGCGATTGATACATCGATGCTTAGCGAAATCTAGAGATCGCGGATTCCCGCCGTTTCTGAGACTTTGGCTGGCTGTACGAGTGTCAAAATCCTTCATTCTATGTAATTCTATCTATACACACGCTTAATACGATAAAACTGGTATCGCAGTTCTGCAGCGATTGATACATCGATGCTTAGCGAAATCGAGAGATCGAGGATTCCCGGCGTTTCTTAGTGTTTGGCTGGGTGTACGCATGTCAAAATTCTTTATTTCATGCAACTACACACTCTCAATACGATAAAACTGGTATCGCAGTTCTGCAGCGAGTGATACATCGATGCTTAGCGACATCGAGAGATCGAGGATTCCCGGCGTTTCTGAGAGTTTGGCTGGGCGTACGGGTGTCAAAATCCTTCATTCTATGTAACTACACACTGTCAATACGATAAAACTGGTATCGCAGTTCTGCAGCGATTGATACATCGATGCTTAGCGAAATCGAGAGATCGAGGATTCCCGGCGTTTCTTAGTGTTTGGCTGGGCGTACGGGTGTCAAATCTCTTTATTTCATGCAACTACACACTCTCAATACGATAAAACTGGTATCGCAGTTCTGCAGCGATTGATACGTCGATGCTTAGCGAAATCGAGAGATCGAGGATTCCCGGCGTTTCTTAGTGTTTGGCTGGGTGTACGCATGTCAAAATTCTTTACTTATGCAACTAGACACTTACAATACGATAAAACGGGTATCGTGGTGCTGCAGCGATTGATACATCGATGCTTAGCGAAATCGAGAGATCGAGGATTCCCGGCGTTTCTTAGTGTTTGGCTGGGCGTACGGGTGTCAAATCTCTTTATTTCATGCAACTACACACTCTCAATACGATAAAACTGGTATCGCAGTTCTGCAGCGATTGATACATCGATGCTTAGCGAAATCGAGAGATCGAGGATTCCCGGCGTTTCTTAGTGTTTGGCTGGGTGTACGCATGCCAAAATTCTTTATTTCATGCAACTACACACTTTCAATACGATAAAACGGGTATCGTGGTGCTGTAGCGATTGATACATCGATGCTTAGCGAAATCGAGAGATCGAGGATTCCCGGCGTTTCTTAATGTTTGGCTGGGTGTACGCATGTCAAAATTCTTTATTTCATGCAACTACACACTTAAAATACGATAAAACGGGTATCGTGGTGCTGCAGCGATTGATACATCGATGCTTAGCGAAATCTAGAGATCGCGGATTCCCGCCGTTTCTGAGACTTTGGCTGGCTGTACGAGTGTCAAAATCCTTCATTCTATGTAACTACACACTCTCAATACGATAAAACTGGTATCGCAGTTCTGCAGCGATTGATACATCGATGCTTAGCGAAATCGAGAGATCGAGGATTCCCGGCGTTTCTTAGTGTTTGGCTGGGTGTACGCATGCCAAATTTCTTTATTTCATGCAACTACACACTTTCAATACGATAAAACGGGTATCGTGGTGCTGTAGCGATTGATACATCAATGCTTAGCGAAATCGAGAGATCGAGGATTCCCGGCGTTTCTGAGACTTTGGCTGGCTGTACGAGTGTCAAAATCCTTCATTCTATGTAACTACACACTCTCAATACGATAAAACTGGTATCGCAGTTCTGCAGCGATTGATACATCGATGCTTAGCGAAATCGAGAGATCGAGGATTCCCGGCGTTTCTTAGTGTTTGGCTGGGTGTACGCATGTCAAAATTCTTTATTTCATGCAACTACACACTCTCAATACGATAAAACTGGTATCGCAGTTCTGCAGCGAGTGATACATCGATGCTTAGCGACATCGAGAGATCGAGGATTCCCGGCGTTTCTGAGAGTTTGGCTGGGCGTACGGGTGTCAAAATTCTTTATTTCATGCAAATACACACTTGCAATACGATAAAACGGGTATTGTGGTGCTGCGGAGATTGATACGTCGATCCTTAGCGACATCGAGAGATCGAGGATTCCCGGCGTTTCTAAGAGTTTGGCTGGGCGTACGGGTGTCAAAATTCTTTGTTTCATGCAACTACACACTCTAAATACGATAAAACTGGTATCGCAGTTCTGCAGCGATTGATACATCGATGCTTAGCGAAATCGAGAGATCGAGGATTCCCGGCGTTTCTTAGTGTTTGGCTGGGTGTACGCATGTCAAAATTCTTTATTTCATGCAACTACACACTCTCAATACGATAAAACTGGTATCGCAGAACTGCAGCGATTGATACATCGATGCTTAGCGAAATCGCGAGATCAAGGATTCCCGGCGTTTCTGAGAGTTTGGCTGGCTGTACGCATGCCAAAATTCTTTATTTCATGCAACTACACACTTTCAATACGATAAAACGGGTATCGTGGTGCTGCAGCGATTGATACATCGATGCTTAGCGAAATCTAGAGATCGCGGATTCCCGCCGTTTCTGAGACTTTGGCTGGCTGTACGAGTGTCAAAATCCTTCATTCTATGTAACTACACACTCTCAATACGATAAAACTCGTATCGCAGTTCTGCAGCGATTGATACATCGATGCTTAGCGAAATCGAGAGATCGAGGATTCCCGGCGTTTCTAAGAGTTTGGCTGGGCGTACGGGTGTCAAAATTCTTTGTTTCATGCAACTACACACTCTCAATACGATAAAACTGGTATCGCAGTTCTGCAGCGATTGATACGTCGATGCTTAGCGAAATCGAGAGATCGAGGATTCCCGCCGTTTCTGAGACTTTGGTTGGCAATACAGGTGTCAAAATCCTTCATTCTATGTAACTACACACTCTCAATACGATAAAACTCGTATCGCTGTTCTGCAGCGATTGATACATCGATGCTTAGCGAAATCGAGAGATCGAGGATTCCCGGCGTTTCTTTGTGTTTGGCTGGGTGTACGCATGTCAAAATTCGTTATTTCATGCAACTATACACTCTCAATACGATAAAACTGGTTTCGTAGTTCTGCAGCGATTGATACGTCGATGCTTAGCGAAATCGAGAGATCGAGGATTCCCGGCGTTTCTTAATGTTTGGCTGGGTGTACGCATGTCAAAATTCTTTATTTCATGCAACTACACACTTAAAATACGATAAAACGGGTATCGTGGTGCTGCAGCGATTGATACATCGATGCTTAGCGAAATCCAGAGATCGAGGATTCTCGGCGTTTCTGAGAGTTCGGCTGGGCGTACGGGTGTCAAAATTCTTTATTTCATGCAACTACACACTCTCAATACGATAAAACTGGTACCGCAGTTCTGCAGCTATTGATACATCGATGGTTAGCGAAATCGAGAGATCGAGGATTCCCGGCGTTTCTTAGTGTTTGGCTGGGTGTACGCATGTCAAAATTCTTTATTTCATGCAATTACACACTTACAATACGATAAAACGGGTATCGTGGTGCTGCAGCGATTGATACATCGATGCTTAGCGAAATCCAGAGATCGAGGATTCCCGCCGTTTCTGAGACTTTGGCTGGCTGTACGGGTGTCAAAATTCTTTATTTCATGCAAATACAAACTTGCAATACGATAAAACGGGTATCGTGGTGCTGCGGAGATTGATACGTCGATCCTTAGCGACATCGAGAGATCGAGGATTCCCGGCGTTTCTGAGAGTTTGGCTGGGCGTACGGGTGTCAAAATTCTTTGTTTCATGCAACTACACACTCTAAATACGATAAAACTGGTATCGCAGTTCTGCAGCGATTGATACATCGATGCTTAGCGAAATCGAGAGATCGAGGATTCCCGGCGTTTCTGAGAGTTTGGCTGGGCGTACGGGTGTCAAAATTCTTTATTTCATGCACCTACACACTCTCAATACGATAAAACTGGTATCGCAGTTCTGCAGCGATTGATACATCGATGCTTAGCGAAATCGAGAGATCAAGGATTCCCGGCGTTTCTGAGAGTTTGGCTGGCTGTACGCATGCCAAAATTCTTTATTTCATGCAACTACACACTTTCAATACGATAAAACGGGTATCGTGGAGCTGCAGCGATTGATACATCGATACTTAGCGACATCGAGAGATCGAGGATTCCCGGCGTTTCTGAGAGTTTGGCTGGGCGTACGGGTGTCAAAATTCTTTATTTCATGCAACTACACACTCTCAATACAATAAAACTGGTATCGCAGTTCTGCAGCGATTGATACGTCGATGCTTAGCGAAATCGAGAGAACGAGGATTCCCGCCGTTTCTGAGACTTTGGTTGGCAATACAGGTGTCAAAATCCTTCATTCTATGTAACTACACACTCTCAATACGATAAAACTCGTATCGCTGTTCTGCAGCGATTGATACATCGATGCTTAGCGAAATCGAGAGATCGAGGATTCCCGGCGTTTCTTTGTGTTTGGCTGGGTGTACGTATGTCAAAATTCTTTATTTCATGCAACTACACACTCTCAATACGATAAAACTGGTTTCGTAGTTCTGCAGCGATTGATACGTCGATGCTTAGCGACATCGAGAGATCGAGGATTCCCGGCGTTTCTGAGAGTTTGGCTGGGCGTACGTGTGTCAAAATTCTTTGTTTGATGCAACTACACACTCTAAATACGATAAAACTGGTATCGCAGTTCTGCAGCGATTGATACATCGATCCTTAGCGACATCGAGAGATCGAGGATTCTCGGCGTTTCTGAGAGTTTGCCTGGGCGTACGGGTGTCAAAATTCTTTATTTCATGCAACTACACACTCCATACGATAAAACTGGTACCGCAGTTCTGCAGCTATTGATACATCGATGCTTAGCGAAATCGAGAGATCGAGGATTCCCGGCGTTTCTTACTGTTTGGCTGGGTGTACGCATGTCAAAATTCTTTATTTCATGCAACTACACACTTAGAATACGATAAAACGGGTATCGTGGTGCTGCAGCGATTGATACATCGATGCTTAGCGAAATCCAGAGATCGAGGATTCTCGGCGTTTCTGAGAGTTCGGCTGGGCGTACGGGTGTCAAAATTCTTTATTTCATGCAACTACACACTCTCAATACGATAAAACTGGTATCGCAGTTCTGCAGCGAGTGACACATCGATGCTTAGCGAAATCGAGAGATCGAGGATTCCCGGCGTTTCATAGTGTTTGGCTGGGTGTACGCATGTCAAAATTCTATATTTCATGCAACTACACACTTACAATACGATAAAACGGGTATCGTGGTGCTGCAGCGATTGATACATCGATGCTTAGCGAAATCTAGAGATCGCGGATTCCCGCCGTTTCTGAGACTTTGGCTGGCTGTACGAGTGTCAAAATCCTTCATTCTATGTAACTACACACTCTCAATACGATAAAACTCGTATCGCAGTTCTGCAGCGATTGATACATCGATGCTTAGCGAAATCGAGAGATCTAGGATTCCCGGCGTTTCATAGTGTTTGGCTGGGTGTACGCATGTCAAAATTCTTTATTTCATGCAACTACACACTTACAATACGATCAAACGGGTATCGTGGTGCTGCAGCGATTGATACATCGATGCTTAGCGAAATCTAGAGATCGCGGATTCCCGCCGTTTCTGAGACTTTGGCTGGCTGTACGAGTGTCAAAATCCTTCATTCTATGTAACTACACACTCTCAATACGATAAAACTCGTATCGCAGTTCTGCAGCGATTGATACATCGATGCTTAGCGAAATCGAGAGATCGAGGATTCCCGGCGTTTCTTAGTGTTTGGCTGGGTGTACGCATGTCAAAATTCTTTATTTCATGCAACTACACACTCTCAATACGATAAAACTGGTATCGCAGTTCTGCAGCGAGTGATACATCGATGCTTAGCGGAATCGAGAGATCGAGGACTCCCGGCGTTTCTTAGTGTTTGGCTGGGTGTACGCATTTCGTAATTCTTTATTTCATGGAACTACACACTTACAATACGCTAAAACGGGTATCGTGGTGCTGCAGCGATTGATACATCGATGCTTAGCGAAATCTAGAGATCGAGGATTCCCGCCGTTTCTGAGACTTTGGCTGGTTGTACGAGTGTCAAAATCCTTCATTCTATGTAACTACACACTCTCAATACGATAAAACTGGTATCGCAGTTCTGCAGCGATTGATACATCGATGCTTAGCGACATCGAGAGATCGAAGATTCCCGGCGTTTCTGAGAGTTTGGCTGGGCGTACGAGTGTCAAAATCCTTCATTCTATGTAACTACACACTCTCAATACGATAAAACTGGTATCGCAGTTCTGCAGCGATTGATATATCGATGCTTAGCGAAATCGAGAGATCGAGGATTCCCGGCGTTTCTTAGTGTTTGGCTGGGTGTACGCATGTCAAAATTCTTTATTTCATGCAACTACACACTTACAATACGATAAAACGGGTATCGTGGTGCTGCAGCGATTGATACATCGATGCTTAGCGAAATCCAGAGATCGAGGATTCTCGGCGGTTCTGAGAGTTTGGCTGGGCGTACGGGTGTCAAAATTCTTTATTTCATGCAACTACACACTCTCAATACGATAAAACTGGTACCGCAGTTCTGCAGCTATTGATACATCGATGCTTCGCGAAATCGAGAGATCGAAGATTCCCGGCGTTTCTTAGTGTTTGGCTGCGTGTACGCATGTCAAAATTCTTTATTCCATGCAACTACACACTCTCAATACGATAAAACTGGTACCGCAGTTCTGCAGCTATTGATACATCGATGCTTCGCGAAATCGAGAGATCGAAGATTCCCGGCGTTTCTTAGTGTTTGGCTGCGTGTACGCATGTCAAAATTCTTTATTCCATGCAACTACACACTTACAATACGATAAGACGGGTATCGTGGTGCTGCAGCGATTGATACATCGATGCTTAGCGAAATCCAGAGATCGAGGATTCCCGCCGTTTCTAAGACTTTGGCTGGCTGTACGAGTGTCAAAATCCTTCATTCTATGTAACTACACACTCTCAATACGATTAAACTGGTATCGCAGTTCTGCAGCGATTGATACATCGATGCTTAGCGAAATCGAGAGATCGAGGATTCCCGGCGTTTCTTAGTGTTTGGCTGGGTGTACGCATGTCAAAATTCTTTATTTCATGCAACTACACACTCTCAATACGATAAAACTGGTATCGCAGTTCTTCAGCAAGTGATACATCGATGCTTAGCGAAATCGAGAGATCGAGGATTCCCGGCGTTTCTTAGTGTTTGGCTGGGTGTACGCATGTCAAAATTCTTTATTTCATGCAACTACACACTTACAATACGATAAAACGGGTATCGTGGTGCTGCAGCGATTGATACATCGATGGTTAGCGAAATCTAGAGATCGAGGATTCCCGCCGTTTCTGAGACTTTGGCTGGCTGTACGAGTGTCAAAATCCTTCATTCTATGTAACTACACACTCTCAATACGATAAAACTTGTATCGCAGTTCTGCAGCGATTGATACATCGATGCTTAGCGAAATCGAGAGATCGAGGATTCCCGGCGTTTCTTAGTGTTTGGCTGAGTGCACGCATGTCAAAATTGTTTATTTCATGCAACTACACACTCCCAATACGATAAAACTGGTATCGCAGTTCCGCAGCGAGTGATACATCGATGCTTAGCGAAATCGAGAGATCGAGGATTCCCGGCGTTTCTTAGTGTTTGGCTGGGTGTACGCATTTCGTAATTCTTTATTTCATGCAACTACACACTTACAATACGCTAAAACGGGGATCGTGGTGCTGCAGCGATTGATACATCGATGCTTAGCGAAATCTAGAGATCGAGAATTCCCGCCGTTTCTGAGACTTTGGCTGGCTGTACGAGTGTCAAAATCCTTCATTCTATGTAACTACACACTCTCAATACGATAAAACTGGTATCGCAGTTCTGCAGCGATTGATACATCGATGCTTAGCGACATCGAGAGATCGAAGATTCCCGGCGTTTTTGAGAGTTTGGCTGGGCGTACGAGTGTCAAAATCCTTCAATCTATGTAACTACACACTCTCAATACGATAAAACTGGTATCGCAGTTCTGCAGCGATTGATACATCGATGCTTAGCGAAATCGAGAGATCGAGGATTCCCGGCGTTTCTTAGTGTTTGGCTGGGTGTACGCATGCCAAAATTCTTTATTTCATGCAACTACACACTTTCAATACGATAAAACGCGTATCGTGGAGCTGCAGCGATTGATACATCGATGCTTAGCGAAATCTAGAGATCGAGGATTCCCGCCGTTTCTGAGACTTTGGCTGGCTGTACGAGTGTCAAAATCCTTCATTCTATGTAACTACACACTCTCTATACGATAAAACTGGTATCGCAGTTCTGCAGCGATTGATACATCGATGCTTAGCGAAATCGAGAGATCGAGGATTCCCGGCGTTTCTTAGTGTTTGGCTGGGTGTACGCATGTCAAAATTCGTTATTTCATGCAACTACACACTCAATACGATAAAACTGGTACCGCAGTTCTGCAGCTATTGATACATCGATGCTTAGCGAAATCGAGAAATCGAGAATTCCCGGCGTTTCTTAATGTTTGGCTGGGTGTACGCATGTCAAAATTCTTTATTTCATGCAACTACACACTTAAAATACGATAAAACGGGTATCGTGGTGCTGCAGCGATTGATACATCGATGCTTAGCGAAATCCAGAGATCGAGGATTCTCGGCGTTTCTGAGAGTTCGGCTGGGCGTACGGGTGTCAAAATTCTTTATTTCATGCAACTACACACTCTCAATACGATAAAACTGGTACCGCAGTTCTGCAGCTATTGATACATCGATGCTTAGCGAAATCGAGAGATCGAGGATTCCCGGCGTGTCTTAGTGTTTGGCTGGGTGTACGCATGTCAAAATTCTTTATTTCATGCAATTACACACTTACAATACGATAAAACGGGTATCGTGGTGCTGCAGCGATTGATACATCGATGCTTAGCGAAATCCAGAGATCGAGGATTCCCGCCGTTTCTGAGACTTTGGCTGGCTGTACGAGTGTCAAAATTCTTTATTTCATGCAAATACACACTTGCAATACGATAAAACGGGTATCGTGGTGCTGCGGAGATTGATACGTCGATCCTTAGCGACATCGAGAGATCGAGGATTCCCGGCGTTTCTGAGAGTTTGGCTGGGCGTACGGGTGTCAAAATTCTTTATTTCATGCAACTACACACTCTCAATACGATAAAACTGGTATCGCAGTTCTGCAGCGATTGATACGTCGATGCTTAGCGAAATCGAGAGAACGAGGATTCCCGCCGTTTCTGAGACTTTGGTTGGCAATACAGGTGTCAAAATCCTTCATTCTATGTAACTACACACTCTCAATACGATAAAACTCGTATCGCTGTTCTGCAGCGATTGATACATCGATGCTTAGCGAAATCGAGAGATCGAGGATTCACGGCGTTTCTTTGTGTTTGGCTCGGTGTACGCATGTCAAAATTCTTTATTTCATGCAACTACACACTCTCAATACGATAAAACTGGTTTCGTAGTTCTGCAGCGATTGATACGTCGATGCTTAGCAACATCGAGAGATCGAGGATACCCGGCGTTTCTGAGAGTTTAACTGGGCGTACGTGTGTCAAAATTCTTTGTTTCATGCAACTACACACTCTAAATACGATAAAACTGGTATCGCAGTTCTGCAGCGATTGATACATCGATGCTTAGCGAAATCGAGAGATCGAGGATTCCCGGCGTTTCATAGTGTTTGGCTGGGTGTACGCATGTCAAACTTCTTTATTTCATGCAACTACACACTCTCAATACGATAAAACTGGTATCGCAGTTCTGCATCGAGTGATACATCGATGCTTAGCGAAATCGAGAGATCGAGGACTCCCGGCGTTTCTTAGTGTTTGGCTGGGTGTACGCATGTCGTAATTCTTTATTTCATGCAACTACACACTTACAATACGCTAAAACGGGTATCGTGGTGCTGCAGCGATTGATACATCGATGCTTAGCGAAATCTAGAGATCGAGGAATCCCGCCGTTTCTGAGACTTTGGCTGGTTGTACGAGTGTCAAAATCCTTCATTCTATGTAACTACACACTCTCAATACGATAAAACTGGTATCGCAGTTCTGCAGCGATTGATACATCGATGCTTAGCGACATCGAGAGATCGAAGATTCCCGGCGTTTCTGAGAGTTTGGCTGGGCGTACGAGTCTCAAAATCCTTCATTCTATGTAACTACACACTCTCAATACGATAAAACTGGTATCGCAGTTCTGCAGCTATTGATACATCGATGCTTAGCGAAATCGAGAGATCGAGGATTCCCGGCGTTTCTTAATGTTTGGCTGGGTGTACGCATGTCAAAATTCTTTATTTCATGCAACTACACACTTAAAATACGATAAAACGGGTATCGTGGTGCTGCAGCGATTGATACATCGATGCTTAGCGAAAACCAGAGATCGAGGATTCTCGGCGTTTCTGAGAGTTCGGCTGGCCGTACGGGTGTCAAAATTCTTTATTTCATGCAACTACACACTCTCAATACGATAAAACTGGTATCGCAGTTCTGCAGCGAGTGACACATCGATGCTTAGCGAAATCGAGAGATCGAGGATTCCCGGCGTTTCATAGTGTTTGGCTGGGTGTACGCATGTCAAAATTCTTTATTTCCTGCAACTACACACTTACAATACGATAAAACGGGTATCGTGGTGCTGCAGCGATTGATACATCGATGCTTAGCGAAATCTAGAGATCGCGGATTCCCGCCGTTTCTGAGACTTTGGCTGGCTGTACGAGTGTCAAAATCCTTCATTCTATGTAACTACACACTCTCAATACGATAAAACTGGTATCGCAGTTCTGCAGCGAGTGACACATCGATGCTTAGCGAAATCGAGAGATCGAGGATTCCCGGCGTTTCATAGTGTTTGGCTGGGTGTACGCATGTCAAAATTCTTTATTTCATGCAACTACACACTTACAATACGATAAAACGGGTATCGTGGTGCTGCAGCGATTGATACATCGATGCTTAGCGAAATCTAGAGATCGCGGATTCCCGCCGTTTCTGAGACTTTGGCTGGCTGTACGAGTGTCAAAATCCTTCATTCTATGTAACTACACACTCTCAATACGATAAAACTCGTATCGCAGTTCTGCAGCGATTGATACATCGATGCTTAGCGAAATCGAGAGATCGAGGATTCCCGGCGTTTCATAGTGTTTGGCTGGGTGTACGCATGTCAAAATTCTTTATTTCATGCAACTACACACTCTCAATACGATAAAACTGGTATCGCAGTTCTGCATCGAGTGATACATCGATGCTTAGCGAAATCGAGAGATCGAGGACTCCCGGCGTTTCTTAGTGTTTGGCTGGGTGTACGCATTTCGTAATTCTTTATTTCATGCAACTACACACTTACAATACGCTAAAACGGGTATCGTGGTGCTGCAGCGATTGATACATCGATGCTTAGCGAAATCTAGAGATCGAGGATTCCCGCCGTTTCTGAGACTTTGGCTGGTTGTACGAGTGTCAAAATCCTTCATTCTATGTAACTACACACTCTCAATACGATAAAACTGGTATCGCAGTTCTGCAGCGATTGATACATCGATGCTTAGCGACATCGAGAGATCGAAGATTCCCGGCGTTTCTGAGAGTTTGGCTGGGCGTACGAGTGTCAAAATCCTTCATTCTATGTAACTACACACTCTCAATACGATAAAACTGGTATCGCAGTTCTGCAGCTATTGATACATCGATGCTTAGCGAAATCGAGAGATCGAGGATTCCCGGCGTTTCTTAATGTTTGGCTGGGTGTACGCATGTCAAAATTCTTTATTTCATGCAACTACACACTTAAAATACGATAAAACGGGTATCGTGGTGCTGCAGCGATTGATACATCGATGCTTAGCGAAATCCAGAGATCGAGGATTCTCGGCGTTTCTGAGAGTTCGGCTGGGCGTACGGGTGTCAAAATTCTTTATTTCATGCAACTACACACTCTCAATACGATAAAACTGGTATCGCAGTTCTGCAGCGAGTGACACATCGATGCTTAGCGAAATCGAGAGATCGAGGATTCCCGGCGTTTCATAGTGTTTGGCTGGGTGTACGCATGTCAAAATTCTTTATTTCCTGCAACTACACACTTACAATACGATAAAACGGGTATCGTGGTGCTGCAGCGATTGATACATCGATGCTTAGCGAAATCTAGAGATCGCGGATTCCCGCCGTTTCTGAGACTTTGGCTGGCTGTACGAGTGTCAAAATCCTTCATTCTATGTAACTACACACTCTCAATACGATAAAACTGGTATCGCAGTTCTGCAGCGAGTGACACATCGATGCTTAGCGAAATCGAGAGATCGAGGATTCCCGGCGTTTCATAGTGTTTGGCTGGGTGTACGCATGTCAAAATTCTTTATTTCATGCAACTACACACTCTCAATACGATAAAACTGGTATCGCAGTTCTGCATCGAGTGATACATCGATGCTTAGCGAAATCGAGAGATCGAGGACTCCCGGCGTTTCTTAGTGTTTGGCTGGGTGTACGCATTTCGTAATTCTTTATTTCATGCAACTACACACTTACAATACGCTAAAACGGGTATCGTGGTGCTGCAGCGATTGATACATCGATGCTTAGCGAAATCTAGAGATCGAGGATTCCCGCCGTTTCTGAGACTTTGGCTGGTTGTACGAGTGTCAAAATCCTTCATTCTATGTAACTACACACTCTCAATACGATAAAACTGGTATCGCAGTTCTGCAGCGATTGATACATCGATGCTTAGCGACATCGAGAGATCGAAGATTCCCGGCGTTTCTGAGAGTTTGGCTGGGCGTACGAGTTTCAAAATCCTTCATTCTATGTAACTACACACTCTCAATACGATAAAACTGGTATCGCAGTTCTGCAACGATTGATACATCGATGCTTAGCGAAATCCAGAGATCGAGGATTCTCGGCGGTTCTGAGAGTTTGGCTGGGCGTACGGGTGTCAAAATTCTTTATTTCATGCAACTACACACTCTCAATACGATAAAACTGGTACCGCAGTTCTGCAGCTATTGATACATCGATGCTTCGCGAAATCGAGAGATCGAAGATTCCCGGCGTTTCTTAGTGTTTGGCTGGGTGTACGCATGTCAAAATTCTTTATTCCATGCAACTACACACTTACAATACGATAAAACGGGTATCGTGGTGCTGCAGCGATTGATACATCGATGCTTAGCGAAATCCAGAGATCGAGGATTCCCGCCGTTTCTAAGACTTTGGCTGGCTGTACGAGTGTCAAAATCCTTCATTCTATGTAACTACACACTCTCAATACGATAAAACTGGTATCGCAGTTCTGCAGCGATTGATACATCGATGCTTAGCGAAATCGAGAGATCGAGGATTCCCGGCGTTTCTTAGTGTTTGGCTGGGTGTACGCATGTCAAAATTCTTTATTTCATGCAACTACACACTCTCAATACGATAAAACTGGTATCGCAGTTCTGCAGCAAGTGATACATCGATGCTTAGCGAAATCGAGAGATCGAGGATTCCCGGCGTTTCTTAGTGTTTGGCTGGGTGTACGCATGTCAAAATTCTTTATTTCATGCAACTACACACTTACAATACGATAAAACGGGTATCGTGGTGCTGCAGCGATTGATACATCGATGCTTAGCGAAATCTAGAGATCGAGGATTCCCGCCGTTTCTGAGACTTTGGCTGGCTGTACGAGTGTCAAAATCCTTCATTCTATGTAACTACACACTCTCAATACGATAAAACTGGTATCGCAGTTCTGCAGCGATTGATACATCGATGCTTAGCGAAATCGAGAGATCGAGGATTCCCGGCGTTTCTTAGTGTTTGGCTGGGTGTACGCATGTCAAAATGCTTTATTTCATGCAACTACACACTCCCAATACGATAAAACTGGTATCGCAGTTCCGCAGCGAGTGATACATCGATGCTTAGCGAAATCGAGAGATCGAGGATTCCCGGCGTTTCTTAGTGTTTGGCTGGGTGTACGCATTTCGTAATTCTTTATTTCATGCAACTACACACTTACAATACGCTAAAACGGGGATCGTGGTGCTGCAGCTATTGATACATCGATGCTTAGCGAAATCTAGAGATCGAGAATTCCCGCCGTTTCTGAGACTTTGGCTGGCTGTACGAGTGTCAAAATCCTTCATTCTATGTAACTACACACTCTCAATACGATAAAACTGGTATCGCAGTTCTGCAGCGATTGATACATCGATGCTTAGCGACATCGAGAGATCGAAGATTCCCGGCGTTTTTGAGAGTTTGGCTGGGCGTACGAGTGTCAAAATCCTTCATTCTATGTAACTACACACTCTCAATACGATAAAACTGGTATCGCAGTTCTGCAGCGATTGATACATCGATGCTTAGCGAAATCGAGAGATCGAGGATTCCCGGCGTTTCTTAGTGTTTGGCTGGGTGTACGCATGCCAAAATTCTTTATTTCATGCAACTACACACTTTCAATACGATAAAACGCGTATCGTGGAGCTGCAGCGATTGATACATCGATGCTTAGCGAAATCTAGAGATCGAGGATTCCCGCCGTTTCTGAGACTTTGGCTGGCTGTACGAGTGTCAAAATCCTTCATTCTATGTAACTACACACTCTCAATACGATAAAACTGGTATCGCAGTTCTGCAGCGATTGATACATCGATGCTTAGCGAAATCGAGAGATCGAGGATTCCCGGCGTTTCTTAGTGTTTGGCTGGGTGTACGCATGTCAAAATTCTTTATTTCATGCAACTACACACTCTCAATACGATAAAACTGGTATCGCAGTTCTGCAGCGAGTGATACATCGATGCTTAGCGAAATCGAGAGATCGAGGATTCCCGGCGTTTCTCAGTGTTTGGCTGGGTGTACGCATTTCGTAATTCTTTATTTCATGCAACTACACACTTACAATACGCTAAAACGGGTATCGTGGTGCTGCGGCGATTGATACGTCGATCCTTAGCGACATCGAGAGATCGAGAATTCCCGGCGTTTCTGAGAATTTGGCTGGACGTACGAGTGTCAAAATCCTTCATTCTATGTAACTACACACTCTCAATACGATAAAACTGGTATGGCAGTTCTGCAGCGATTGATACATCGATGCTTAGCGAAATCGAGAGATCGAGGATTCCCGGCGTTTCTTAGTGTTTGGCTGGGTGTACGCATTTCGTAATTCTTTATTTCATGCAACTACACACTTTCAATACGATAAAACGGGTATCGTGGTGCTGTAGCGATTGATACATCGATGCTTAGCGAAATCGAGAGATCGAGGATTCCCGCCGTTTCTGAGACTTTGGCTGGGCGTACGAGTGTCAAAATCCTTCATTCTATGTAACTACACACTCTCAATACGATAAAACTGGTATCGCAGTTCTGCAGCGATTGATACATCGATGCTTAGCGAAATCGAGAGATCGAGGATTCCCGGCGTTTCTTAGTGTTTGGCTGGGTGTACGCATGCCAAATTTCTTTATTTCATGCAACTACACACTTTCAATACGATAAAACGGGTATCGTGGTGCTGTAGCGATTGATACATCAATGCTTAGCGAAATCGAGAGATCGAGGATTCCCGGCGTTTCTGAGACTTTGGCTGGCTGTACGAGTGTCAAAATCCTTCATTCTATGTAATTCTATCTATACACACGCTTAATACGATAAAACTGGTATCGCAGTTCTGCAGCGATTGATACATCGATGCTTAGCGAAATCGAGAGATCGAGGATTCCCGGCGTTTCTTAGTGTTTGGCTGGGTGTACGCATGTCAAAATTCTTTATTTCATGCAACTACACACTCTCAATACGATAAAACTGGTATCGCAGTTCTGCAGCGAGTGATACATCGATGCTTAGCGACATCGAGAGATCGAGGATTCCCGGCGTTTCTGAGAGTTTGGCTGGGCGTACGGGTGTCAAAATCCTTCATTCTATGTAACTACACACTCTCAATACGATAAAACTGGTATCGCAGTTCTGCAGCGATTGATACATCGATGCTTAGCGAAATCGAGAGATCGAGGATTCCCGGCATTTCTTAGTGTTTGGCTGGGCGTACGGGTGTCAAATCTCTTTATTTCATGCAACTACACACTCTCAATACGATAAAACTGGTATCGCAGTTCTGCAGCGATTGATACGTCGATGCTTAGCGAAATCGAGAGATCGAGGATTCCCGGCGTTTCTTAGTGTTTGGCTGGGTGTACGCATGTCAAAATTCTTTACTTATGCAACTAGACACTTACAATACGATAAAACGGGTATCGTGGTGCTGCAGCGATTGATACATCGATGCTTAGCGAAATCGAGAGATCGAGGATTCCCGGCGTTTCTTAGTGTTTGGCTGGGCGTACGGGTGTCAAATCTCTTTATTTCATGCAACTACACACTCTCAATACGATAAAACTGGTATCGCAGTTCTGCAGCGATTGATACATCGATGCTTAGCGAAATCGAGAGATCGAGGATTCCCGGCGTTTCTTAGTGTTTGGCTGGGTGTACGCATGCCAAAATTCTTTATTTCATGCAACTACACACTTTCAATACGATAAAACGGGTATCGTGGTGCTGTAGCGATTGATACATCGATGCTTAGCGAAATCGAGAGATCGAGGATTCCCGCCGTTTCTGAGACTTTGGCTGGGCGTACGAGTGTCAAAATCCTTCATTCTATGTAACTACACACTCTCAATACGATAAAACTGGTATCGCAGTTCTGCAGCGATTGATACATCGATGCTTAGCGAAATCGAGAGATCGAGGATTCCCGGCCTTTCTTAGTGTTTGGCTGGGTGTACGCATGCCAAATTTCTTTATTTCATGCAACTACACACTCTCAATACGATAAAACTGGTATCGCAGTTCTGCAGCGAGTGACACATCGATGCTTAGCGAAATCGAGAGATCGAGGATTCCCGGCGTTTCATAGTGTTTGGCTGGGTGTACGCATGTCAAAATTCTTTATTTCATGCAACTACACACTTACAATACGATAAAACGGGTATCGTGGTGCTGCAGCGATTGATACATCGATGCTTAGCGAAATCTAGAGATCGCGGATTCCCGCCGTTTCTGAGACTTTGGCTGGCTGTACGAGTGTCAAAATCCTTCATTCTATGTAACTACACACTCTCAATACGATAAAACTCGTATCGCAGTTCTGCAGCGATTGATACATCGATGCTTAGCGAAATCGAGAGATCGAGGATTCCCGGCGTTTCATAGTGTTTGGCTGGGTGTACGCATGTCAAAATTCTTTATTTCATGCAACTACACACTCTCAATACGATAAAACTGGTATCGCAGTTCTGCATCGAGTGATACAACGATGCTTAGCGAAATCGAGAGATCGAGGACTCCCGGCGTTTCTTAGTGTTTGGCTGGGTGTACGCATGTCGTAATTCTTTATTTCATGCAACTACACACTTACAATACGCTAAAACGGGTATCGTGGTGCTGCAGCGATTGATACATCGATGCTTAGCGAAATCTAGAGATCGAGGAATCCCGCCGTTTCTGAGACTTTGGCTGGTTGTACGAGTGTCAAAATCCTTCATTCTATGTAACTACACACTCTCAATACGATAAAACTGGTATCGCAGTTCTGCAGCGATTGATACATCGATGCTTAGCGACATCGAGAGATCGAAGATTCCCGGCGTTTCTGAGAGTTTGGCTGGGCGTACGAGTGTCAAAATCCTTCATTCTATGTAACTACACACTCTCAATACGATAAAACTGGTATCGCAGTTCTGCAGCTATTGATACATCGATGCTTAGCGAAATCGAGAGATCGAGGATTCCCGGCGTTTCTTAATGGTTGGCTGGGTGTACGCATGTCAAAATTCTTTATTTCATGCAACTACACACTTAAAATACGATAAAACGGGTATCGTGGTGCTGCAGCGATTGATACATCGATGCTTAGCGAAATCCAGAGATCGAGGATTCTCGGCGTTTCTGAGAGTTCGGCTGGCCGTACGGGTGTCAAAATTCATTATTTCATGCAACTACACACTCTCAATACGATAAAACTGGTATCGCAGTTCTGCAGCGAGTGACACATCGATGCTTAGCGAAATCGAGAGATCGAGGATTCCCGGCGTTTCATAGTGTTTGGCTGGGTGTACGCATGTCAAAATTCTTTATTTCCTGCAACTACACACTTACAATACGATAAAACGGGTATCGTGGTGCTGCAGCGATTGATACATCGATGCTTAGCGAAATCTAGAGATCGCGGATTCCCGCCGTTTCTGAGACTTTGGCTGGCTGTACGAGTGTCAAAATCCTTCATTCTATGTAACTACACACTCTCAATACGATAAAACTGGTATCGCAGTTCTGCAGCGAGTGACACATCGATGCTTAGCGAAATCGAGAGATCGAGGATTCCCGGCGTTTCATAGTGTTTGGCTGGGTGTACGCATGTCAAAATTCTTTATTTCATGCAACTACACACTTACAATACGATAAAACGGGTATCGTGGTGCTGCAGCGATTGATACATCGATGCTTAGCGAAATCTAGAGATCGCGGATTCCCGCCGTTTCTGAGACTTTGGCTGGCTGTACGAGTGTCAAAATCCTTCATTCTATGTAACTACACACTCTCAATACGATAAAACTCGTATCGCAGTTCTGCAGCGATTGATACATCGATGCTTAGCGAAATCGAGAGATCGAGGATTCCCGGCGTTTCATAGTGTTTGGCTGGGTGTACGCATGTCAAAATTCTTTATTTCATGCAACTACACACTCTCAATACGATAAAACTGGTATCGCAGTTCTGCATCGAGTGATACATCGATGCTTAGCGAAATCGAGAGATCGAGGACTCCCGGCGTTTCTTAGTGTTTGGCTGGGTGTACGCATTTCGTAATTCTTTATTTCATGCAACTACACACTTACAATACGCTAAAACGGGTATCGTGGTGCTGCAGCGATTGATACATCGATGCTTAGCGAAATCTAGAGATCGAGGATTCCCGCCGTTTCTGAGACTTTGGCTGGTTGTACGAGTGTCAAAATCCTTCATTCTATGTAACTACACACTCTCAATACGATAAAACTGGTATCGCAGTTCTGCAGCGATTGATACATCGATGCTTAGCGACATCGAGAGATCGAAGATTCCCGGCGTTTCTGAGAGTTTGGCTGGGCGTACGAGTGTCAAAATCCTTCATTCTATGTAACTACACACTCTCAATACGATAAAACTGGTATCGCAGTTCTGCAGCTATTGATACATCGATGCTTAGCGAAATCGAGAGATCGAGGATTCCCGGCGTTTCTTAATGTTTGGCTGGGTGTACGCATGTCAAAATTCTTTATTTCATGCAACTACACACTTAAAATACGATAAAACGGGTATCGTGGTGCTGCAGCGATTGATACATCGATGCTTAGCGAAATCCAGAGATCGAGGATTCTCGGCGTTTCTGAGAGTTCGGCTGGGCGTACGGGTGTCAAAATTCTTTATTTCATGCAACTACACACTCTCAATACGATAAAACTGGTATCGCAGTTCTGCAGCGAGTGACACATCGATGCTTAGCGAAATCGAGAGATCGAGGATTCCCGGCGTTTCATAGTGTTTGGCTGGGTGTACGCATGTCAAAATTCTTTATTTCCTGCAACTACACACTTACAATACGATAAAACGGGTATCGTGGTGCTGCAGCGATTGATACATCGATGCTTAGCGAAATCTAGAGATCGCGGATTCCCGCCGTTTCTGAGACTTTGGCTGGCTGTACGAGTGTCAAAATCCTTCATTCTATGTAACTACACACTCTCAATACGATAAAACTGGTATCGCAGTTCTGCAGCGAGTGACACATCGATGCTTAGCGAAATCGAGAGATCGAGGATTCCCGGCGTTTCATAGTGTTTGGCTGGGTGTACGCATGTCAAAATTCTTTATTTCATGCAACTACACACTCTCAATACGATAAAACTGGTATCGCAGTTCTGCATCGAGTGATACATCGATGCTTAGCGAAATCGAGAGATCGAGGACTCCCGCCGTTTCTGAGACTTTGGCTGGCTGTACGAGTGTCAAAATCCTTCATTCTATGTAACTACACACTCTCAATACGATAAAACTGGTATCGCAGTTCTGCAGCGATTGATACATCGATGCTTAGCGAAATCGAGAGATCGAGGATTCCCGGCGTTTCTTAGTGTTTGGCTGGGTGTACGCATGTCAAAATTCTTTATTTCATGCAACTACACACTCTCAATACGATAAAACTGGTATCGCAGTTCTGCAGCGAGTGATACATCGATGCTTAGCGAAATCGAGAGATCGAGGATTCCCGGCGTTTCTCAGTGTTTGGCTGGGTGTACGCATTTCGTAATTCTTTATTTCATGCAACTACACACTTACAATACGCTAAAACGGGTATCGTGGTGCTGCGGCGATTGATACGTCGATCCTTAGCGACATCGAGAGATCGAGAATTCCCGGCGTTTCTGAGAATTTGGCTGGACGTACGAGTGTCAAAATCCTTCATTCTATGTAACTACACACTCTCAATACGATAAAACTGGTATGGCAGTTCTGCAGCGATTGATACATCGATGCTTAGCGAAATCGAGAGATCGAGGATTCCCGGCGTTTCTTAGTGTTTGGCTGGGTGTACGCATTTCGTAATTCTTTATTTCATGCAACTACACACTTTCAATACGATAAAACGGGTATCGTGGTGCTGTAGCGATTGATACATCGATGCTTAGCGAAATCGAGAGATCGAGGATTCCCGCCGTTTCTGAGACTTTGGCTGGGCGTACGAGTGTCAAAATCCTTCATTCTATGTAACTACACACTCTCAATACGATAAAACTGGTATCGCAGTTCTGCAGCGATTGATACATCGATGCTTAGCGAAATCGAGAGATCGAGGATTCCCGGCGTTTCTTAGTGTTTGGCTGGGTGTACGCATGCCAAATTTCTTTATTTCATGCAACTACACACTTTCAATACGATAAAACGGGTATCGTGGTGCTGTAGCGATTGATACATCAATGCTTAGCGAAATCGAGAGATCGAGGATTCCCGGCGTTTCTGAGACTTTGGCTGGCTGTACGAGTGTCAAAATCCTTCATTCTATGTAATTCTATCTATACACACGCTTAATACGATAAAACTGGTATCGCAGTTCTGCAGCGATTGATACATCGATGCTTAGCGAAATCGAGAGATCGAGGATTCCCGGCGTTTCTTAGTGTTTGGCTGGGTGTACGCATGTCAAAATTCTTTATTTCATGCAACTACACACTCTCAATACGATAAAACTGGTATCGCAGTTCTGCAGCGAGTGATACATCGATGCTTAGCGACATCGAGAGATCGAGGATTCCCGGCGTTTCTGAGAGTTTGGCTGGGCGTACGGGTGTCAAAATCCTTCATTCTATGTAACTACACACTCTCAATACGATAAAACTGGTATCGCAGTTCTGCAGCGATTGATACATCGATGCTTAGCGAAATCGAGAGATCGAGGATTCCCGGCGTTTCTTAGTGTTTGGCTGGGCGTACGGGTGTCAAATCTCTTTATTTCATGCAACTACACACTCTCAATACGATAAAACTGGTATCGCAGTTCTGCAGCGATTGATACGTCGATGCTTAGCGAAATCGAGAGATCGAGGATTCCCGGCGTTTCTTAGTGTTTGGCTGGGTGTACGCATGTCAAAATTCTTTACTTATGCAACTAGACACTTACAATACGATAAAACGGGTATCGTGGTGCTGCAGCGATTGATACATCGATGCTTAGCGAAATCGAGAGATCGAGGATTCCCGGCGTTTCTTAGTGTTTGGCTGGGCGTACGGGTGTCAAATCTCTTTATTTCATGCAACTACACACTCTCAATACGATAAAACTGGTATCGCAGTTCTGCAGCGATTGATACATCGATGCTTAGCGAAATCGAGAGATCGAGGATTCCCGGCGTTTCTTAGTGTTTGGCTGGGTGTACGCATGCCAAAATTCTTTATTTCATGCAACTACACACTTTCAATACGATAAAACGGGTATCGTGGTGCTGTAGCGATTGATACATCGATGCTTAGCGAAATCGAGAGATCGAGGATTCCCGCCGTTTCTGAGACTTTGGCTGGGCGTACGAGTGTCAAAATCCTTCATTCTATGTAACTACACACTCTCAATACGATAAAACTGGTATCGCAGTTCTGCAGCGATTGATACATCGATGCTTAGCGAAATCGAGAGATCGAGGATTCCCGGCCTTTCTTAGTGTTTGGCTGGGTGTACGCATGCCAAATTTCTTTATTTCATGCAACTACACACTTTCAATACGATAAAACGGGTATCGTGGTGCTGTAGCGATTGATACATCAATGCTTAGCGAAATCGAGAGATCGAGGATTCCCGGCGTTTCTGAGACTTTGGCTGGCTGTACGAGTGTCAAAATCCTTCATTCTATGTAACTACACACTCTTAATACGATAAAACTGGTATCGCAGTTCTGCAGTGATTGATACATCGATGCTTAGCGAAATCGAGAGATCGAGGATTCCCGGCGTTTCTTAGTGTTTGGCTGGGTGTACGCATGTCAAAATTCTTTATTTCATGCAACTACACACTCTCAATACGATAAAACTGGTATCGCAGTTCTGCAGCGAGTGATACATCGATGCTTAGCGACATCGAGAGATCGAGGATTCCCGGCGTTTCTGAGAGTTTGGCTGGGCGGACGGGTGTCAAAATTCTTTATTTCATGCAAATACACACTTGCAATACGATAAAACGGGTATCGTGGTGCTGCGGAGATTGATACGTCGATCCTTAGCGACATCGAGAGATCGAGGATTCCCGGCGTTTCTGAGAGTTTGGCTGGGCGTACGGGTGTCAAAATTCTTTGTTTCATGCAACTACACACTCTAAATACGATAAAACTGGTATCGCAGTTCTGCAGCGATTGATACATCGATGCTTAGCGAAATCGAGAGATCGAGGATTCCCGGCGTTTCTGAGAGTTTGGCTGGGCGTACGGGTGTCAAAATTCTTTATTTCATGCAACTACACACTCTCAATACGATAAAACTGGTATCGCAGTTCTGCAGCGATTGATACATCGATGCTTAGCGAAATCGAGAGATCAAGGATTCCCGGCGTTTCTGAGAGTTTGGCTGGCTGTACGCATGCCAAAATTCTTTATGTCATGCAACTACACACTTTCAATACGATAAAACGGGTATCGTGGTGCTGCAGCGATTGATACATCGATACTTAGCGACATCGAGAGATCGAGGATTCCCGGCGTTTCTGAGAGTTTGGCTGGGCGTACGGGTGTCAAAATTCTTTATTTCATGCAACTACACACTCTCAATACGATAAAACTGGTATCGCAGTTCTGCAGCGATTGATACGTCGATGCTTAGCGAAATCGAGAGAACGAGGATTCCCGCCGTTTCTGAGACTTTGGTTGGCAATACAGGTGTCAAAATCCTTCATTCTATGTAACTACACACTCTCAATACGATAAAACTCGTATCGCTGTTCTGCAGCGATTGATACATCGATGCTTAGCGAAATCGAGAGATCGAGGATTCCCGGCGTTTCTTTGTGTTTGGCTGGGTGTACGCATGTCAAAATTCTTTATTTCATGAAACTACACACTCTCAATACGATAAAACTGGTTTCGTAGTTCTGCAGCGATTGATACGTCGATGCTTAGCGACATCGAGAGATCGAGGATTCCCGGCGTTTCTGAGAGTTTGGCTGGGCGTACGGGTGTCAAAATTCTTTGTTTCATGCAACTACACACTCTAAATACGATAAAACTGGTATCGCAGTTCTGCAGCGATTGATACATCGATCCTTAGCGACATCGAGAGATCGAGGATTCTCGGCGTTTCTGAGAGTTTGCCTGGGCGTACGGGTGTCAAAATTCTTTATTTCATGCAACTACACACTCAATACGATAAAACTGGTACCGCAGTTCTGCAGCTATTGATACATCGATGCTTAGCGAAATCGAGAGATCGAGGATTCCCGGCGTTTCTTAATGTTTGGCTGGGTGTACGCATGTCAAAATTCTTTATTTCATGCAACTACACACTTAAAATACGATAAAACGGGTATCGTGGTGCTGCAGCGATTGATACATCGATGCTTAGCGAAATCAAGAGATCGAGGATTCTCGGCGTTTCTGAGAGTTCGGCTGGGCGTACGGGTGTCAAAATTCTTTATTTCATGCAACTACACACTCTCAATACGATTAAACTGGTACCGCAGTTCTGCAGCTATTGATACATCGATGCTTAGCGAAATCGAGAGATCGAGGATTCCCGGCGTTTCTTAGTGTTTGGCTGGGTGTACGCATGTCAAAATTCTTTATTTCATGCAACTACACACTTACAATACGATAAAACGGGTATCGTGGTGCTGCAGCGATTGATACATCGATGCTTAGTGAAATCCAGAGATCGAGGATTCCCGCCGTTTCTGAGACTTTGGCTGGCTGTACGGGTGTCAAAATTCGTTATTTCATGCAAATACACACTTGCAATACGATAAAACGGGTATCGTGGTGCTGCGGAGATTGATACGTCGATCCTTAGCGACATCGAGAGATCGAGGATTCCCGGCGTTTCTGAGAGTTCGGCTGGGCGTACGGGTGCCAAAATTCTTTATTTCATGCAACTACACACTCTCAATACGATAAAACTGGTACCGCAGTTCTGCAGCTATTGATACATCGATGCTTAGCGAAATCGAGAGATCGAAGATTCCCGGCGTTTCTTAGTGTTTGGCTGGGTGTACGCATGTCAAAATTCTTTATTTCATGCAACTACACACTTACAATACGATAAAACGGGTATCGTGGTGCTGCAGCGATTGATACATCGATGCTTAGCGAAATCCAGAGATCGAGGATTCCCGCCGTTTCTGAGACTTTGGCTGGCTGTACGGGTGTCAAAATTCTTTATTTCATGCAAATACACACTTGCAATACGATAAAACGGGTATCGTGGTGCTGCGGAGATTGATACGTCGATCCTTGGCGACATCGAGAGATCGAGGATTCCCGGCGTTTCTGAGAGTTTGGCTGGGCGTACGGGTGTCAAAATTCTTTGTTTCATGCAACTACACGCTCGAAATACGATAAAACTGGTATCGCAGTTCTGCAGCGATTGATACATCGATGCTTAGCGAAATCGAGAGATCGAGGATTCCCGGCGTTTCTGAGAGTTTGGCTGGGCGTACGGGTGTCAAAATTCTTTATTTCATGCAACTACACACTCTCAATACGATAAAACTGGTATCGCAGTTCTGCAGCGATTGATACATCGATGCTTAGCGAAATCGAGAGATCAAGAATTCCCGGCGTTTCTGAGAGTTTGGCTGGCTGTACGCATGCCAAAATTCTTTATTTCATGCAACTACACACTTTCAATACGATAAAACGGGTATCGTGGTGCTGCAGCGATTGATACATCGATTCTTAGCGACATCGAGAGATCGAGGATTCCCGGCGTTTCTGAGAGTTTGGCTGGGCGTACGGGTGTCAAAATTCTTTATTTCATGCAACTACACACTCTCAATACGATAAAACTGGTATCGCAGTTCTGCAGCGATTGATACGTCGATGCTTAGCGAAATCGAGAGAACGAGGATTCCCGCCGTTTCTGAGACTTTGGTTGGCAATACAGGTGTCAAAATCCTTCATTCTATGTAACTACACACTCTCAATACGATAAAACTCGTATCGCTGTTCTGCAGCGATTGATACATCGATGCTTAGCGAAATCGAGAGATCGAGGATTCCCGGCGTTTCTTAGTGTTTGGCTGGCTGTACTTGTGTGAAAATTCTTCATTTCATGCAACTACACACTTGCAATACGATAAAACGGGTATCGTCGTTCTGCGGCGATTGATACGTCGATCCTTAGCGACATCGAGAGATCGAGGATTCTCGGCGTTTCTGAGAGTTTGGCTGGGCGTACGGGTGTCAAAATTCTTTATTTCATGCAACTACACACTCTCAATACGATAAAACTGGTACCGCAGTTCTGCAGCTATTGATACATCGATGCTTAGCGAAATCGAGAGATCGAGGATTCCCGGCGTTTCTTAGTGTTTGGCTGGGTGTACGCATGTCAAAATTCTTTATTTCATGCAACTACACACTTACAATACGATAAAACGGGTATCGTGGTGCTGCAGTGATTGATACATTGATGCTTAGCGAAATCCAGAGATCGAGGATTCCCGCCGTTTCTGCGACTTTGGCTGGCTGTACGAGTGTCAAAATCCTTCATTCTATGTAACTACACACTCTCAATACGATAAAACTGGTATCGCAGTTCTGCAGCGATTGATACATCGATGCTTAGCGACATCGAGAGATCGAGGACTCCCGGCGTTTCTTAGTGTTTGGCTGGGTGTACGCATGTCAAAATTCTTTTTTTCATGCAACTACACACTTACAATACGATAAAACGGGTATCGTGGTGCTGCAGCGATTGATACATCGATGCTTAGCGAAATCCAGAGATCGAGGATTCTCGGCGTTTCTGAGAGTTTGGCTGGGCGTACGGGTGTCAAAATTCTTTATTTCATGCAACTACACACTCTCAATACGATAAAACTGGTACCGCAGTTCTGCACCTATTGATACATCGATGCTTAGCGAAATCGAGAGATCGAAGATTCCCGGCGTTTCTTAGTGTTTGGCTGGGTGTACGCATGTCAAAATTCTTTATTTCATGCAACTACACACTTACAATACGATAAAACGGGTATCGTGGTGCTGCAGCGATTGATACATCGATGCTTAGCGAAATCCAGAGATCGAGGATTCCCGGCGTTTCTGAGAGTTTGGCTGGGTGTACGGGTGTGAAAATTCGTTATTTCATGCAACTACACATTTGCAATACCATAAAACGGGTATCGTGGTGCTGCGGCGATTGATACGTCGATGCTTAGCGACATCGACAGATCGAGGATTCCCGGCGTTTCTGAGAGTTTGGCTGGGCGTACGGGTGTCAAAATTCATTATTTCATGCAACTACACACTCTCAATACGATAAAACTGGTATCGCAGTTCTGCAGCGATTGATACATCGATGCTTAGCGAAATCGAGAGATCGAGGATTCCCGGCGTTCCTTAGTGTTTAGCTGGGTGTACGCATGTCAAAATTCTTTATTTCATGCAACTACACATTCTCAATACGATAAAACTGGTATCGCAGTTCTGCAGCAAGTGATACATCGATGCTTAGCGAAATCGAGAGATCGAGGATTCCCGGCGTTTCTTAGTGTTTGGCTGGGTGTACGCATGTCAAAATTCTTTATTTCATGCAACTACACACTTACAATACGATAAAACGGGTATCGTGGAGCTGCAGCGATTGATACATCGATGCTTATCGAAATCTAGAGATCGAGGATTCCCGCCGTTTCTGAGACTTTGGCTGGCTGTACGAGTGTCAAAATCCTTCATTCTATGTGACTACACACTCTCAATACGATAAAACTCGTATCGCAGTTCTGCAGCGATTGATACATCGATGCTTAGCGAAATCGAGAGATCGAGGATTCCCGGCGTTTCTGAGAGTTTGGCTGGGCGTACGAGTGTCAAAATCCTTCATTCTATGTAACTACACACTCTCAATACGATAAAACTGGTATCGCAGTTCTGCAGCGAGTGATACATCGATGCTTAGCGAAATCGAGAGATCGAGGACTCCCGGCGTTTCTTAGTGTTTTGCTGGGTGTACGCATTTCGTAATTCTTTATTTCATGCAACTACACACTTACAATACGCTAAAACGGGTATCGTGGTGCTGCAGCGATTGATACATCGATGCTTAGCGAAATCTAGAGATCGAGGATTCTCGCCGTTTCTGAGACTTTGGCTGGCTGTACGAGTGTCAAAATCCTTCATTCTATGTAACTACACACTTGCAATACGATAAAACGGGTATCGTGGTGCTGCGGCGACTGATACGTCGATCCTTAGCGACATCGAGAGATCGAGGATTCTCGGCGTTTCTGAGAGTTTGCCTGGGCGTACGGGTGTCAAAATTCTTTATTTCATGCAACTACACACTCTCAATACGATAAAACTGGTACCGCAGTTCTGCAGCTATTGATACATCGATGCTTAGCGAAATCGAGAGATCGAGGATTCCCGGCGTTTCTTAGTGTTTGGCTGGGTGTACGCATGTCAAAATTCTTTATTTCATGCAACTACACACTTACAATACGATAAAACGGGTATCGTGGTGCTGCAGCGATTGATACATCGATGCTTAGCGAAATCCAGAGATCGAGGATTCCCGCCGTTTCTGAGACTTTGGCTGGCTGTACGAGTGTCAAAATCCTTCTTTCTATGTAACTACACACTCTCAATACGATAAAACTGGTATCGCAGTTCTGCAGCGATTGATACATCGATGCTTAGCGAAATCGAGAGATCGAGGATTCCCGGCGTTTCTTAGTGTTTGGCTGGGTGTACGCATGTCAAAATTCTTTATTTCATGCAACTACAAACTCTCAATACGATAAAACTGTTATCGCAGTTCTGCAGCGAGTGATACATCGATGCTTAGCGAAATCGAGAGATCGAGGATTCCCGGCGTTTCATAGTGTTTGGCTGGGTGTACGCATGTCAAAATTCTTTATTTCATGCAACTACACACTTACAATACGATAAAACGGGTATCGTGGTGCTGCAGCGATTGATACATCGATGCTTAGCGAAATCTAGAGATCGCGGATTCCCGCCGTTTCTGAGACTTTGGCTGGCTGTACGAGTGTCAAAATCCTTCATTCTATGTAACTACACACTCTCAATACGATATAACTCGTATCGCAGTTCTGCAGCGATTGATACATCGATGCTTAGCGAAATCGAGAGATCGAGGATTCCCGGCGTTTCTTAGTGTTTGGCTGGGTGTACGCATGTCAAAATTCTTTATTTCATGCAACTACACACTCTCAATACGATAAAACTGGTATCGCAGTTCTGCAGCGAGTGATACATCGATGCTTAGCGAAATCGAGAGATCGAAGATTCCCGCCTTTTCTGAGACTTTGGCTGGGCGTACGAGTGTCAAAATCCTTCATTCTATGTAACTACACACTCTCAATACGATAAAACTGGTATCGCAGTTCTGCAGCGATTGATACATCGATGCTTAGCGAAATCGAGAGATCGAGGATTCCCGGCGTTTCTTAGTGTTTGGCTGGGTGTACGCATGCCAAATTTCTTTATTTCATGCAACTACACACTTTCAATACGATAAAACGGGTATCGTGGTGCTGTAGCGATTGATACATCAATGCTTAGCGAAATCGAGAGATCGAGGATTCCCGGCGTTTCTGAGACTTTGGCTGGCTGTACGAGTGTCAAAATCCTTCATTCTATGTAACTACACACTCTCAATACGATAAAACTGGTATCGCAGTCCTGCAGCGATTGATACATCGATACTTAGCGAAATCGAGAGATCGAGGATTCCCGGCGTTTCTTAGTGTTTGGCTGGGTGTACGCATGTCAAAATTCTTTATTTCATGCAACTACACACTCTCAATACGATAAAACTGGTATCGCAGTTCTGCAGCGAGTGATACATCGATGCTTAGCGACATCGAGAGATCGAGGATTCCCGGCGTTTCTGAGAGTTTGGCTGGGCGTACGGGTGTCAAAATTCTTTATTTCATGGAAATACACACTTGCAATACGATAAAACGGGTATCGTGGTGCTGCGGAGATTGATACGTCGATCCTTAGCGACATCGAGAGATCGAGGATTCCCGGCGTTTCTGAGAATTTGGCTGGGCGTACGGGTGTCAAAATTCTTTGTTTGATGCAACTACACACTCTAAATACGATAAAACTGGTATCGCAGTTCTGCAGCGATTGATACATCGATGCTTAGCGAAATCGAGAGATCGAGGATTCCCGGCGTTTCTGAGAGTTTGGCTGGGCGTACGGGTGTCAAAATTCTTTATTTCATGCAACTACACACTCTCAATACGATAAAACTGGTATCGCAGTTCTGCAGCGATTGATACATCGATGCTTAGCGAAATCGAGAGATCAAGGATTCCCGGCGTTTCTGAGAGTTTGGCTGGCTGTACGCATGCCAAAATTCTTTATTTCATGCAACTACACACTTTCAATACGATAAAACGGGTATCGTGGTGCTGCAGCGATTGATACATCGATACTTAGCGACATCGAGAGATCGAGGATTCCCGGCGTTTCTGAGAGTTTGGCTGGGCGTACGGGTGTCAAAATTCTTTATTTCATGCAACTACACACTCTCAATACGATAAAACTGGTATCGCAGTTCTGCAGCGATTGATACGTCGATGCTTAGCGAAATCGAGAGAACGAGGATTCCCGCCGTTTCTGAGACTTTGGTTGGCAATACAGGTGTCAAAATCCTTCATTCTATGTAACTACACACTCTCAATACGATAAAACTGGTTTCGTAGTTCTGCAGCGATTGATACGTCGATGCTTAGCGACATCGAGAGATCGAGGATTCCCGGCGTTTCTTTGTGTTTGGCTGGGTGTACGCATGTCAAAATTCTTTATTTCATGCAACTACACACTCTCAATACGATAAAACTGGTTTCGTAGTTCTGCAGCGATTGATACGTCGATGCTTAGCGACATCGAGAGATCGAGGATTCCCGGCGTTTCTGAGAGTTTGGCTGGGCGTACGGGTGTCAAAATTCTTTGTTTCATGCAACTACACACTCTAAATACGATAAAACTGGTATCGCAGTTCTGCAGCGATTGATACGTCGATGCTTAGCGAAATCGAGAGATCGAAGATTCTCGGCGTTTCTGACAGTTTGCCTGGGCGTACGGGTGTCAAAATTCTTTATTTCATGCAACTACACACTCAATACGATAAAACTGGTACCGCAGTTCTGCAGCTATTGATACATCGATGCTTAGCGAATTCGAGAGATCGAGGATTCCCGGCGTTTCTTAATGTTTGGCTGGGTGTACGCATGTCAAAATTCTTTATTTCATGCAACTACACACTTAAAATACGATAAAACGGGTATCGTGGTGCTGCAGCGATTGATACATCGATGCTTAGCGAAATCCAGAGATCGAGGATTCTCGGCGTTTCTGAGAGTTCGGCTGGGCGTACGGGTGTCAAAATTCTTTATTTCATGCAACTACACACTCTCGATACGATAAAACTGGTACCGCAGTTCTGCAGCTATTGATACATCGATGCTTAGCGAAATCGAGAGATCGAGGATTCCCGGAGTTTCTTAATGTTTGGCTGGGTGTACGCATGTCAAAATTCTTTATTTCATGCAACTACACACTCTCAATACGATAAAACTGGTATCGCAGTTCTGCAGCGAGTGATAGATCGATGCTTAGCGAAATCGAGAGATCGAGGACTCCCGGCGTTTCTTAGTGTTTGGCTGGGTGTACGCATTTCGTAATTCTTTATTTCATGCAACTACACACTTACAATACGCTAAAAGGGTATCGTGGTGCTGCAGCGATTGATACATCGATGCTTAGCGAAACCTAGAGATCGAGGATTCCCGCCGTTTCTGAGACTTTGGCTGGTTGTACGAGTGTCAAAATCCTTCATTCTATGTAACTACACACTCTCAATACGATAAAACTGGTATCGCAGTTCTGCAGCGATTGATACATCGATGCTTAGCGACATCGAGTGATCGAAGATTCCCAGCGTTTCTGAGAGTTTGGTTGGGCGTACGAGTGTCAAAATCCGTCATTCTATGTAACTACACACTCTCAATACGATAAAACTGGTATCGCAGTTCTGCAGCGAGTGACACATCGATGCTTAGCGAAATCGAGAGATCGAGGATTCCCGGCGTTTCATAGTGTTTCGCTGGGTGTACGCATGTCAAAATTCTTTATTTCATGCAACTCCACACTTACAATACGATAAAACGGGTATCGTGGTGCTGCAGCGATTGATACATCGATGCTTAGCGAAATCTAGAGATCGCGGATTCCCGCCGTTTCTGAGACTTTGGCTGGCTGTACGAGTGTCAAAATCCTTCATTCTACGTAACTACACACTCTCAATACGATAAAACTCGTATCGCAGTTCTGCAGCGATTGATACATCGATGCTTAGCGAAATCGAGAGATCGAGGATTCCCGGCGTTTCTTAGTGTTTGGCTGGGTGTACGCATGTCAAAATTCTTTATTTCATGCAACTACACACTCTCAATACGATAAAACTGGTATCGCAGTTCTGCATCGAGTGATACATCGATGCTTAGCGAAATCGAGAGATCGAGGACTCCCGGCGTTTCTTAGTGTTTGGCTGGGTGTACGCATTTCGTAATTCTTTATTTCATGCAACTACACACTTACAATACGCTAAAACGGGTATCGTGGTGCTGCAGCGATTGATACATCGATGCTTAGCGAAATCTAGAGATCGAGGAATCCCGGCGTTTGTGATACCTTCACTGGGTGTAATTGTGTCAAAACCCTCCATTGCATGCAACTACACACCCTAAATACGACAAAAGGAGTATCGCAGTTTCGCAGCACTTGATACGTCGAAACTCAGCGAAATCGAGAGATCGAGGATTCCCGGCGATTCTGAGATTTTCGCTGTGTTTCCGGATGTCAAAAACCTTCAATCCATGCAACTATACGCTGCCAAGACAATAAATCAGGTAATGAAATTTTGCAGCGATTGATACATCTAAGCTTAGAGAAATCGAAAAATCGAGGATTCCTGCCGTTCCTGAGACTTTCGCTGCATGTACTAGTGTCAATAACCTTAATTCTATGCAACTAAACACCCTCAATACGATAAAAGTAGTATCGCAGATTCGCAGCGATTGATACGTCGAAGCTTATCGAAATCGATAGAGAGAGGATTCCCGGCGATTCTGAGACTTTCGCTGGGTGTAATAGTGTCAAAATCCTTCATGCTATGCAACTAAACGCTCCGAATACGTAAAAACTGGTATCGCACTTCTGTACCGATCGATACTTCGAAGCTTAGCGAAATCGAAATATCGAGGATTCCCGGCATTTCAGAGACTTTCGCTGGGTGTACTGGTGTCAAAATCCATCATTCTATGCAACTATACACCCTCAATACGATAATAGTAGTATCGCAGATTGGCAGCGATCGATACGTCGAAACTTAGCGAAATCGAATAATCGAGGTTTCCGAGCGCTACTGGGACATTAGCTTGGTAAACTGGTTTTAAAAACCTTCATACTATGCAACTACACACCGTCAATACGATTAAACGAGAATTTCAGTATTGCAGCGATATATACGTCCAAGCTTAGCGAAATCTGCAGATCGAGGATTCCCGGCGTTTGTGATACCTTCACTGCGTGTAATTGTGTCAAAACCCTCCATTGCATGCAAATTCATACCCTCAGTACGATAAAAGTAGTATTTCAGTTTCGCAGCACTTGATACGTCGAAGCTTAGCGAAATCGAAAGATCGAGGATTCCCGGCGTTTCAGAGACTTTGGCTGGATGTACTACTGTCAAATACCTTAATTCTATGCAACTAAACACCCTCAATACGATAAAAGTAGTATCGCAGACTCGCAGCGATGGATACATCGAAGCTTAGCGAAATCGAAAGATCGAGGATTCCCGGCGATTCTGAAACTTTCGCTGTGTTTACGGATGTCATAAACCTTCATTCCATGCAACTATACGCTCCCAAGACGATAAAACAGGTAATGAAGTTTTGCAGCGATTGATACATCGAAGCTTAGAGAAATCGAAAAATCGAGGATTCCCGGCGTTTCAGAGACTTTCGCTGGGTGTACTAGTGTCAAAATCCTTCATTCTATGCAACTAAACGCTCTGAATACGTAAAAACTGGTATCGATCGATATTTCGACGCATAGCGAAATCGAAAGATCGAGGATTCCCGGCGTTTCAGAGTCTTCCGCTGGGTGTACTAGTGTCGAAATTCTTCTTTCTATGCAACTACACGCTCTGAATATGTTATAACTGGTAGAGCACTACTGTATCGATCGATACGTCGAAGCTTAGCGAAATAGAAAGATCGAGGATTTCCGTCGTTTCTGAGACTTTCGCTGGGTGTACTAGTGTCAAAAACTTTTGTTCTATGCAACTATACACCCTCAATACGATAAAAGTAGTATCGCGGGTTGGCAGCGATCGCTACGTCAAAACTTAGCGAAATCGAATAATCGAGAATTCCGAGCGCTTCTGGGACATTGGCTTGGTAAACTGGTGTTAAAAACCTTCATACTATGCAACTACACATCGCCAATACGATTAAACGAGAATTTCAGTATTGCAGCGATAGATACGTCGAAACTTAGCGAAATCGAGAAATCGAGGATTCCTGCGGTTTCTGAGACTTTCGCTGGATGTACTAGTGTCAGAAACCTTAACTCTATGCAACTAAACACCCTCAATACGATAAAAGTAGTATCGCAGATTCGCAGTGATTGATACGTCGAAGCTTATCGAAAACGATAGATCGAGAATTCCCGGCGATTCTGAAACTTTCGCTTTACGAACTGATATCGAAAACTTCTATTCTATGCAACTACACACTCTGAATACTTTAAAACTGGTATCGCTGTTCTGCATCGATCGATACGTCGAAGCTTAGCGAAATCGAAAGATCGAGGATTCCCGGCGTTTGTGATACCTTCACAGGGTGTAATTGTGTCAAAACTCTCCATTGCATGCAAATTCATACCCTTAATACGATAAAAGTAGTATCGCAGTTTCGCAGCACTTGATACGTCGAAACTTAGCGAAATCGAGAGATCGAGGTTTCCTGCCGTTTCTGAGACTTTAGCTGGATGTACTAGTTTCAAAAACCCTAATTCTATGCAACTAAACACCCTCAATACGATAAAAGTAGTATCGCAGATTCGCAGCGATTGATACGTCGAAGCTTATCGATATCGATAGATCGAGGATTCCCGGCGATTCTGAGACTTTCGCTGTACGAACTGATATCGAAAACCTTTATTCTATGCGACTACACACTCTGAATACTTTAAATCTGGTATCGCAGTTCTGCATCGATCAATACGTCGAAGCTTAGCGAAATCGAAAGATCGAGGATTCCCGGCGTTTCAGAGACTTTCGCTGGGTGTACTAGTGTCAAAATCCTTCATTCTATGCAACTAAACGCTCTGAATAAGTTATAACTGGTATCGCACTACTGTATCGATCGATAAGTCGAAGCTTAGCGAAATAGAAAGATCGAGGATTCCCGTCGTTTCTGAGACTTTCGCTGGGTGTACTAGTGTCAAAAACCTTTATTCTATGCAACTATACACCCTCAATACGATAAAAGTAGTATCGCAGGTTAGCAGCGATCGATACGTCGAAACTTAGCGAAATCGAATAATCGGGGATTCCGAGCGCTTCTGGGACATTGGCCTGGTAAACTGGTGTTAAAAACCTTCATACTATGCAACTACACATCGTCAATACGATTAAACGAGAATTTCAGTATTGCAGCGATAGATACGTCCAAGCTTAGCAAAATCGGCAGATCGAGCATTCCCGGCGTTTTTGATACCTTCACTGGGTGTAATTGAGTCAAAACCCTCCATTGCATGCAATTACACACCCTAAATACGATAAAAGTGGTATCGCAGTTTCGCAGCACTTGATACGTCGAAACTTAGCGAAATCGAGAGATCGAGGATTCCTGCCGTTTCTGAGACTTTGGCTCGATGTACTAGTGTCAAAAACCTTAATTCTATGCAACTAAACACCCTCAATACGATAAAAGTAGTATCGCAGTCTCGCTGCTATTGATACATCGAGGCTTAGCGACATCGAAAGATCGAGGATTCTCGGCGATTCTGAGTCTTTCGCTGTGTTTACGGATGTCAAAAACCTTCATTTCATGCAACTATACGCTCCCACGACGATAAAACAGGTAATGAAGTTTTGCAGCGATTGAGACACTGAAGCTTAGAGAAATCGAAAAATCGAGGATTCCCGGCGTTTCAGAGACTTTCGCTGGGTGTACTAGTGTCAAAATCTTTCATTCTATGCAACTAAATGCTTTGAATACGTAAAAACTGGTATCGCACTTCTGTGTCGATCGATACTTCGAAGCTTAGCGAAATCGAAAGATCGAGGATTCCCGGCGTTTCAGAGACTTTCGCTGGGTGTACTAGTGTCAAAATCCTTCTTTCTATGCAACTACACGCTCTTAATAAGTTATAACTGGTATCGCACTACTGTATCGATCGATACGTCGAAGCTTAGCGAAATAGAAAGATCGAGGATTCCCGTCGTTTCTGAGACTTTCGCTGGGTGTACTAGTGTCAAAAACCTTTATTCTATGCAACTATACAGCCTCAATACGATAAAAGTAGTATCGCAGGTTGGCAGCGATCGATACGTCGAAACTTAGCGAAATCGAATAATCGAGGATTCCGAGCGCTTCTGGGACATTGGCCTGGTAAACTGGTGTTAAAAACCTTCATACTATGCAACTACACACCGTCAATACGATTAAACGAGAATTTCGGTATTGCAGCGATAGATACGTCCAAGCTTAGCAAAATCGGCAGATCGAGGATTGCCGGCGTTTGGGATACCTTCACTGGGTGTAATTGTGTCAAAACCCTCCATTGCATGCAACTACACACCCTAAATACGATAAAAGTAGTATCGCAGTTTCGCAGCACTTGATACGTTAAAACTTAGCGAAATCGAGTAATCGAGGATTCCTGCCGTTTCTGAGACTTTCGCTGGATGTACTAGTGTCAAAAACCTTAATTCTATGCAACTAAACACCCTCAATACGATAAAAGTAGTATAGCAGATTCGCAGCGATTGATACGTCGAAGCTTATCGAAATCGATAGATCGAGGATTCCTGGCGATTCTGAGACTTTCGCTGTACGAACTGATATCGAAAAGCTTTATTCTATGCAACTACACACTCTGAATACTTTGAAACTGGTATCGCAGTTCTGCATCGATCGATACGTCGAAGCTTAGCGAAATCGAAAGATCGAGGATTCCCGGCGTTTCAGAGACTTTCGCTGGGTGTACTAGTGTCAAAATCCTTCATTCTATGCAACTAAACACCCTCAATACGATAAAAGTAGTATCGCAGATTCGCAGCGATTGATACGTCGAAGCTTAGCGAAATCAGAAGATCGACGATTCTCGGCGATTCTGAGACTTCCGCTGTACGAACTAGTATCGAAAATCTTTATTCTATGCAACTACACACTCTGAATACTTTAAAACTGGTATCGCAGTTCTGCATCGATCGATACGTCGAAGCTTAGCGAAATCGAAAGATCGAGGATTCCCGGCGTTTGTGATACCTTCACAGGGTGTAATTGTGTCAAAACCCTCCATTGCATGCAAATTTACACCCTTAATACGATTAAAGTAGTATCGCAGTTTCGCAGCACTTGATACGTCGAAACTTAGCGGAATCGAGAGATCGAGGATTTATGCCGTTTCTGAGACTTTGGCTGGATGTACTACTATCAAATACCTTAATTCTATGCAACTAAACACCCTCAATACGATAAAAGTAGTATCGCAGACTCGCAGCGATGGATACATCGAAGCTTAGCGAAATCGAACGATCGAGGATTCCCGGCGATTCTGAGACTTTCGCTGTGTTTACGGATGTCAAAAACCTTCATTCCATGCAACTATACGCTCCCAAAACGATAAAACAGGTAATGAAGTTTTGCATCGATTGATACATCGAAGCTTAGAGCAATCGAAAAATCGAGGATTCCTGCCGTTTCTGAGACTTTCGCTGGATGTACTATTGTCCAAATCCTCCTTTCTATGCAACTAAACACCCTCAATACGATAAAGGTAGTATCGCAGATTCACAGCGATTGATACGTCGAAGCTTATCGAAATCGATAGATCGAGGATTCCCGGCGATTCTGAGACTTTCTCTGTACGAACTGGTATCGAAAACCTTTATTCGATGCAACTACACACTCTGAATACTTTAAAACTGGTATCCCAGTTCTGCATCGATCGATACGTCGAAACTTAGCGAAATCGAAAGATCGAGGATAGTAGTATGGTACAGCGCTGGGGAGACAGACCCTTCCCCCTCCCTTCCGCCCCGCTGGCAGCGCTGGGGAGCCGGACCCTTCCCCCTCCCTCCCTACCCGCTGGCAGCGCTGGGGAGCCGGAGCCTACCCCCTCCCTCCGTGCCCCTGTCAGTGCTGGGGAGCCAGGCACTGTGCCCTCCTTCCCGCCTGGCGCCTTGTCTAGACTAATTAGCATAATTCCCCGAGTTTTGATTGGTTGTTTAAATCCCCTCTTCCTCCCCACTTCTTTTGTTAAGTAGGTGGGAAAAATTAGCATAATTCCCCGAGGTCTGATTGGTTGTTAAAATCCCCTCTTCCTCCCCACTTCTTTTGTTAAGTAGGTGGGAATAATTAGCATAATTCCCCGAGCTTTGATTGGTTGTTTAAATCCCCTCTTCCTCCCCACTTCATTTGTTGAGAATTCCCCGAGCTCTGATTTGTTTGTTTAAGGCCCCTCACTTCCTCCCCGCCCTCGAGCGCTGAAAATCTGTCGATGCTTCGGAAGTCGGTTATGTAGATATTTTTTCCTACGATCGGTATCTCGATTTTCCGGGTGTCGATAAATCGAAATCTGATCGGTAACTCGATTTTCCGAATGTTGGTAATTTTTTTTCGAAATCTCATCGGTAACTCGATTTTCCGAATGTTGGTAAATTTTTTTTCGAAATCGGATCGGTAACTCGATTTTCCGAATGTTGGTAAATTTTTTCAGGCAGGTAAGTCGTGAAATAAAACAAGATTTTCGTTTTCAGAGAGGCCTATATATTTAAATATAGTTAATCGATGAACATATACACGAGTGCAAGAGAAGGATAACCATTGTCAAAATTTAAAAATAATCGGCCTATCTTACAATTAAGACTTACATTTAGACTGATATCCGATGTATAAGGACAAGAATCGCCGTCGGGTGTGTGTGTGATACGCTGCCACAAGAATAATAATAATAATAATACTTATATCCGCGCGGGCAAGACGGAAATATACAGACACAGTAACATCTATGTACAAAGTTTGTCGTTATTGTTGTTGTGTTGTTATTGTTCAGACTTCTCATTCTTCTCGGCAAGTGCTTTGCGAAGCTCGTTTGTGATGAATGCGGTGCACAATACGGTAAGCTCCAGGAACACAATGCCGAACGTAATTTCAACGAATTCAGCATCCATGCGACGCTGTACAGCGTCTTTCAAAGATTTGAATTTATCTTTCACCAATACTTTGACACGGTGTTCGTTAATTTTTTCTGGTGTCTCGTTAGCCGGGATATGTAGCAACAATTCAGCACAAAGCACTTCGGCACACTTTTGTACATTTGCCGCGTTTCTTTGTAGTCGTCTGAAGCGCTCGTCGGTGCACACCATGATGTTTTGTAATCCTTCGAACGAGGGTTTTTGCATCACAACCGCTGGTGAATAATTTTTACGCTTTTTCTTCGTTTGTGGTTCAGGATCGAGCTGACTTTCGTTCATTTCATCGGTAGGTGTCTTTTAAATGCGCCGATCAAACACGATAGATTTCGAGCCATAGCTTGACGTAAACAGGATCTCGCAGTCAGAGATGTGTATCGGGTTTGGAGTGCGCCAACCCGAGCCCCAAACTATCTTCTGACCATCGGCAAAATACTTTGAAATATCGGGAAGATGATTTTGCAGTAAAACCCAATCCTTTGACTCGAAAACAATACCACCAGCCGTGTTGTTGTTCTGCACTTTTATGATGGGTTGTATACTTCCATCCATCCGAGGCTGCAGGCCGACACTCACTCTCTTTGTCTCAGACTGGTTGAGAGTGTACGTTGTACCGAGAATCAGTGGTTCTTCGAGTCGTTTTTTCTCGGTGTCGGACAGCACACGGTACATGGTTGAGGGTTGTAGATCGCTGTCGCGATGATCTTTAGCGGTGATTGTTTTCTCCATGTTGTTAAACTCGACAACAAGTGAAACCGTCCTTACCGAAGTCACGGGCCTAACTGCCGATTACCACTATTATCATGGCCTTTATATAGCCACGCTTCGGCGGTTGTCTAAACCACTTGTCGTTGAATGCAACCCTTTTTTTTTAATTTGGGGGGGAGTGTGTTACCGATGAATCATTATGTGCAGGTGCACAGCAATATCGTGGGATTCACAGGATGTGTCTACCCAGATTGTTTGTTAACATGTATTTTGGGTGGTCCACGTATACCAGATGTTAACATTTTATAGCTGTTGACATATGTTACCTTTTAGAAATCTCTGGTCTATCGGTGAGTTGGGGAGTGGATAACAAGTGTCTTTTGTCGCACTTAAGCAAGCATGTGCCGTCTCAAAGGGTACGCGGGTGATGGTGACGTTTAGCGGCTGTCGCGATGAAGCATGAGAGTTTTCACCTTACGACTACCTGTACAGATGCAGGGTTAAAGATAGTTTTCCGGCTGCACTGCGGGCGGCAATAAAAAAAGTCTCCCAGGTATCGATGATCTAATCGCTAATCGGTGGCAAGCTGTTGACAAATCCTCGCAAGTGTCTTTTGTCGCACTTAAGCAAGGATGTGCCGTCTCAAAGGGTGCGTGGGTGTTGGTGACGTTTACCGGCTGTCGCGATGAAGCGTGAGAGTTTTCACCTCACGACTACCTGTAGAGATGCAGGGTTAAAGATAGTTTTCCGAAGTCTCCAAGGTATCGATGACCCAATCGCTAATCGGTGGCAAGCTGTTGGGACATCTTCGTAACAGGTGGTATGGTGTTCTATGGTGATTTTTGGGGTTTTACGTATTTTCTAATCTAATCATTTTATCGATCCAGGGCTGTGCAGTTTCCAATGTAGAAAAAAAGGTTTTCGGGAAAACATTGGATCTTTGTTTTGACCAATGTTTGAGCTCGAAAAAATTGTCACAGCCTACTTTTTCCCTTTTGCACCCTTAAATCTATCGATAGTGGGGGTGTAGTTAAAACTATATAGTCTTTGGAAACTCAGACTTTGTTTAATTCTCTCTCGAGAAGTCACTCGTGACACTTCAGCATCACTCGCGCTTTCAAAATCGTCGTTTCAACGTTTTTGTCGTGTGTGTGTGATTTGTTCAGTGTTCGCAGCATCTTTGTGAATACATTGAAGTTTACAGTGATTTTCGAGTTTTGCGCAAAGGATTTACTGGTTTCGAGTGTGTGCGTCATAACTCCAGCATTCGCCGGTTTATTTGCGAAATTAAAATTTGTTTTGGATTTTTATTTTGTTCGCGGAAAAAACACACAAAGAGTGAAAATGCAGTGTGTTTCGAATAACGCCTCTAACGAGCAGTGTCCGCGTGCCCGTAATTTGATAAGGGCTATATTGAAGACCGTTGGTCTTGTTAAAATTCGAAGTGCGGTCATTGTGCGTCGCTGCACGCAACAGTGGGCTTCGACGCTGAGATCGATGGATCTGCGTGAAGCCCAGCGTGAATTAAAATCGCTCCTGAGGCGTCTACCGCTGAGGGTTATCGCTCGTGTCCACGAGTATGAGGCCTTCGACGCCTCACATTACGCGGTTATAATTGCGTGCGAGGTGGTGCTCGAGCGTAACGCAGGTCACCTGCCAATTGTTCGTAGCCTCATGGAGGCATACGAAAACGCTCGGAGTGCCATCAGCCTCATCGCTTGGGCCGAGCGATCCGACAGCGACGCGTCTACGGTCAACGAGGAGCAGGAGCAGGAGGAGGAGGAGGAGGAGGCGGCGGATCAGGGCGAAGCCGCAACCAACGACGACGACGACGACGACGACGACGGCGCCGACGACGATGACACCACCGGTGCTCCGGAAAGGTCGGCGCAACGTGGCGTGGATGTTGTTGACCTCGTGACGCAAGCGTCTCCGGCTCGCGTTGCAAACGAGGATCGACAATGCGATGCGATCCTTGTCGTCGATCTCGCCAGCCCGGCACCGTCGGTACCAGCAATAAACAACGACGACGACGACGACAACGACGACGACGACGACGAAGACCTCGTGGACCTGTCCTGCATCTCCGGATCCCGAGCCCGGCGAGGAGCACCCTGAACCTCAGGGTCTAGAGGGTGTATTTCATTACAACCCTGAAGACCCTGATAGAATTTGGGTGCTCGAAGAAGAAGACGGTGAAGATGCGGAAAGTGCGGTAGATTCGGGGGTTCATACCGCGGGAAGCGAGATTTCCGCAGTTTTCGTGGACCACGAGGATGAAGAACGCCGTGTCCCTGGTCCGGAGGAGATGGTCGTCATGGAGGTGGACGACGACGACGACGACATCGTCCCGGATCAGCAGGAGGAGGAGGATGATGATGACTTCGCGGATGAGGAGGACGAGGACGAGGACGAGGACGAGGAGGAAGAGGAGGAGGAGGAGGAGGACGCTCCTCTCCCAAGAAGTATGACGCCGGGATCGGACTTCGAGGGAATCTCCGATGACGCCACGGTCATCATGGGCGACCTCAACGAGATCCCTCAACAGATCGAGAGCCGTGAAAATCGTAAGTTATTATTTTTATTATATATTTATTACTTCACCATAGATATATATATATATATATACATACATATGAATATTTTTTAAATAATAATTAATTTAAAAATTCCCATGGAAAAAATGGGGGGAAACATTCTATATTATTTTATTAATTTTAAATACTATTTGTGTGTATGTATATTTATATGTATGTATATGTGTGTGTGTGTGTATCGCCACTGCACATGAAAATCGGTTTAACATGTGTAAATGTTAAACCGTAGGTGTGCTATCGTGGCTGGCTGTAGCGGAGGATGGCCATCGGCGCGAAGAAGAAGAAGTGCCGCCGCAGCCGCTCAGGGATGACCAAGTGGTAAATAACTTGGTCTCGTTATACCACTATGGCAATCCCTTGATAGCCGCCCACAATAACCCCGAACAAGAAGAAGAATCTGTTGATTCTTCCGTGGTCTCCGGTGAAGTTCACAGCGATGACGATACCGTAGAAATTGTGCCAGGTGATAATATCTTATCGTATTACTCGCGTTTAGCGAGGATACCCTGGCACAATTCCGACGGTGAAGTTGGTGAGGGATCGGATTCGTATGACGATGACGATGACCTCATTGCTGTTCGGTTCGCGGAGGCCTATCGGGGTTTTCCCGAAGACTAGATTGTTAATTAGTCTTCGGTAATTTTAATGCAGGGCCGGCGAGTGGCGGTACCAGCGCAGCAGCAGCAGCAGCAGCAACAGCCAGAGCGAGACCAGGAGGTGCCGGAGCAGGGGGCCCCGCAGATTCATCTGTACGCCCTCATCCGTCAACTCCAGCGGGGCCCTCTGTAAGAGACTGGATCGCCGAAGCTGGTGCAGCGGTGGAGCAGCTGGTGAGCGACCACCGAAATTGGCAAATCGGTAGTGGCCTTGCGAGCCCTAGTTATAGTTTAAATTTAACCGCGAATGGCAATAGCAACGACAATCAGCACGACAACGAGGTCGTTAAAAATAATGAAAATAACGCGATTCCGGAGGTTAACGATAATGTGGGTGGTGGTGGTGGGGAAGACGATAGGGACGTTATTTTAGCCGTTGGACATCGTTTTCGCGTAGTAGGCGAGCCGCGTGAGCGCATATCGCCGCGCTTCAAAATCGTGTCGCGGCAAACGGATGTTGCATTGCTTCCGCCTCCACAGGGTGTTAATCCCATATCGTGGATTCGGAACGCGATTCGCGACATCCATGCGTATTTCACCGCGGGACAACCTCAAAGTAATATCATAGGAATAGGGTTCATGGCTTAAGGTATGACCGACGGTGTTGCGGGAATTTCGATGCGACCCATTTGGCGATTCGCTTACGAGCAATTGTGGGAGCTCCTCTGTAGCGTGAACCAAAGCGCCAGAATCCTATCGGTGTACGACACACTGATATTCACTGTGACGTACGTCGACACGATCACTGGCGCAGGTAGCTTGGAGGAGAAATTACAAAAAAATCGGTCTATCGTCTCGATCGGCAACTCGGACAATTTGTGTTTCCCTCGTTCGCTCGTGGTTGCTCTTGCTAATGCACGTATCAAGCACGAGCGTAGCAATGAAGCGAAAGTTTTTTATGAACGCATTCGTCATAAAAAATCGAAGTTTCAGAGGGACGAGGCAAACAAGCTTGTCCGAGAAGCCCGGGTGACAATCCCAGCGGCAGGGTCCGGGCTACCTGAAATCGAGATGTTCCAGCGGCACTTTATGGCTAGGGACTTAGCTATAGTAGTGTACGACTGGGCATCTTTGGGTAGTGGTGCCGAACCGATTTTCAATGGGCAAGCGCGATTTGAAAATACACCGGCACGTGTGATACTCAACATCGCACATTTTAGTAGCGAAAATCATTTCGCACCAATTACAAATCTCATTGCTGCGGGTGGTACGAGGAATTACTGTATTCCGTGTAATTTGTCGTACCGCTCGTTAAATCAGCATAAATGCACCAGCAAGTGCCCACGTTGCTTCTCGTCACCACCGTGTGCAGTCACATCGAACAACGGCAACGGTGACGGCGACAACAACGAGTGGGAGTGCAATGATTGTAATCGGTTCTTTCACGGTGCCGTGTGTCTTGCAAATCATCGCAAGCCTCGCGAAAATCGTGTACGAAGCTTGCACCCTGAACTGAAAACGATATGCCAGACAGTTCGTTTTTGCAAGAAATGCTCGAAGCTCGTGGACACTACGAGGAGAGCCCACGATTGCGAGAAATCGTTTTGCCAGCAGTGTCGTAGTCTGCACGGTCACAACGAGCACTGCTACATGCAGCCTTTGGCCGCCCGCAGCGTGTCGCCCAACTCGAAGCCGCAGACACTATTTATATTTTATGACTTTGAGACCCGTCAGGACACACCGTACACTACATCACCGGAAGACGATACTCGAGAACACATTGTAACGCTTTGTGTTTCGCAACAGCTTTGCGATGTGTGTCTCGAGAGTGTGGACGATCTAGATGCGTCCAGCTTTTGCGAATGGTGTGGTATTCGGAAACACGTTTTCCGAAAATCACCCGTCGAAGAGCTGGTCAATCTGGTGATACGTCGCACAACGTCTTTCCGGAAAATCGTTTGTATCGCGCACAACGCCAAGGGTTTCGATGCGCAATTCATATTACGTCATGTAGTTATGAATTGTAGCGACCTCGGGCTACCTAAGCTCGTTCTCACGAGTAACGCGATAATCTCTATGCGTATAGGAAGCACAGTTTTTATCGACAGCCTGAATTACTTTCACATGCGTCTGAGTGCTCTTCCGCAAGCTTTCGGTTTTGCCGATAAAATGGTGAAAGGCTACTTTCCCCATTTATTTAACACCCGCGAAAACCAGCAATACATTGGTGAGTTACCGGCAGCGGAATTCTACTCGCCGGACTCGATGAGTCCTCAAGAGCACGAGGAATTTTATGCCTGGTATGCAGAGCGGGTTGCCTCGAGGGATATTTTCGATTTTCGCACCGAGATCGAAAAATATTGCTCTCTCGATGTCGATATTTTGAGACGCGCGTGTCAGGAATTTCGTAAAATATTCCTCGAGGCTGGTAGCGTTTGTCCCTTTACCGAGGCAGCGACAATCGCCTCAGCCTGCTCTAAAGTATTCAGGCGTAACTTCCTCAAGCCTCGGACGATCGGTCTCATCCCGAACGGCGGGTATAGGCTCGCGGAACAGCACTCGAGACAAGCGAACGCGTGGCTTCTGTGGGTAGAGAACGGCTTAGGCCACGAGATCGTTCACGCCACTAGGGACCGAGAATTCAGACTACCTGAAGGCCCACTCGTTGATGGTTTCCTGCAACTCGCTGACGATCGTTTTGTTTTTCAATTTCACGGGTGTTATTGGCATAGCTGCCCTCGTTGTTTTCCCGACAATCGTACGCAAAAATCGCGTGCCAATGTCGAGACGTACGAGAGCCGTTATGAGCGCACCCTTGCAAGTGATGCAAAAATTCGTTCAGCAGGTTATCAGCTGGAGACGATGTGGGAATGTGAATTCGCAGAGTTACGCCGGTCGAATCCGGCAATAGACGATTATCTTCGCGATCATCCACGTCTGCAATGCGAGACTTTGAACCCTCGCGACGGGTTTTACGGCGGGCGTACCGGTAACACTGTCACAGTGTATGATGCAGCGCCAAATGAGAAAATCAGCTACATCGATATCTGCTCGTTGTATCCCTATATATCGAAGGTGGGCCGCTTCCCGAAGGGCCACCCAAAGATATACGTGGATACGGAGTGTGAGCGTTTGCTGAATGGTTCATTTGACGCTCTTGGTACAACGGTCAACGGGATGATCAGGTGTACAGTGCTACCGCCGAGAGATCTTTTTCATCCTGTGCTACCTGTCCGCATGCACGGTAAGTTGCTGTTTGCTCTGTGCCGTACCTGCGCCGAGGAAACAGCACAGACAGCGTGTTCTCACGAGGACAAAGCTGACCGCGTGCTTACAGGTACATGGGTCGTGGACGAGGTTAAGAAGGCGCTCGAGGTCGGCTACAGCATCGAGAAAATCTCAATTATTTGGGACTACGAGATGACTCAATACGACCCCGTAACACGCGAGGGAGGGCTCTTTGTCGAGTACATAAATACCTTCCTGCGAATTCAGCAAGAGGCTAGTGGTTGGCCCGCAGAGTGCATCGACGAGGAGTCCAAAGCTCGCTATATCGCTGAATATGAGCGGGCTGAGGGTATCCGACTCGATAGCAAGAAAATCGCAAAAAATCCAGGCTTGCGGGCTGTCGCGAAACTCTGCCTTAATTCGTTTTGGGGTAAATTCGGACAGAGGTCAAACCTCACTCAGACGACCGTCATCAACAGTCGTGAACAGTTATTGTTGCTTCTGGTGACAACGACAAAGAAGTTCATTGTTTATTGCCGGTGAATGATCAGGTGTTGTATGCAAATTGGTCGTGTATTGACGAGGCTGTTGTCCCGTCGCCGCAAACTAACGTCGTTATTGCGGCGTACACGACGGCGCAGGCTCGTCTAAAACTTTACAGCTACCTCGAACGGTTGGGAAAACGTGTCCTATATAACGACACAGACTCGGTGATTTTTGTCAGCACCGGTGAATCGGGTGAATGGGTGCCACCACTCGGCAACTTTCTCGGGGACATGACGAACGAGCTGAAGGATCCGAGCGATTATATCAAATCGTTTGTATCTGGAGGCCCGAAGTTTTATGGCTACGAGGTTGTGAATAGTGCCGACCCCGGGAAAGTTATTAAAACCGAGTGCAAAGTGAAAGGTTTGTCTTTGAATTATAAGAATTCGCAAAAAATTAATTTCAATTCGATCCGGGCAATGATCGAAAGTGATTTGCCTGGAGAAAATCATGAATCGATTGAACTTAATTTCTCCTCAATTCAAAGAACAGCCCTTCACGATGTGACAACCCGCAAAGAGACAAAAACCTGCCGGGTTGTGTGTCGTAAACGTCGACATTTAACACATAGATTATCGTTACCTTTCGGCTATAAAGGTTAGCAGGTAATCCTCCCCCCCCCCCACCCCCGTTACTGTAGCTAAAGTCCTCTAGTCATTCTCATTGTCGTTGTTATTGCCATATAGATTTTACTTTTTGTTATTTAATGTTCGTGTGTGTGTGTTGAAATTGTTAGTGTGAACGTGTATGTGAGTGTTTTTACTTTTAATCTATATATATGTATAATATGTAAAATTTATAAAAATAAAATGTAAAAAGAAAAAAGTTAAAAAATATTGTTAATTATAATTAAACATAATTAAACATGAATATATTTTATAAAATTTATAATATTTAGATATAGTGATTTTTTATATTAATTTGTTTGTATTTCACTGAAAAAAAAAAAAAGTTCATTTTTAATAAAAAAAAACATTTCAGTCGATTTCCATGTTTATGCGTGTCAATTCAAAAATTTCTATCCCCCTCCCCGATATCCAAAATATATATATATATATATATGAATATTTCATACGACGCCACGATTGCGCAACAACGAACCGCTGCTGTTGCTGTTGGAATGGCGATGAGCAAGAACCGGTACGAGAGAGAGAGAGAGAGAGAGAGAGAGAGAGAGAGAGAGAGAGAGAGAGAGAGAGAGAGAGAGGTAAGTATGCTGGTAGGTATCCGCCGCCGCAGTATAAAAGCTAAATTTCACGTTCGCTCGCTCATAAGCTGGTTGGAGCGATCGTGAGTCCCCGCGCGCGCGCGCGTATAAGATCTTCTAGCTCCCCGGTCGCGCACACGTCGTAGTAGCTTATAGTGACGTGTGTCCGTCGCGCCGCCGCCGCCGCCAAGAAGCTTTTAGGTTAGCTGTGGAAAAGTTTATAGAAATTCGAGATAAAACGAGAGAGAGAGAGAGTAGAGTAGAGTAGTCAGAGAGAGAGAGAGACGAAATGGACGTGCGCTGGAAACATCCATGGACATCGTTGATCTGTGGACCAACAGGCTGCGGTAAAACAGTGTTTGTTCGACGTTTTTTGTGCAATCTCGAGGCAATGAGCGACACTGTCTTCGATAGAATTTAATTCTATTATGGCGATAATTATTTAAAATGCCTTCTACGACGACGACGACGACGACGACGACGACGACCGTACCAACGATTGAATTCCACGAGGGTCTACCACAAGCGGAAGATTATTCACACGACAATGACGCAAAAAAACTCGTCATCATTGACGATTTAATGCGTGAATCGTCAAATAATACAATTGTCGATTTATTCACAAAAGGTAGTCATCATAAAAATATCAGCGTTATCTTTATAACGCAAAATATTTTTCATCAAGGCCATGGACAACGGGATATCTCACTTAACGCTAATTATATTGTTATTTTTTAAAATCCACGTGATCGAGCACAAATCCAACATCTTGCGAGGCAAGTATATCCCGAAGATCCGAAATTTCTATCCGAAGCGTATTACGATGCCACTGCTCAACCACACGGCTATCTACTTCTCGACCTGAAGCAGTCAACGCCTGATATTTGCCGCTGTCGTACAACCATATTTCCCGATGATCCGCAAATGCAGGTATACGTGCCGCAAAATAAACGCTCAGCACGACAAAGGTGAGCGAGAGAGAGAGAGAGAGAGAGAGAGAGAGAGAGAGAGAGAGAGAGAGAGAGAGAGAGAGAGAGGCAATGCGGCGATGGTGGTATTTAAGGTATCGTAGGTACACGAAAAACTTTAGTATTACCACGATCGTCATCGATATTACGCAATCGGGAGGGTGTCGGTAACAACCGTCCAATGGTAAAACAGCAAAAAAATCGGAAGTGGCCTACACGACTGCCGATCGGTCAGCGTCACGCGGCCTTACTCAATGCACTCTGTCATGCTAGTAGAGATCAACAAAAAGCGCTTCTACGTGCATCCGATGAATCACTCGTAAAGTGCATTTGTGAATGTGCTTTAAATGTTTTACACGGTATAGTGAAACTTAAACCATCTATTAAAAAACGTTTGAGTAAATTCAAAAATGTTCTACGACAATTAGCGCCACCTTTGTCGACGTGTCTACGACGACCACGACATCGAACTAGGAAAAATCAAAATGGTGGTGGTGGTGGAAAAAGACACATAGATGGCACCACCACCACCAGCACTATCGTCAGACGTAAACGACGAAAATTCAATTGGAGAGTGAAAAAACGCATTATGATGCAAAAAGGGTGTGGAGCATTCTTGCCCCTTTTATTGGCACCCATTATCACGGGTTTGTTTAGTAGACTGTTTGGCGGCAACAACAACAACAACAACAACAGTGGAAGTGTCGAGTAATTGACAATGGAACATGCGAGAAAAATGATTTTAGTACCGGCTGAGGAGTCGATTGTAGCTAAAGATCCGATGATTGGCGGTGGCGGCGGCGACGGCGGTAGAACCATACAAAAATCCGTACAAACACCTGGCGATCCTATATCGCGACTCGATGCTGAACTCGATGGTATTTTAAAGTCAAAAAAATATCCCGATGATGCCTCCAAGTGGAAAGCGTATCTACAAGTACTACAAAGATATTTATTTCTCGTTGAGACACGAAATGGACCATTAGACCCATCGTTACCGGGAGTGACAAAACCAACACCACCACCACCACCACCACCATCAGAGAATCAAGATTTTAATGAAATTAATATATTAAACAGTGTACCACCAAAATACAAACGCCGGGCTCATGGTCTGTTAAACTACATACGGAATTCACCGAGTGCTTCAAAACGCATCACATGGGACAGCGAGGGACGTGTGACAATTGACGGTGTACTCATTCACAATTCAAACATTCTCGATCTTGTTAATGACGCAATACGTTGGAGAAAAGATTTTCAAGCCAATGGTCGTCGTCAGTTTATTCAGAGCATTCGTGCCAGTGCCGTACCACACGAATTTATCGGGAATGGCAAGTTATGGACCATGGGCGATGAAAGTGTTGCTGTAAAACGGAAAAAAACTGATCCAAAGTATTATAACATTGGAGACGAGGACGACGACGACGACGACGACCACGACCACGACGGCGGCGGCGACGCACCGGAGAACTATGAGCCTGGTGAAAAACGATCGAGAAACAATCGTGGCGGATTTCAAGAAATGACGACGACGACCACGAGAAAACAGAAGAAGAAGAAGAAGAATCCTACTACTACTACTACTACGACCCGGGGCACCACTTCTACGAGAAAATCATCAGGTCGAAGAGGATTTGAATATTGGCTTAAAATGTGAATTGTAACTTGTGTGCAAAAAAAAAAATGTCATTCGAAAGTGTGTATTATGACCCGTCTCATCCTGCGAGTTACGCTGGAGCAAGGCATCTGATTGGCAATAAAAAATATAAACCAATCGATGTTTATAACTGGTTAACCGAACAGGATGCGTATACACTACATAAACCTGTCAGACGCCAATTTCCACGGCTACACTATAATATCGGAAATATAGACGATGTTTGGGAGGCTGACCTCGTTGATTTACGATCGTTAAAAAATTATAACGATAATGTCTCATACCTACTCACGGTCATTGACGTGTTAAGTAAATTTGCATGGGTCGAACCATTGAAAGACAAAACTGTGCACTCTGTCGTCGAGGCGTTTAAACGAATTTTCGAGCGCAGCGAGGGTCGTTTACCCGTATACCTGCAGACCGACAAAGGCAAGGAATTTGTGGGTAAAGAGTTACAGGCTTTTCTGAAAAAGACCGATATACGTTTCAGAGTGACACGTAATCCCGATATAAAAGCCGCAATTGTAGAACGCTTTAATCGCACCTTGAAAGAACGAATGTAGCGCTACTTTACACATCGCAATACACATCGCTACATCGATGTACTACAACAATTTGTGTATGCCTATAATCATGCAAGACACTCGACGATAAAAATGCAACCGGCTGCTGTGACACTACACAATGCCGATATAGCAGCGAGGAATATGGCAAACGCTTCGCTTAAACAACGTGAAAAACAACGTCACACTACGGTTAAATATAGACGCGGCGATTACGTGCGGATTAGTCGAACAAAAGGCACCTTTGCGAAGGGTTACGAGCGAAATTGGAGTGAAGAAATTTTCCAAATTGATAAAGCCGTCAATCATCAGGGAATACAAATTTACGAGTTACGCGATCTCGAGGGAGAATTAATCGATGGCTTCTTCTACACCGAGGAAATAACACCTGTGCACGAGAAACGCATAACAGAAGACAGAGGTTTCAAAATCGAACGTATCTTACGGACGAAAGGACGCGGTGCGAAGAAACAACGTTTCGTCAGCTGGATCGGCTACCCTTCGAAATTCAACTCTTGGATACCTGCGTCCGACGCCTATAATATCGATAAGTGACGAACTCATCGACTCGTGTCACCACCACCACCACCACTACCTCATTATGTACAACGAAGAAAATTTTTTTCTCGTATTACCGAGTAATAGCAGCATGCAATACTATCCTGATAATACGACAACGCATTTTATTACACAACTTTCACGTGAATTACACCATAACGGTCAATGGGCTGTGGGTTTATCGGAAATACATATACCCTGCACAATGACGCATTTACAGCCTGAAGATACGAAGATCAAATGGAATAAGTGTGGTGACAAAGAATACACGGGAGGTAGCATACCACATGGTATATACAAAAGCCCTGAAGAACTTATGAATAAAATAAATAATGTTCCAGGTCTACGAGAAGCGGGTATACAAGTTGTCGCGGCTAGAAAAGCAAACGGTTACGCGGCTATTAAAGGTGAAAAGTTGACGGAAAATTGCGATTCAGAAAATACGATAAATAAAAATGTCTTACGCATTGGCGAAAAGATACAACGTATACTGGGTTTTAATGTGAAAGACGGTTATGACTGAAGGAGCGACGATGCCTCGTACCTCCGTTTCGTTCGTGGACGTCAACGAGAGGGTGAAACACCTGTCTGTATATCTCGTGCTCTACCTGAACAACTTTTTGTTTATACCGATCTCTGTATACCCTATACAGTGGGCGATACTCAAGCTGCTCTATTACGTATAGTGAATTTGGATACAGCGCATTATACGTATGGCTCGACACAAGTCAAATATTTCTCACCGGCGAATTACATACCTCTACTGAACAATTGTTTTCGCACAGTGGAGATAGATATAAGAGATCATTTGGGGAAACCAATAGCATTCGAGTACGGAACGTTAACCCTAACGCTTCACTTTAAACGTCTCGCTTAGAATTTGGATCGTGCGCTTTTTTTACGCGCGATGGTGGTTCATTATACGACATATTACGATAATCAAGTTGGTGGTGGTGGCGCCAGTCGTATAGGAAATGTATTTGTCGGTGCACCGTATCAACGAGGACACGGAATCGGACGATTTCTCGGTGGTCTTTTCAGAAGTGTATTACCGCTACTGACAAGAGGCGCTAAAGCCATCGGTAGAGAGGCTCTACGCACAGGCCTAAATGTTTTCGAGGATGTGAGCGGTAATCAGGTGCCGTTCAAAGAGTCGCTAAAAAGACGCGCCGCAGAATCGGGAGAAAATTTAAAACGTAAAGCAAACGAAAAAATAGCACTACTCATGAATGGTTCTGAGTATAATAACGCGATTGCCGCGAGAACAATGCAGTCGTTAACAGGCCGAGCACCTGCACGTATCTCTGCGAGAAAACGTACTGTAAAGAGGCGTAAAAGGGTCGCACCATCATCGTCATCATCATCATCATCGTCGACGGCTAAGAAGAGGAGGAAGAAGAAGAAGAGCGGCAGGACCGCAAGGGGAAAAGTGACAAAGAAGAAACGAGCACGACAAGGAAATACCAAACGACGGAGGAAAAGATCTACAGTGAGAGATATTTTCGGAAGTGCTTGAAAAAAAAAATGTCTTTTCTACACTCACACTCCTGTGAATGTATGAAGTAGGAGCTCGACTTATTCACCATACCACCAACACAGACATCCATAGAGTCGTCGCAATACGTACACTACAAACCCGTGTCCTCACTGTCGGACGATGGCCCCGTTGAATTTGTTATACCTGGCCACGGCGAGGAATACCTCGATCTAGCCCACACAATGCTCTGCGTAAAACTCAAAGTTCTCGCCTCTGGTGACTCACCCTACAAAGTAGCACCTGTTAATAATTTTTTACACAGCCTCTTTAATCAGGTTGATGTGTTTTTCAATCAAAAACTCGTTGCACCACCCAATAATGCTTACGCCTATAGAGCGTACATTGAGACATTATTGAATTACGGCCCTGCCGCAAAACAATTACATCTCACGACGGCTTTATGGTTTGCTGATGACCCCGGTAGGTTTGAGACTCTACCTGGCGCAAAAACCCTCATGAATAATGGCCAAGAGCTAAGATCGCAATATATAAGCGGCGGCAAAACCCTGGATTTGATTGGGCATTTACATTGCGATGTTTTCAACCAGGACAACTTTTTGTTAAATGGTGTAGAAGTACGACTACGACTCGTACGCTCGAAAGATGAGTTTTGTATTATTGAGGCGCCAATACAGGGACTTATGCACAAAATAAAAATATCCGATGTGACCCTATTAGTGCGTCGAGCAAAAATTAATCCTGGTGTGCTTATAGCACACGCAAAAACTCTCGCTAAGACAACGGCGAAATATCCGATAACACGTGTGGAAGTCAAATCATTCACCATGCATAGCGGAATTATCGGCGATACATTGGATAATGTGATACTCGGACAATTGCCGAAACGTATAATACTCGGCTTTGTCTATAATAAGGCTTTCAATGGTGACAAAACATTGAACCCCTTTAATTTCCATCATCATTCGATAAATTTTCTGTCGCTCTACGTGGATGGTCAGCAGATTCCGGGAAAACCGCTTCAACCGGAATTTGGCGGTAACAACACATGGATTCAGAGCTATCATACACTTTTCTCCGGCACAGGTATACATTTTCAGAACGAAGGACTGGCAATTGACCGTGAGGCATACGCCAGAGGCTATTGCTTATTTGCCTTTGATTTGACACCGGACTTATCGGCAAACTGTTTCACCCACTGGAATCTTGTGAGACACGGTAGCGTACGCATTGAAGTACGCTTCGCCAGGTCTCTCGAAGCAACTATAAATTGTATTGTTTATGCCGAATACGACAATGTTATTGAAATTGATTCGGCACGTCAAGTTATTACCGATTTTAGTGCCTGAAAAAACAACGGAAATCGATAAAAATCTCGCCCCCTTCATCGTCCTCGCTATCAAGATGTTCTGGGGGGCAAGAGCGGGCTCTGATCCACCGTGAATGGTATTTATGAACCGCTGAACACACATGCTCCACAACAGTTCACCACAAGTTCTCATCATGGACGCTATAGTGGATATCCAAGCGCTGTATGGGAAACAAGGAGATTTCCTACCTAAGGAAGTTGCAGTGACTACATTACAAGGCGATAATATAGGCCATTGGCTCGTTGAAGCACCATACGGCTTTGGTGATTTACCGAAAGAGATACGTGGCAGTAATAATAAATTAACCTGCTACCATCATGGACTCGAATGGGTTGACGGTGACACACCACTGTGGAAAGTTTACGTTAACTTGAAAGCCATGTGTCGCTACGCTTTTCGGATATACACACGTGGAGCACAAAAGGCCGAAATTTTACGAGATGTATTGGGACGAGATATTATCAACTTGGAAGATTACGAAGGACCAAGCTTCAAAAAAATTCCACCATACGACACATGGTGTATTTATCACGGTCTCGCCAAGGAGGATGATGCGAAATGTGCATTAAATAACGTGGGAAAAATAAAGCGATTCCTCCAGAGTACAACTGTCGACACGGCAAACCCAATATACACGGAACCTATTGAAGTTGTCTACCAGAAAGAAAAACCAGATGACGCGATAAAAAAATCTGTGCGTATAGAGATACCTAACGAACCGGAGATTGTATCTGTGAGTCAAGGGTATATACCCCATGCACCTGTGAAGAGTGTCAACAGTAGCACGCCGAGCACCTGTGATGGCACGGTACCTGCCAACGACGAGATCGTAACCCTTTTCCGTGCGACCCTACGCTCACCGCCACCACCACCGACGCCTGCAAAAGGACAGACAACAGGTAGCACCACCAACACCCGTGGAGGAGGAGGCCATAATTTCCATCAACAGCATCATCATCATCATCATCATCATCAACGTAAACGTCGCCCCCACACGACACCCGAAAAAGTATATAATGAACAGTCTGGAGGTACTGAACGAACTACGACACATACCGGCTCAGACGAAAGGAGTATTTGCCGCCGATCGTATACCGAGTCGCTGGTCTAGACCCACTGCAATAGTCGCCAATACAGACGATCATACTAAACCGGGAACTCATTGGGTAGCCATCTACGTGGTCAACAATGGTCGAGGCATCTTCTTCGATAGCTACGGGCTACCCCCGCTCGTTAACAAACACCATAACCGTATACGTCGAAACACCACAACCTACGAATGGAATACCCGAAGTCTACAATCCATCAAGTCTAGAGTGTGTGGAGAATACTGTGTTATGTTTCTCAATTATATGTCTCGGGGTTATAACCTGGATAGGTTTCTACAATTATTTTCGACAAATAAATTGAAAAATGATAATATTGTGCGACGGTTCTATAAAAAATTAAAACATGTGACACGTAAAACACGCTATACAAAAAATGCAGCGTTCAGTGGACTAGAGGGAGCCGGCGGCGGTACATGGGTAGGATCGTGTATACAAACATGCACACCTCGTTTTGGATGTCATCTGTAAATATACATCTAAACGATAAATAAACAAGAAAATTGACAATCCGTGTGTGTGTGTGTGTTGTGTGTATTTGTGATTGTTTATAAAAAATAAACTACAACTACTGCGGACACCCCCCACTACTACCACCACTACTACGTGTTTGATAAGTATAAAAGCAGCTGCTCTTAGCTCAATTAACGACACTTGTGAAGGAGCAGTGGTAGCTGCAACAGTCGTCCTAAAAATGGAGGTTATAAACGGTATACTGGTTATCGATTGCGGCAAAGGTCCATGGGAACTCACCAGAGAAGAATTGGAATATATACCGAAACCCTTGCTACTACGCTACTGGGGTGATGTGATTCATTTTCTCTGGGATAAACTACCCGAACACATTCGAATGGATCCCGAGGTTGCATCTCACCAACTCTGCGTAGAACACACAGATTCACCAGATCTACTGATGCAAATCGACAATTGCCTTCCGACCAAGAGGCAATGCCAACGGTGCCTGCAGAATAAATCACCACCACCATCAACAAACATTCAACCACAATCAACACTATCAATTGCAAAAACCTATCGTGAAACTTTTGTTTAAGATAATCACACACACACAAACTTGTATTGTTTTTGCACATACCATTGAACGATGTATAAATAAATCGATACACATTTTGTAAAAATATTTTTTCTTTTTATTTCACGACTTACCTACCTAAACAATGTACCAACATTCGGAAAATCGAGTTACCGATCAGATTTCGATTTATCGACACCCGGAAAATCGAGATACCGATCGTAGGAAAAAATATCTACATTACCGACTGCCGAAGCATCGACAGATTTTCAGCGCTCGAGGGTGGGGAGGAAGTGAGGGGCCTTAAACAAACAAATCAGAGCTCGGGGAATTCTCAACAAATGAAGTGGGGAGGAAGAGGGGATTTAAACAACCAATCAAAGCTCGGGGAATTATGCTAATTATTCCCACCTACTTAACAATAGAAGTGGGGAGGAAGAGGGGATTTTAACAACCAATCAGACCTCGGGGAATTATGCTAATTTTTCCCACCTACTTAACAAAAGAAGTGGGGAGGAAGAGGAGATTTAAACAACCAATCAAAACTCGGGGAATTATGCTAATTAGTCTAGACAAGGCGCCAGGCGGAAAGGAGGGCACAGGGCCTGGCTCCCCAGCACTGACAGGGGCACGGAGGGAGGGGGTAGACTCCAAAAACCTCTCTATGCAACTAAACACCCTCAATACGATAAAAGTAGTATCGCAGATTCACAGTGATTGATACCTCGAAGCCTATCGAAATCGATAGATCGAGGATTCCCGGCGATTCTGGGACTTTCTCTTTACGAACTGGTATCGAAAACCTTTATTCTATGCAACTACACACTCTGAATACTTTAAAATTGGTATCGCAGTTCTGCATCGATCGATACGTCGAAGCTCAGCGAAATCGAAGGATCGAGGATTCCCGGCGTTTCAGAGACTTTCGCTGGGTGTACTAGTGTCAAAGTCCTTCATTCTATGCAACTAAACGCTCTGAATACGTAAAAACTGGTATCGCACTTCTGTATCGATCGATACTTCGAAGCTTAGCGAAATCGAAATATCGAGGATTCCCGGCGATTCTGAGACTTTCGCTGTACGAACTGGTATCGAAAACCGTTATTCTATGCAAGTACACACTCTGAATACGTTAAAACTGGTATCGCAGTTCTGCATCGATCGATACGTCGAAGCTTAGCGAAATCGAGAGATCGAGGATACCCGGCGTTTGTGATACTTTCACTGGGTGTACTAGTGTCAAAAACTTTTATTCTATGCAACTATACACCCTCAATACGATAAAAGTAGTATCGCAGGTTGGCAGCGATCGATATGTCGAAACTTAGCGAAATCGAATAATCGAGGATTCCGAGCGCTTCTGGGACATTGGCCTGGTAAACTGGTGTTAAAAACCTTCATACTATGCAACTACACATCGTCAATACGATTAAACGAAAATTTCAGTATTGCAGCGATAGATAGTCCAAGCTTAGCAAAATCGGCAGATTGAGGATTCCCGGCGTTTGTGATACCTTCACTGAGTGTAATTGTGTCAAAACCTTCAATTGCATGCAACTACACACCCTAAATACGATAAAAGTGGTATCGCAGTCTCGCAGCACTTGATATGTCGAAACTTAGCGAAATCGAGAAATCGAGGATTCCTGCCGTTTCTGAGACTTTGGCTGGATGTACTAGTTTCAAAAACCTTAATTCTATGCAACTAAACACCCTCAATACGATAAAAGTAGTATCGCAGACTCGCAGCGATGGATACATCCAAGCTTAGCGAAATCGAAAGATCGAGGATTCCTGCCGTTTCTGAGACTTTCGCTGGATGAACTAGTGTCAAAAATCTTAATTCTCAGCAACTAAACACCCTCAATACGATAAAAGTAGTATCGCAGATTCACAACGATTGATACGTCGAAGCCTATCGAAATCGGTAGATCGAGGATTCCCGGCGATTCTGAGACTTTCGCTTTACGAACTGGTATCGAAAACCTTTATTCTATGCAACTACACACTCTGAATACTTTAAAACTGGTATCGCAGTTCTGCATCGATCGATACGTCGAAGCTTACCGAAATCAAAAGATCGAGGATTCCCGGCGTTTGTGATACCTTCACTGGGTGTAATTGTGTCAAAACCCTCCATTGCATGCAACTACACACCCTCAATACGATAAAAGTAGTATTGCAGTTTCGCAGCACTTGATACGTCGAAACTTAGCGAAATCGCGAAATCGAGGATTCCTGCCGTTTCTGAGACTTTGGCTGGATGTACTAGTGTCAAAAACCTCAATTCTATGCAACTAAACACCCTCAATACGATAAAAGTAGTATCGCAAACTCGCAGCGATTGATACATCGAAGCGTAGCGACATCGAAAAATCAAGGATTCCCGGCGATTCTGAGACTTTCGCGGTGTTTACGGATGTCAAAAACATTCATTTCATGCAACTATACGCTCCGAAGACGATAAAACAGGTAATGAAGTTTTGCAGCGATTGATACATCGAAGCTTCGAGAAATCGAAAAATCGACGATTCCTGCCGTTTCTGAGACTTACGCTGGATGTACTAGTGTCAAAAACCTTTATTCTATGCAACTAAACACCCTCAATACGATAAAAGTAGTATCGCATATTCGCAGCGATTGATACGTCGAAGCTTTCCGAAATCGATAGATCGAGGATTCCCGGCGATTCTGAGACTTTCGCTTTACGAACTGGAATCGAAAACCTGTATTCTATGCAACTACACACTCTGAATACTTTAAAACTGGTATCGCAGTTCTGCATCGATCGATACGTCGAAGCTTAGCAAAATCGAAAGATCGAGGATTCCCGGCGTTTGTGATACCTTCACAGGGTGTAATTGTGTCAAAACCCTCCATTGCATGCAAATTCACACCCTAAATACGAGTAAAGTAGTATCGCAGTTTCGCAGCACTTGATACGTCGAAACTTAGCGAAATCGAGAGATCGAGGATTCCTGCCGTTTCTGAGATTTTCGCTGGATGTACTAGTGTCAATAACCGTAATTCTATGCAACTAAACACCTTCAATACGATAAAAGTAGTATCGCAGATTCGCAGCGTCTGATACGTCGAAGCTTAGCGAAATCGATAGATCGAAGATTCCCGGTGATTCTGAGACTTTCCATCTGTGTACGACTGTCAAAAACCTTTATTCTATGCAACTATACGCTCCCGAAACGATAAGACGGGTATCGCAGTTCTGCATTAATTGATCCGTCCAAGCTTAGCGAAATCGAAAAATCGAGGATTTCTGCCGTTCCTGAGACTTTCGCTGGGTGTACTAGTGTGAAAAACCTTCATTCTATGCAACTATAGATCCTTCATACGATAAAAGTAGTTTCGCAGTTCTGCATCGATCGATACGTCGAAGATTAGCGAAATCGAAAGATCTAGGATACCTGCCGTTTCTGAGGCTTTCGGTGGGGGTACTAGTGTGAAAAACTCCCAATCTATGCACCTATACATCCTTTTTACGATAAACGTATTATCGTAGTTTCGCAGCGAAGCATAGCGAAATCGAATAACCGAGGATTCTGACGGTTTCTGAGACCTTCGCTGGTTGTACCAGTGTCACAAACCTTCATTGCATGCAACTACACAGCCACAATACGATAAAAGTAGTATTGCAATTTCGCAGCTCTTGATATTTCGAAGCTTAGCGAAATCAGAAGATTGAGAATTCCCGGCGTTTCTGAGACTTCCGCAGGGTGTACTAGTGTCAAACACCTTTATTCTATACAACTATACACCCTCAATACGATAAATGTATTATCGCAGTTTCGCAGCTCTTGATACGTAGAAGCTTAGCGAAATCGAAAGATCGAGGATTCCTGCCGTTTCTGAGACTTTCGCTGGACGATCTGGTGTCAAAAACCTTTATTCTATGCAACAACACACTCTGAATACGTCAAAACTGGTATCGCAGTTCTGCATCGATCGTTACGTCGAAGCTTAGCGAAATCGAAAGATCAAGGATTTCCGGCGTTTCTGAGACTTTCGCTGTCTGTACTACTGTCAAAAACTTTCATTCTATGCAACTACACCCCTTCAATACGATAAAAGTAGTATCGCAGTTTCGCAGCTCTTGATACGTCGAAGCTTAGCGACATCGTATAATTGAGGATTCCTGCGATTTCTGAGACTTTCGCTGGGTATACTAGTGTCAAAATCATTTGTTCCATGCAACTACACACCCTCAATACGATAAAAGTAGTATCGCAGTTTCGCAACTCTTGATACGTCGATGCTCAGCGAAATCGAAAGAACGAGGATTCCCGGCGATTCAGAGACTTTCGCTGTGTGTACGTATGCCAAAAACCTTTATTCTATGCAACTACACGCTCTTAAAACGATAAAACGGGTAACTCAGTTCTGCATTAATTGATTCGTCGAAACTTAGCGAAATCGAAAGATCGAGGATTCCCGGCGTTTCGGAGATTTTCGCTGTATGTATTAGTGTCAAAAACCTTAGTAGTAAGCGGTGCGCTATGGCGACCCCCACTCCTATCCCCACTCCTCTATTCCGAGAAGTGGGGATAGGGGTGAGGGAACCCTCTACTCTCACCCCCACTTTTTAGAAAAAAATTTTCAAACAAGTGGGGGTGGTTGGTGTGGGGGCCTTCAGGAGCGGTGTGTCGTCATAGCGCACCATCTTTTTTTACATTTATTGGAAATATTTTTCCATATTTCTTCACAGCGGTTCATATATTTGTAATACTATGGTATGCTGCTGCTGCTGCTGCTGGTGGTGGTGAACGTCAATGGAACGCAGATATACATAAATGCGGCCTAGGGCTTCATAGGGCTCCTGGTGTTAATACAAACACTCCGTCGTTCGTCTAGATAAGAAATCGAGTAGACAGTAAGAAACACAATACACGGAAAGAAAAAAGTAGTTGCAAGAACCGTTTCCAGCACATCTTGCGCCGCAAATTAGTTGAGGCAACTACTGCGTGATTAGTTATCGAAAAGTAATAAGGAAAACCGACGCGTTGGTTCCGACAACCAACATGAATTCTGCCTTTACCAACAGTCGTTACGTGCCGCAACTATCGCCGGCAGTAGTTGTCAACACGATTCGAATGGTGCCGGTACCCTTCGATTTGGTTTACGCTAATAATCCCTTTCCGCCTAAAACTAATTGGCTGGTTATTCCAACTAATGTGTGATGTGCATTAAGTGAGTTTTGCAAAGTGCCCAACCGGACAATCTCGAAGTGCTTATTTACAGCAGAGTGTGCGAAATATACAGTAAGTAAATTGCGTACTGTTTGAAGTAAATTCTCTTAATTTTCAAAGAATTGGAACTTAGTAATGTCATGGAGATGCCATTATGAATGTATGGGAATCCCGCACCTAACCTCAATGTTTTTATTATTTATTTTAGATGTATTGTGGGATTACATCCATTGACGATCTACTTCGTAATTTCGGTAACGACGAGCTTATAGAAAAATTCAATGGTATGACTTCAAACAATTAATCTCATTTATTATTATTATTACTATTAGAACGTATTTGGTTTTTTTTTAGGTGGCAGGTGAACGGATTTGGTTACTTGGAGGAGAGGGAAGATTAATTTTCACTACACTTATCTTTCTCGATATAAACTTGGTTGTTTTATTAAATCTTATTGATCCAGATTATTAGATAGGACTTGTTAAAGATCACCAGATGGTAAAAGGAGCGGGCCTGCTCTCGTCGAAATTGGGTCCTCCAGCTTATAACTAGATTACTTAATATAAATACTATTGCTCTCACGTTACTTAATCTAATCAAACTAATCCTATGACAAAGCCACTATGTTCTTTTTGCAACATTATTTAGAGCACATCTGTACGAGCTTTTTTACACAATACACTATGATAGACACAGGGAGTGTTGCACGGTGGTAAATTACGGAATGATGGGTCCGTTGCGTCTTCTTCCAAGTTTATAACGAAACAGCCGGTTAGCTGTGTTAAATAGTTCCTCCGGTATATATACGATCGACTTGCACGGCGATTCTCTTTAAAATGCTCTCAACAGCACGTATAGTTGTTTCCCCGTCGGACCACTCTATATCGTGATGAGGGTGGTGATACGATCCAGTGTTCACTAAAATTAAGGTCGACAGAAATTACGGCGAATTTCTTTCGGAATAAACTCGTTAGCTCTATTCTGCAGACCTTGTATATCGATGATACTATTCATGATGTATTGTGCAATCGTGATACTTCAAAGTACAAACGCTGACTGACGATAGCCGCTTATTCTCGCTGTGAATATATGATTTCAATCTACACTTAACTGGTATAGTCCACAATTATCTGACGGGATGAGTCAATCTCTAAAATATTATCGTATTCAGCGTATACAATGCAATTAATTGTTGAAGCCAGAGCTTCTGCAAAACGTACTTCTATTCGAACACTACCGTGTCTTACGAGGTTCCAATGAGTATTACTGTTGGTTGAAAGATCGGGTGTGAGATCAAACGCGTATAAGCAATAACCAAAGGGGTAGATCGTGCGTGGAATGCAGTTACCCTCATTCAAAAAGTGTATGCCTGTACCTGGGAAAAGTGTGTGGTATGCGTCCACGTACATGAAGCTTTCTGTAAAATTTGGTTGTAGAGGTCGTGACGGTATTTGCAGACCATCCGCATACAATGAGAGATAATTCATGTTGTAATGTAGAAAATTGAATGGATTCATGGCGCGATCACCATTGAAAGCTTTATTATCGACAAAATTGACGATTATACGTTTTGGTAGTTGCCCGAGTATCAGGTTATCAAGAGTATCACCATGGACCCCCGCATGCATGGATATAGCTTTAACCTCGACGCGCGTCAGAGGATACTTGGCAGTGGCTTTTGATAGAGTTCTTGCATGCGCTATAAGTATGCCTGGTGCTATCTTAACACGTCGTACGACTAGCGACGCCTCTGTTATTCGTATGGTACAATTCTTCGAACCAGTCATGCGACAAAAAGCGTTATTAGTTCGCACAAATGGTAATCTTATCTCTACTCCGTTTAGCAAAAACCTCTCCTGGTTAAAGATATCACAGTGCAGATGTCCTAGAAGTTCGATCGTTTTACTACTCCCTAAGACACTTCGTCGACTCATAAGACCGGTATTACCATCGTTCACGTCATCCATTCTTGCCGGTTTGTCAATATACCATAGAACACTCGTGAGATGCGAAGACTTTGCACCCTGACCGTAATTCAAGAGCGTTTCAATGTATGCTCTGTATGCGTAAGTATTATTGGGTGGTGATACAATTTTCTGATTCAGAAATACATCAACCTGATTGAACATTGAATGCATAAGATTATTGACAGGCTCTACTTTAACTGGGTCCTCTTTTGTGCCCGGGGGTGTCTCTATTTTAACTCGCATACTTAGCATGGTATGTCAAGGTCAATGTACTCATCACCTTGTGCTGGAACGACATACTCTATCGGAAAATCATCCGTCGACGACGAGATGGGTTTATAGTACGCTGATTGCGTTCCCTCAATAGTTGTCTGTGTTGGTGGTAGTGTAAATAACACAAGCTCCGATTTTAGACACTCACACGAATGTGTATGTAAGAACGCCATTTTTCCAACGAGAAATCAGGCAAAAATATCCCTCACTGTTGTTGGTTTCTTGCGATGGCTCTTGACACCCTCTTTTTTCACTTTACTGTTCACTGCCTTCTTCCTCTTACCCCGCGTCTTCTTTATCACGTTGCTCGAGCGTCTCTGTGATTTTGATGTCTTCTTTCGTTTTTTCACACCACCACTGTGTCGTGTTGCGCGTCCCGCAAGAGAATGCATCAGCTTATCAATTTTACCACCTTTATAACCTGAGCCCTGCATAAGCGTGTTGATTTTTTCCTCAGCCTCGCGTTTCAGATTTTCCCCTGATTCGCGCAGGCGCGTTTTGAATGCTTCTTTCGGGTGCATACCAGAATCCAGGATATCGGTGGCTACGTTGACACCCGAACGCAGCGTCTCTTTACCGACAGCCCGGGCTCCTTGCTTTAAAAGCGGTAATATGCGCCGATAGAGGCCACCTAGGAAACTTCTTATTCCATGATGTCGCTGATTCGGTGCGCCTATATAGGTATGACTGATACCGCCGTAACCGGGGCGACCGCCACCACCCGTTTGCAAATCAAAGTACTCGTCGTAGGAACTCATTTTGTCGTTCTAATCTGTACGTCTGAATTGTAACGTCACCGTCAACGTCCCGTACTCAAATGGTATTGGCTCGCCAAACTCATCTCTTAAATGGATCGTAACTGTTTGAAAACTCGTGCGTAGTAAAGGCACATACAAACTTTTGATTTTCGCAGCCTCGTAATTACAATTATCAGAGGCCGCGGCTGGTACGTCCCGTAGTAGAGGTGTGTGCACATCCCCCGTAATATAGGGTTTACAGATATAAGTATAAACGTACATCATATTGGGAATCCCATTGGCTAGATTTGCGGGTCTGTCAGCAATGTATTTGACCCCTCTCTGTACCACCACATCCTGAGAGTGAGTGAATCCTAAAACTTTATTCAACACGTGGGAAAAATAAAAGGCGTGCTCCAGATTCTCGCATGATTTACAGATACGTGTCACTGTAACGTACCCGTTGTGTGCATATTGATATTTCAGATGCCCCGCCACACACGGGATTTCGTTCATTGTCTCGAGTAATGTATCTATGCTGCGATATACTCCACGCGGTACAGACGCACGATCACTCGTAAAATAAATGTCCACCTCAGTACCCGGTATTGCAACATTCGTTACAATATTAATAAAGTTTCGAGCCCCCTCTCGTGGTACATGCAGCATTGTCATAGGTATGTGTATTTCAGCTAAAGAAACAGCCCAGCTACGATGGAGAGACACACATTGTGGTAATCGGGTGGTATATCGTGTTGTCAAGTTGTTATCAGGGTAATACCCCATACTGCTGTTGCTGGGCAACACAATGAAAAACTCTTCCTTCATTTTGTCAGTACTACTTTTTCTTCAGCGTTTTCACCCGCGATAACTCAGGCTCGTAAAATATCCCATCAATATGCTCGTCGTGAAGATCGCGTAAGGTGTATGTCACGGGACAAATACTGTGTGAAACTCTGTGAATCTTAAATAACTCGTTACTCCAACCGCTCTCGTAACCTTCCGTGAAGGCCGCCTTTGCACTACTGATACGTACGATATCGTCTACATTATATTTAGGAGCGCAATGGCTCGTTTTCTTAAAACGCTGCAATAGATTATCCCGCGCCCTTGCAGCTGTCTCGAGCGTTACGGATACAGGGGTCATTTTTATACCGCTGTGCGTATCGTGATTGTATGCTGAGACGATATTCTGCAAGACACCGATGTAACGTTTTTGTTTGGAATATGTGAAATAGCGCCACATTCTTTTCTTTAGTGTTCTATTGAATCTTTCGACAATGGCGGCTTTAACATCAGGGATTCAGGCAGCACGAAACTGAATGTTCTTTTCCTTCAAGAGGGACTGGAATGCAGCGCCTATGTATTCTTTACCCTTGTCCGTTTGTAGACAAACGGGTGATCTACCGTTACTATTCTTCTTCGATAATATGACATTAAATGCGTTAGCCACCGTTGCTGCGCTCTTGTCACGTAACGGCTGCACCTAGGCAAATTTACTGAGAGTATCGATAACAACGAGGAGGTAAACGTATCCGTCATTATAATCCTTAATTGATCGAAGATCCACCAGATCAGCTTCCGAAAAATCATCAATATTCCGCACGTTGTAAATACGTCGGGGAAACCGGTGTCTGACAGACTTGTGTTAAGTGTAAGCATCCTGCGTTTCAAGCCACTGTTGCGTCCTTGATTTGGAGATTTTCTTCTGTCGCGCGACACGCAATAGATTCGCGGCACCTGAAAACGATGCTTCATGGGCTGTATTAAAGTACACTTTTTCCAATGTTTTCATGATTATAATTTGAGGTTAACCCAGGTTACACCTCGTTTCTTATTATAGCCAGCACCACTTTGATCTGATCTGTTTTCACTACCACTGTAAAACGATGAATGATTAACAGCCGCATCATCGTCACTATTGGTACTGTTACTGCTAGGGTTTTCGAGCTGTGAATTACGTAATGTTGAATTAGCCCTTGATTACAGCCACAGCTCTTCATTACCGATGAATTCCCGTGGTGTCTGCATCGTTCTCAGAAATTTGGCGAAAGCGCAACGACCTATCGGTTTAGGTGTTTCCCTCGATCTCATAGCGTCGTTCACGAGATCAACAATATTTGAGTTGTTAATTGGAACCCCGCTGATGGACACGACACCAGCAGAATCCCAAGAAAATTGTGCTGGTGCGGCGTCGCGCAAACGACGTAACAGTAGTTTAGCTTTACCGCGGAACTTCGTAGGTATACTTTCAATGATGATGGCATCGTTCATTCTGTCGTGTGTAACACCTTCTTTAACAGAAGTAGACAGCCGAGTATCTTTTTTCGTCATAAGTGCACGGTATTGCTCAGCTCGCTCGTCATCGGCAAAATGAAGATAGCGATGTAATACAGTCAGATATGCATGCCATTTATCTCGCTCGTCCTTGTATGCGGTAGAATTCAAAATCTCGTTCATCTCCATGTCCATTCTGGTCAGTACAGCGTCAATCCCTTGCACAGGTCGTGACGTATCAGTGCCAAGACTTACCTGTCGATGATTTCTAGTACCCATCTGTGATAGACTCTTCTCCGGTATCAGTACCATTTTTCACCCATGTTCCATTATTTGCTGATCAAATTTGACAACACAGTGCCCAGTATTGGTGCTAATAAGAGAGGTAGAAATCCACCGCTCTGGAATACGAAGCGTTTTTTACTCTTCCAACCACCGTTTTTCGAGGCTAAGCGACGGAGAACGGGCGTGAGACGGCGTAATTATTTCCTTTGAGCGCTATTCAACGGCACGTTACCGCAAACAACGTTCAAGGCACACTGAAAATACAGCGGACAATACCGGAATCGGCTTTACGTAAAATAGCTTCACGCTGCTCCTTATTGAGATGCTGAAGGGCTTTCAATATCGCAATGTGTTTTTTGCAGAGCGGTGACCCTCTTTGCGCCATCACTCGAGTTAAACTGCCGACCCTCTCTCGTTGTATCACTTCTTTTAACTTGTTTACACTGATGATCCTATAGAGACCGTTACAAACGTAGAACTGGTAGCTCAATCGAATTGCAGCTGCTTTTTAACTTTTTTCGCGGCACGTATACGAAATGATTGGGATCATCGGGGAAAATGGATGTACGAAATCGACAATTATCAGGTGTTGACTGCTTCAAATTAAGGTATCCATGGGGTCTAGATGTCGCATCGTGGTAGGCCTCTTTTAAAAAACGAGGGTTTTCAGGATATACCTGTCGTGCCAGATGCTGTATTTGAGCACGATCATGAGGATTTTTGAAAACAACTATATAATTGGCATTTAGCGAGATATCGCGCTGCCCGTGACCCTGATGAAATAGATTTTGTGTGATGAAAATAACGCTGAGATTTTTATGATGACGACCTTTAGTAAAGAAATCTATAATACTATTATTTGATACCTGGCGCTTCAAATCGTCGATTATTATGAGTTTTGTGCGCGGGTCGCCCGCGTAATCTGTACTCTGTGGTAAACCCTCGTGAAACTCGATTGATGTACCATACTCCATATATGCAGGCTGCCACTCGGAATAATAGAAAATAATTCTATCGAATGGTTGACTGTACATACAGGATATGAATTTCAAGAACTTTTTCACAAAATACGTCTTACCGCAACTCGTGGGACCACAGATCACTGACGTCCAGGGATGTTTCCACCGCGTATCCATCTCTACGAATGAGTAAGTTATTACAATCGCTGATGGTGATAAAAACACGGTCTGGTAGGAAAGATTATAAAACTTTTTATTTCACAATAAAAATACGAATATTTACATCTTTGATGAACTAGATTACTCTTTGTAGTCGTATGGTAGCGAGCCGTATTCGCCGTCTCGTCTTCGTTTAACGCTCGACGGTTTACATTTCTTTTTTTCCGCACGGGTGACGACATGATGGAACGGTGTTCGACGAATTTATTAATTGGCTATTTGCGAAATTGAGAGTTATACCCTTCACTTTACAAACTTCCGTCTCACTACCGTCGGGTGCGCGTGTTATGAACGAATAAAATTTCGGTCCTCCGGAAACGAAAGATTTGATATAACAACCCGATTCAAGTTCATCTGTAAGGTCCCCTAAAAGTTGCCCTGTTGGTGGTTCATATTCATCAGGATTATTTTTTGTCACGTAAATAACCGAATCGGTGTCGCAGTAAAATGCTCGTCAGCGTACAGCGATTACAGAGTTAGCGATTCCAGAGGGGATTACGGTTTCGTTCCTTTTTACGTAATTGACATATAATATATGGTGGTTTACAGGTAGGATACCTGTAATCTCCTACTTTGCGCTAGTCAGTAATTCTACGAGCTTAGCGCGTGTTGAAACTATCACGGTTTGTGGTAAATTTTCACGCTGCCCAAACTTTCTCCAAAACGAGTTCAAACACAACTTAGCTAATTGCCGTAGCCCGGGGTTTTTCGTTATCGCTTCACGATCTAGTTTAATCTCCTCTGATCGTTCAAAATCATCAATATATTTTGTTTGAGCTTCTTCGTTATCCACGCATTCCGCAGGCCAGCCGCTAGATTCTTGTTTAATTTTTAGGAAGGTGTTTATGTAATCCGAGAAATGACCGCCTGAACGTGAATTGCGGTCATACTGGGTTATCTCGTATTGCCAAATTTCCTGCACATGAAGCAATCTATATCCGCGTGATACGGCTTTTCTCAACTTGTCGACTACCCATGTACCGTTGAACACACGGTCCTCAGGTCTTTCATGTGTACATTCACTCTGATTCATACGTTCACAACACTACGGCATAGGGCGAACAGCAAACGCTGGTGCATACGCACCGGTAGCACAGGGTGATCAAAATTGCATGGCGGTAAAATAGTGCATCTAACAAGATTTTCTACTTTTGTGAGATCATTATTAGCACCGATTAACTCTATACACTCGTCACCTACAAACACTTTGGGATAACCCACGGGAAATTTACCGTATTTACAAACGTATGGGTATAACGAACAAACATCGACGTATCGTATCTGCTCGTTATCTTTCGTGTCGTAGAGTGTGACCATGTTCTCTGTACGACCGCCGAAAAAAGCATCACGGGGGTTAAGTGTGTCAGATTTGACTAGATCGTTATCCCGAACGAAGTCACACATTTGCTCATCGGCTGCAAGCATACGGTCATATTCACACTCCCAAATCTCGGTTAGGTTGTAACCACTATTTCGTATCTTTTAAGACACGGCTATTGTTCTCTTGTGCCGTTCGTTCATGGATACACCGTCACGCTGTGTTTGATCTCTACCGACAAAAAAGCATTTCGGGCAGCCATGCCAGTAACAACCGTGGAACTGTAGCACATGTGTCGCGTCGGATGTTTCGTAGTAACCGTCTACCATTAAAGCCAGAGGTAGCTTGAACTCGCGCGATCGACCCGCGTGAATGATACGCTGTCCAAGAATATGCTCCATCCACACAAGCCAACTAACTGCTTTTGTCGATTGGTTATTAGCCCATCTGTATCCGTTTCTAGGTATAATATCAATCGTATCGTTGTTGAGGACATTCATCCTAAAAATGCGAAAGCAAGCGGATGCTATCGTTGTGCTCTCGTTGAATGGACAAACAGACCCTTTGGTTATGAACATTTTTCGAAAAACCATACAGGCTTGTCTCAATATCGTAACGTCGTTCTTAAAGTAAGCCACGATTTCTTTTTGAAAATCGAACACATAACCCGTATTTTTCAACTCACGATACCACGGTTCGAATACACTATTACGCACGCTTGTTGACATGCTATTTGGGGAGTAATAATCCATCGACGGTAATTCCCCCACATAATTGTGATTCTCTGGTGTATTGAAGAGGTGCGGAAAAGTACCTTTAGCTAGAGCGTCAGTTAACCCACAGGATTCAGGGAGCTTATTCATGTGGAAGTAGTGTAGACTATCGAGAAACACGAGTTTACCGATACGCATACTGATAATTTTCGTACCGTTCATAATCAGTGATGGTAAATGCGTCTTTTTTCATTTATAGAATATCAAAGAATGAATTGAGCATCGAAACCCTCGGCGTTATGGGCAATTGAGATTGTGCCGGAAAAACCATCGATTTCCTGCATAGCAAGTTCTACCAACTGAGCTACCGGACTGTTCCTGTATATAAACTCATGTACACCGCAAAATTTACATGGCTCCGCGATAGAATCACTGTCGCTGCAGTTTGTACAATTACGCTGCGCTACGCAGAGGTTCGGCTCATGCACGCGTGTGTCGGTGGTACCCTCTAGAGGCGTACACTGCTGCGTTTCAAAATCATAAAAGATAAATATTTTGTTATTTAATTCCCTATCGTTTGGAAAGGGCCTCATGAAACACAAGTGATTGTATGGTTGGTCTGACTTACAAGTCGTGCAATAACTACAGAGCACACGTGTTTTTTCTTTCTCACTAGTGGTCTGATTGTGCGGAAACCGTCGGGACACCATTTAATGGTTGCGCACTCGGTTCATTTTTCATTTTCCTTGCGAGCTCGGGGGTTCGATGATTTTTCAAGCATACCTCCCCAAAAAACACACGATTGCACGCGGCACATCTAAGTGTATCTCCTGTGTGAGGATCACACGGTGGAGTCCTGAGACATCGGGAACATCTTTTTTTCCTGTCGCATCTATGATCTAACCTTAGATATAACGTATCGCACGATGTGCAGAAACCAGTACTACCGACAGCCCCTCTAAGATTAAGAATTGGCTGGAAATGGTGTGAGCGCTCGTAATACAGGATATACAATGTGTGACGGACCTGTCCTACCGCGCTTACGACAGTTGAAGATAGTCGTACCATTGAAGATGGACTTCTTATTACGTAGTCCTAGAGCCAAAAACTCAAAGACGACAATCGCAACACCGTCTAGCGCCAAGTATTCCTGATATTGAGCGATTTCATTTACACCGCAGCCGTTTTTCGGTATTCGAACACTTGCACGTCGCGTAAGCTCGAGCGCTGCAGTTTTTTGGGCCGAGCCATTGATTTGCTACCCGTTGCTATTTAGTATGTAAATCACCCATGCGAATTTCCCCGCGTTCTGCGTACACCAAGGCAGCCACGAACGATCGTGGTAAACACAAATTATAGTTGTTACATATCGTCAAGATGGATCTTTTTGCTAAACCCTCGTGTGTTAACCCTTTCCGTCGACCACGTCCCTCGGCACCCTTCTCAACGCATGTTTTTATGCTGCATTCGTCATTAAGGTCAAACGCTTCCGAGCTCTGCGCAACGCTACTTATGAGATGCCATAAATCTTGGAACTCGTAATCACAAGCAAGTCGAAAAGACAGCCAGACGAGCCCGTGTGTCAAGTTACTCGCTGTAAACAATATTCCTACGTAATCCCCACCCGCGCAGGAGTTGGTGATGTGGGTGAGAAGATCATTGAACGCTCCCTCGAGCCAGCTCATCACGTTAATTTCTGGTGGTGGTTCGTGAATACATAGAGTCGTCTCGGTCACGAAGTTTGAAACGTTTAAAATACCGTGCTGTCTCCTGAATTATTTCGATTCGAATACCCGGTGGTTGCAAATCATTGTGTGTGGCGGGGTTTCGTCGTCTTCCAGTTCCTCTCTGTATCCCTGAAGAAAATAGACGATCTGCATTTTTGATGTATTTATTTTTTCATTGTTCAACGAGTTACATTTCTTGATTTTTCGGCGGTGACATTCATACACACACAGTTGTCCTGTATTGCATCACTTCCGATTATTTACCTAGGTTCATAGCCTCTTCAAACCACGCATCTCCAAGCCCTAATTGGTTCTCCGGAAAGTTTTGTTCTTCTTCTTCGACGCTGTTTTCGGTCGGTCCGTCTAGCGCATCGAGTAAATCAATCGTACGTGGTGACGTTTCGCCCTCGCACGGATGATTACTTCGAGTATCGTGCGTATCTGGTGATGTTTCTCCTCGATCGGCTATTCAAGATTGGTTTATCATTATTATTATTATTATTATGTTGAACCACATTAAAAATTTTTAAAGTAATTGGTAATTTGTTCGCAAATACTTACAATTTGTCTCTGTCAGAACATTTTGGATATACCCTGTCTCATTTCTGCTATTGCGGTCCTCTGACCGTCCTGGTGATGGTTCCTCATCTCGGTCGCGTTCAGACACAAATTAAAATATATACAGTATGAGAATTTGCAAAATCCTTTATTTGTTTTTTTTTGAAAAGTGAAATACTGACGGTATGCATGGTCGATTGCTTTAACCTCGTCCGCGGCGCGAACTGTTTCGATGACGGCCACTATTATAGGGTCATCGTCAATCGTGTAGTTATTGTTGTTGTTATCGTCGTCGTGCTCGAACTCCGATGAGGTCTCTATATAATATTCATTATTATTGATTGAATATTAATAAGTTATTTTTTAGTCTCACCGGAATCAGGTTCTTGTGTTTGACGCCACTGATCTTCTTCTTCCGCGGTGCGCGTCGCTTCTATAACGCGCTTTCGTCTTCTTCGGTTGAAGCCTCGAAAGGCTGTGCATAAACTCTAAAATAAAATCAGAAGTTAACCAAATTACCCCGGGCGGGCCTAGGGTGAACTAACATTGGGGATGACCGGTAAAATAGCTTTTGAAATCCTTAATTTCTAGTATTAGATTTTTAACTATTCGAATTTCAGATTTATTGAATGTTTGCATTTTTTGTAATTTTTAATATTTGAATTTATTGAAAATATAGAATTTAAAATTTTTGAATTTATGTGAATTATTGAAATTATAGAATTTTGAACTTATGTAAATTATTGAAATTATAAAATTTTGAATTTTTTAAATTTATTAAAATTATAGAGTTTTGAATTTAGTGAGTTTATTGGGGAACCTAAAGAACCTAAAAATCCTAAAGAACCTAAACAACCTAAATGACCTAAAGAACGACTGTTGGAATTACCGACGGTAGAATAGATTATCCACGGGTAAGTTTAAGATCTATAATCTAAAATCAATAATACTTACCTTGAATTTCATTGAAAATTGCTCTGCCTGTAGGGGTGTCCTCGAACTTGCGTCGCTCGAGCTCTTCGTACACGCATCGAAGCACTTTAACTCCTTGTAGAATATCTCGGTTATGGGCTACCATGATGACGCGACAAGGTGACCACCACAAGATAAATTTTAAACGCTTAACGAGTTTTTCACCCGATAAATCGCGTAAACTCTTACGCCAATTATCGTCACAGCGTCGTCTAATCTGTGTACTATGAATTACAGGTAGTTTCAATAGCGCTAAAATACACGAACGGAGGGTGTGGTTTGACATTTTTTATAAGTCTATATATATATCTCTTTACTTAATGTTTCTCGCGCGCGATTGTCGTTCGACTGACTAACTATTTCGTTTGATCACGATATCGTTTCACATAAATTGTTAAAAGCGAAATCAGTATGGAGATGGTCAGCATCACGCTCCTCGTGAGCGCGACATTGATACGGCTCCAGCGTATCATCTTTCCGTTCGTTATTTCTTCGAGCGAAAAAGCACGTACCTCTGAAGCCACGTGCATTTTTGCTAATTCGGCAACTGCTGCTTCTTCTTCTTCTTCTTCCTAAGCATCTGAGTGACTTATTCATTGAGTATCGTTGTGAATTCTGTGCGAGTAACATGGCAGAAAACCAAGTTTACGGAGGCGCTGTTATTAGAGTGGGCGACATATGTCGCATAGTGTACGTGCACAACCCTTCGATTGTGCAATTACGCACATCGCACATGGAAGCATCTCGGGTCTCCATAATGCAGTGACTGCAGGATTTTTACGGTGGTGGTGGTGATGAGGGGGTATTAGCACCGGAAGACGCTGTAGAGGGTGTTCCGTGTGTGGTGGCCCTTAACGGGTGTTTTTCGCGTGGGATAATTGTGCGCGGCGAGGACGACCACCTCGTTTTCGAGGTGTACCTCATCGACGAGGGGTACACCGAGTTTTACGAAGTTCACCAGCTACGTGTGCCGCCTCCTCGGGCTCTGGATACCCCAGACCTCTCCATCCAGGTGGAGATCATCGGTCTCAATCCCTTTAATTTTTACGGCGCTGAGCCGATATTAGAGGAGCTCGCGAGTGAGGGGCCGATGACCGTGGAGGACGTAAACAACGCACCAATCGGCAATCAGCAATCGGCACCACCGGGTGTTTCGCTGGTGACAGCCGCTGGTACCGATGTTGCGCGGCTCGTGATGGTGATGGTGATCGTGATGGAGTGTGTGTGTGTGTGTGTGTGCGTGTGTGTGTGCGTGTGCGTGTGCGTGTGCGTGTGCGTGTGCGTGTGCGTGTGCGTGTGCGTGTGCGTGTGCGTGTGCGTGTGCGTGTGCGTGTGCGTGTGCGTGTGCGTGTGCGTGTGCGTGTGCGTGTGCGTGTGCGTGTGCGTGTGCGTGTGCGTGTGCGTGTGCGTGTGCGTGTGCGTGTGCGTGTGCGTGTGCGTGTGCGTGTGCGTGTGCGTGTGCGTGTGCGTGTGCGTGTGCGTGTGCGTGTGCGTGTGCGTGTGCGTGTGCGTGTGCGTGTGCGTGTGCGTGTGCGTGTGCGTGTGCGTGTGCGTGTGCGTGTGCGTGTGCGTGTGCGTGTGCGTGTGCGTGTGCGTGTGCGTGTGCGTGTGCGTGTGCGTGTGCGTGTGCGTGTGCGTGTGCGTGTGCGTGTGCGTGTGCGTGTGCGTGTGCGTGTGCGTGTGCGTGTGCGTGTGCGTGTGTGTGTGTGTGTGTGTGTGTGTGTGTGTGTGTGTGTGTGTGTGTGTTGACTGTTCGAGGAGCATCACTACCACCACCAACAGCAGTAGCAGCAGCAGCAGCAGCAACAGAAAAAAGGTGTTTGAAATTTTGAATTCTTGAGTTTATGGATTATGATTTCATAATAACATTTTAAATTTATTGATTAAGAAAAAAACCTAAAGACCCGAAATTTATTTTTTATTTACATTACATCCGGGGACCTAATCCCCGTTGATCGCGAAAAGATTTCTGCGAGCAGCAGCGCACAGCGGTTTATACCGTCGTGAGCCGGGGCCACGCTTGTTCGCACGGAAATCACGTTTTCCGCTTTCCGGGTTTCAGATCTGGTCCCTGATTTGAATAATTATAAAAAATAAAAATAATTTTTATGAAATATAAAAATAAAATAATATTAATAATAATTTATTTTTAAAAATAATAATAAATAATAATAATAATTTATAAAAAAATAATTAAAAAAAAAATTATTTTCACGGTGCGCTGTAGCGGCCACCACCCCAAATCCCCACTCCCACCCCCACCTCTCGGAAGAAAACCTACAAATTTATGGCTTACGGCCTGTGCAATGTATAGATTTAAAAAGTTTTAATTCACATCCATAATTTAAAAAAAAGTTACGGCTTAAATTCAACGGTGGCATCGCCGAAAAAAAATTACTTTCGATAATTATGCCGTAAAATGTGGGTTTAGACTGTAAGTTTTTTTTAGATCATGAATTTCCGCGAATTTTGGTTATTCAGCGATCTCAATACAACGAATCATTCCCAAGATATAGCTACTTAAGTAAATAAATTGAAATAACATCAATTTGCGAGATATTACTGTTTTTTTAATGTTTTACTCAACTAGCTATATCTTGAGAATGATTCGTTGTATTGAGATCTCTGAATAACCAAATTTTGCGGAATTCTATGATCTACAAGCAAAACAAATTAACCGAGATCCAATGACACTCTAAACCCAAATTTTATGGCATAATTATCGATTTTTTTTTTTCAGCGACGCCACCGTTCAATTCTAGCCGTCATTTTTTCTCGAATTCTGTATATAAATTAAAACTTTTTTTAATCTCCATATTGCACAGTCGATTAGTGTTAGACTTGGAAATTCTCACAAGAAGACCGTTGGCGCACCGGCAGAGCTCGTGATTCGTAATCATGAAGTTGTTAGTTTTATCGGAGGTTGAGTGTTTTTTTTTTTTTTAACAAAAGGAATTTTTTTATGCTGTGGCCGATCGATTTACAGAAATAAACATTAAACTTTATCCTATTTGTTTAATTTATCAATCGTCCAGGAGAAATAATATATATATATCGCCCGGCGAGCGACCGGTGGGCGTGGCCTACCGCTACCCGTTACTATGAAGCAGTGGCGTGGGGGCAGCTGCGGGACTTTTCTGCGGGAGAGCCTGGCATCACTGGTCCTATCTCACCAGTCACCTTATGCGTCGTTTCAGAATGGACTCGCGAGGTGCCCATGTAACAAACTATTCGCTATTGCCGCCGGTCCTGCGCACGTCGGACTACAGAAAGTCGTTTTCAGTCGGGGGTTCGTTCTTATGGAATGATTTCCATCTAACAGTTTCGACCGCCCCGTTCCTTACTGAGTTCAAAAAGCGCTTCTTAAGACACGTAACGTCTATTTAGCTGCCGGCTGTTCACCCTTCAGAGTAAGGCAGCTTTACGGGTTCTTATTATTCTTCTTATTATTACTGTTATTTGTACTCTATTCGAACCTCATCTACTTTTCTGTCTAACGTCATTTAGGTTAAGATTTCCTCTGTAGTCCGCTGCTTACATTGCTCATGCATTCTTTTGTTCTTTCTTGCGTGAGGATTCCTAGAGAATTTGATATTCCGGGACCTCAATAAAAATTATATTCGATTTTATTTTTGTTGTTCTTTACAAAGCTTCCTCTATGAGGAAGCCAAAATCTAAATATACTGCCTCATAGGGTTAGATTTGTGTATAACGAAAAATAAGGCGTAAGCAATTTGCTTCTTTTTGCTTTCTCATTGAGGAAGATTTGTCTTCATGAAAAAAATTATTTCGAGATTTTAATGTCAGGCCTCTCAGAATTATCTGCAGCTTCGAAAAAAAGTAATGATAAATATGTAATTTAGTGGCAAGCGACATAACATGTTTTATTTAATTCAATGTTAAATATTTGGAATATTAACCGTGATAAAACTATAGATATCGATCCGAAATTCAACATATGCTCAACATAAAATTCCGCTATTATAGAGATATAATTCAGTACGGAATCATAACAAATTATTATTCTATGCAATTTCTAATTATCAAAGATTTGACTTTGACACAGTAAGTTTTACAATCATTTAAACATTATGGCCAAATTCAAGATGTAAACAAAATAATACTCAGCCACGTCTATCTCTTCATTTGAAACAAGGATGCATGGTTTCCTTGCACATTGCTTTCTCATTACTTGACGCTTATTCCAAAGCTTCCTCCGAGAGGACACCACCATCAATTAAGATTCTTGCTCATAGAGGTAGCTTCAAAAAAAGGACAAATAATAAAGAAACAAAGTGCATGGTTCTACTTTCTATGGAGGACCTTCACTTTGCGAGGGCTCGAGGACATCTCGACTTTGCTTCAGTCATCGCATTGCTAATGTTTGCACGCGTGATTTGCGTACTCTAGAATTTATTAGACGATTATCATAATCCGACCGCTATTAAAGTTTCGTTCAGTGCTTTAAGCCGTCCTATTTTTAATTATGCGTTTATTATCTGGGCTAAGTATTATTTAGCTCTTATAAATACTATTCAGCGTGCTCAACGAATATTGGTGCGGTTTTTACTTTTTTAATTCAGAGTTACGGCATAACAAATTACCTACACGTCGACCCGAAAACGTTCACCCTCTCGTCGCACAGACTCAGAGCAGTGATTGTCCTATACAAAATTATCTAACGATTGATAATTAATTGTTCTGAACTCTTAGAGTCCATCACTATATCTGCTCCCATGCGTAATGTTCGGAATCACTCTGTTTTTCATGTTCATAGTAATCGGATAAACTGTGGTCATAACGAGCCATTAACGATGATGAGGAGAATTGTAATGGTAATATGGCATCAGCTTTGGTTCATTATTTTAGTACCCTCATCTCGCTTTTTTCTCGTTCCGTGGACATATATGTATCACTTAGTGAACCTACGTATATTGGTTGTACATATAATATATTCACTATTCTACTGCCATTATTTATAATTGATTTCAAGAGTTTGTCGCGTCCAATGTAATAAATAAATAAGTAGATAAACACACATAGTCGATGTACTTTTTCTCGATAATATACAGAAAATGATATTTTTATTTCATTTTTCAATAAGTGAATAAAATTGCGATAGCAGCTACTCTTACGAGAATTGGGTTTGACGCGGAATTGTTGAGGAGAAATAAACTGCACAACGAATAATAATACGTTAAATTAGAAGAATGCCAGCGAATATAATTTAGCGGTCAGCAATATGATCAGCATCGGTAAGTCGAGCGCCACACTAAACAAAAAAAGGATGCAAAGTAGAACCTTGCACATTGCTTCCTCATTTAATTTTGCTCTTTACATAGCAACCTCTACGCGGAAGTATTGTAACTGATTTTGGCTTCCTCATAGAGAAAGCGTTGTGAAGTGCAAAATTAAATGTGGAAACAATGTGCAAGGTTCTACTTTGCATCCTTGTTTTGAGTAAATGAATAAATCACCGGAACATCTCATTTTTATTACGCACAAACTTTTGTTTTACTTTATTAACTTTTGTGAAGGTTATAGCAAAAATCACTATTTTTTTCAAAAATTTAAAATAGTGTAATATTTGAACGACTTTACCGATCACCACCAAATTTGGTACACAGTGGGACTGTATGTTATTTTTCGTATATAGAACATTTCAGTTAATATGCTGAAATTCGACGCCATTAATAGCAAAATTTTGATTTTTTACGAAAATTCTAAATTCTATGATATCCGAACCGCTTTACCGATTTTATCGAAATTCAATACCAAGCAGCATTTAATGTCTCTCTAGTTATAAAGAACTATTTAGCCATATCGTTGAACTTTTACGAAAGTTAGAGAGTTGTAACGCTGCAAAATTGCGCGTCACGATGAATAATCTCGTCCTCCTCGCTCGATGACTCAAGGGCGATCTCGCAGGTTCAACCTTGGACTTTTAGGATAATTATTAATTATTTTTTTTTATTTTTATATTTTTTTTATGTATGATGGACGGAGACGAACCTTCGGGTACGACAGGGAGAGTACATAACCAAAGAGAACGATGTATTTAATACGGGGATTCCACCTGACTCGTGTCGGACATTTCTCCCGGCATATAATCTTCACCGACGAGCTTCCATCCCGCTGAGCCTTTGGGGAAGATTTGTGGTCTTTATTACATCACACCATCGGCCACGCAGCAAGGAGAGCCATTTGAACTTGGGCGCTCGGAAAAGGGATCTAACGCATGGTCGGTAGTGTAGCGAGCTACCGGACCTTAATGTGCGAGCGACGTTTCTGTTAATTTTGCGTATTCGCCTAGCGAGGCGTCAGGTCCGGCGTTGCGCGAGAGCGCTCTAGCGCTTACCCCCAATTAGGGCATTTTGGAAGTCGTTAGGTGGGGAGGAAAATTCCCGTGGAAGATCGACCGCGATCTTTCGAGGCTTTTGCGCGTTGGATATCGAGCGAGCAGGACGTACCGCTAACCATAAAATATTGAAAATATGAAAAATATTGAAACCCCGTTATCAAGGAACTGTGCCTGAGGAGTAATTCGTCGACTTCCTTCCGTCCCGGTGAGCTTTTACACTCTATTTGTTATTTTTCTGGTGTGCCAAAATTGTATATATTCGTTATTTTGTTATAAACGATAAAGTGTTTGAATTACGAAAGTAGCATTTGGTCGTCCCGCCCGTGTTCGTCTCCCCGCGTGGAGAATATAAATCGTTGAAGATCCTTGGAATATTTCGTGTACCCTTGCGAATTGTGGGCAGGTATTGTGTCGTGGATTATAAAACATTTATTTCTCCTAACGTGCGGGAGTTCTTCGCGTGAGGCTTCGAGCCATTTTCTATAAATTTAGCGTCCGTTAATAGATATTAAACGAGTAGAATCCGACGTGTGCGCGAATCGTCCTTGAGCCGACGTCCCGCAATAAGCCATAGTTTTAGTGTGTGTGTGTGGTCCGCGTGAGTGTCCTTGATTAGTCCCGTTAATAGCGTATTTTGGATTTTGGCGTGAGCGGTTATAATCAAGGCCTTATTGCGTGTAAAGTTATTTTTTTAAACAAACAAATTCCATTGGTCGAGTCGTTTGTCGCGTTTAGATATTTGTTACTCTTCCCTCTCGGCCCTTGAGAATTGTTTGATTGAGTGTGTGCGTGTGTGTGTGTGAGCGAGAGTTCGTCCGTTGTCGGGACGATTATTATAATTGTTGGAGACTTCGTTAATTTAGTGGGTCGGAGTGTGGCCACTAAACGGGAGAAATTTACGTGGACAATTTTATCGATTTACTATTGTAGATATTGATTGATTGGAATCCTTCTTTCATTTTGTTGAATAAATTATCATATTTTGTGAGTCCCGTAATTGATGGTTTATTTTATAGGCACGAATTCTCGGCAGTCTTACCCCTCCACTCTACGTATTGCAGCTGACGCGCGGCCTGGGCTGATAATTGTCGCTGTAAAGCATTGTTTCTCCTCCGGCGTGAAAGCTCCTGGCGCCCTGTTCTTTAAGAACGAAAAATAAGGAGGAGAGACAATTGGACAATTTAGGTTGCAATCGAATTTTCCCACGTTGGGTAAAATTCTGGTTACAGAGTATACGACATTTTTCAAAAAAATTCAAAATTCTATAAAATCAGTAAACATTATCACACTCTTTTTATTCTAAGGGGGAGAGGATAATTTAAGGAGAGTCGTAGTAATATTACAAACAATGTCTATTAATTGTTAATTCACCCGAAATACATAGATATTAATATAATCTCAATAAGATATGGGGGGGGGGGGGGGCATTCAACAATAATAAATGTGGGAGGAGAGACATTGCAATGGCCCCAGTCTAATGAAATAAACTCTTAGGCACCTTGTTTCATTATTAATATGTCATTTCTTTTTTTAAAACTTCTAACGGTCTTTTATAAAGTTACTTATATAAAACATAGGGGTCGTGGGGGAGACTTCCGTGGGGAGAGAGGTTTTCTTAATATATTCACGCTCGCTAGGACGTCATTTATCAATTTAAAAATCTATTAGACTTCAATTTTTTTATAATGACGGAGAGTGTTTGTTAACTCTACAAACGGGGAAATAAGGATGGGCGCCAGCTACGTAAAGTGTAGCACGTAACTTGTATTATAATTTGACTCAGCGAACTCTCAAACTCCTCTTTTGTCTCTCTAATGGTAGCTCAGAGGGAGAACTGACAGGCTCTGCACTCAGGGGAGTATGAGTTCCCGAACACGATGGCTTCTTATCTTATTACCTCGGCACTGCATCAATTATATCAAATAAGGGAGAGGTTTATTCCGATTAATTTAGGTCCACGCTAGATCAGAGATCGACTACTGGTTTTATAGAAAAATCACCACGCTCACCTGTTGGTATCTCTCGGCACGTGATCGCCGGGAACCGGTGACACGTTTCGTATAATTCCTCCGATTATGGGCGACATTGGGGGGGGGGGGGGGGGGGGGGGAGTATGGGAGTATTAATGTGCGTAGGAGTACTCATGTATTTAGTCTACTCGCTATTTTCCTCGACTTTTCCTCGATCTTCTCTCTTAAAACCTTCAATTTGAGGCTAATTACGGACCGCTAGTTTGGGACGTGTAATGGCGGCTCGCTGGCTGGCTCGAGAGTCCTTCCGTCGGCCGGGCGATATTCCTTCTTCCTCGACGTTCGTCCATATAGCCATTTCCTATTGGTGGTACGGGTTGACAGTGGTTGGCTGGGATCCAGGGAGTACTAGTTCTTCCTCTGATAGCTGCCGGCGATTAGTTAGTTGAGGCCTAAGGAGTGAGTGTGCTTCGGGATTGGTCGGTGGCGTGAGTGTAGTGATCCGGAATCCCGCCAAATGATTTAGTGGCACTCGGATCTCATTGTTGGCGTTTGGTGCGTATATCCAACGTGTGAAAGTGACAGCTAACCATCTCAGTTGTAAAATTGTTATCTCGGGGATACTTGTGAGACAATGTGGTGCCAATGATGCTTAGGGGTGGCCAGGGAAGGTGAAAACATCCGACCGTCCAGTTTTTCTGGTTGGTGAGCTCCAATAAATAGGTCGGATATGTTCCTTAGAGGTTATACCCAGCCAGATGGGAGCACATTCAGCTCATCCTATGGGTGCATGGATTTCCTTGGTTCCGAGACTTTTTGATTGTCTCCAGAGCCATACTACCACCACCATCAACTCCCTAGCGTCTCGATGTCCCTGAAGGCCCTCTCCTTGACTGTCCTCGATGCAGTCTCTGGGGAGTCTCGATGTGTTCCGGCTGGGTTGGAACTCCCAAGCCAGCGCCGCTAAGTTACAATGTAAAGGACTCTAACCAGAGGGAGGGAGTACAAGGTACAAATACGGTAACGTTCCCAATAAATTAGCTAAAATAGTTTATATTAATTGGTTGTATACTGTTGTTCTCAGGTGAGCGAGGCTCAATTCTCATCACTAAATCTGACTCACTAACTCGATGACTCACTCAGTTTACCGTATACCATACAACAATTAAACAATCAACACAAGTTCTAGACAGCACAAAAGACAAAATGAGACAAGTAGCACCTTCGCGACTCCTGCCTCTTCTAGGGTCTTACCCTACTCGAGTAACTCACTCAATAATAAATTAATTTTTAAGAATCCGACAAATAACAACATTTTCATACACAGGTTCGCGCACGACAGAACAAATCCCGGGATACGGGTACGCACGGCCCTCACTGGTTCTGATCTTCGACGCTCTTCTCAATCCTCTCCAGGAAGTCTGGTAGCTGACCCCGATCTTCTAAATATCGGAAAGCACCACGACACGTCCGTTGTCGATCACAGGTAATCGCGAAGAGAGCTCGATGGTCCTTCGTCTTGCGACAACTAGGACAACTAATTGCCTTTTGGCCCTCAATTGCCGAAATTTAACGATGCGTGCCGATCGTCTACCTTCCTCATGAAAAGTCGTCGCTCACTTCTGCTCTTCGTTACGCTGACTCTAACTAAACAAAATGTTGTGGAGTTCTCCACACCCGACAGCGAAATAAATTTTCTCAGCTCATTATTTGCAACTGATGAAGGATCACTCGAAGGATTTTAGTGTGATTTTTCCTCATTCATGAGTGTTCACGCCACAGCGTTTACCCGGTCCGAGCAAACGTGCGAAACCACGTAGTATCGTTCTCCGAGGAGAAAGAGAGAGTCCCTTACGCGGCGCGCTCGCTCTCTCTCTCTCTCTCTCTCTCTCGAGTCTACGACGGGAGTTAGTCACCTCCGAAAATCCGTACGATTAACACGTTACGACCACTCCATCTATAATTTTCAAATGTGAAGTGTATTTTGGTAATTAAAAGGTGATTTTACATAAAGTTCGGCACGGTGTCCACGACCTTCCTATCGTCGAGTAATCCGAATCCTTCTTCGCCTACGATAATCTCGTGGAACCATTCATCGACAAAACCCAGTGGTGAATTGGTTAATTATTTACTGGTAATTGTGCGACGTTTAGCGAAGGCGCGCACATTTTTTGGTCCTTCGAGCCGGATTAATCGACGATATTCGCGAAAAGGTGCGACATTGTGTTTGCGACCATGTGTGGAGTACCAATTATCACGTAACAAAAGTGTTGCTGTGGACCCTTTAACAACAATTAAACTTTTCCACGCATCGTCAATGATGAAAAAGGGATTAAGGAACATCAGGAGCATGGATTCATCGTTCAGTATGCAACCATAGTGCATACATCTGAATGAGTACAAGTGAATTCGTGAGTCTTGCCACGAGGTACCTCTATCTACGAGTAGTCGTGCACACGTATTTCACCGCTCAGTCCATCCTTTCCACCGCAGAAAGGGCCGGTACACGCGCACCGAACCAAAATCAGGTGACTCTCGCGTACCACGTACACTCGAGACTGTATATTCTCTGAGCGTCGCGCGAGAGCTCTATTACCCCTCAACTCGGTGACGTCAAGCGTAGTGTATTGGCAACGCGTCGAACAACAGATTTCGCGTGTTACTTTTTTTTGGAACTTCTCTCGGATTCCACCGTGTATAAACTCTTCGGAATAAACTCGAGTTATTGTCAATATCTTTTCGCGATCGACATGCGACGCTGTTCGATATCCAAGACTCGTTCCACGACAGTTTTTGTAGACTACTATCGTTCGCCTCTTCTTGTGGTACCAGTGAAATAAAATTATAACGTCGAATTAACGAACTTCCAACCAGTGAAACACACTACAACTATTACGAAGCGTTTTAAACAACCAGTAATGATCGCAACTTAAACAATAAATTATTTGTGCAAATTAAACTTTGATAAATAATTTAAAAACGTCAGTAATCCTGAACATTCGAATTAAACTCCCGTTTAGATAATTATTTCGTGAATTACCTCGTAATTAAACGTACTAATCAAAGTAAGTTTCGCGATAAAATTAACTTCGAGCATACGGATGTTACGAAATTCGAGCCTACGATATAAACATTATTTCGAGAATCGTGAGAATTAATCATACGTCAACATCCGTTCGATTTGATCGAATAAATCTCGTTAATTCAAATTATTGTATCAAACCGGTCTCATTCGGAGAAAACAATTACGTTTGTCTTCACGAACAACTCGAAGCTGGTATCCACGCAGTCGGGACCACGTTTCAAACAAATCGTACCATCAATACGATTTCAATACAATATCCACGCAGTCGGATTTGTATCATCCATCAACATGTCGGATCTGGACAGCTTGCTCCATGAGCAAAAAACAACAATCGAGTCAATGTCTCGTCTTCTCACCAACCTCAAGAAGATGGGAAGAAACAACTTTACCGCAGCGGTGCTTCAAAGTCGACTCACCACTCTCAACAACACGCGATTGGAGAGCAAAGCTCTCGATCGTCAAATTTACTCGGCAGCCAGTACGGAGCAACGGAAAAATCATGCGTATTTCAAGGAAGGACAGTACCTCGAAGCAGAAGACACCTACTATGAGGTTAGCGATTATATATCCACACATTTATCTGCGTGTACATCACAAGCTAACGCAAACTCAACTGTCCTCGGTAACTGTACACTTTCAGACGGATCTCGCGGTAGCTATACTCCTTTACCACGAATAGATATACCAAAATTTTCCGGTGCGTATACCGATTGGGTCTCCTTCCGAGATATGTTTCAATCGTTAGTCATCAACAATGAGACTATCCCAAATGTACAAAAATTGCATTATTTGAAAATGGGAGTTAGTGGCGAAGCGAATAACCTGCTAAAAACAATCGCGATTTCTGAAACGAATTTTACTCTCGCTTGGGATAAACTCAAAGATCGTTATGAAAATTCGAGACATATAATCGATTCGTATCTTATCAAACTGTTCGATGTTAGCGCTGTCACAACAGAAAACGTCAAAGACCTTAAACGATTACGTGATCAAACCTACGAAGCCATCAGCTCGTTAGGAAACCTGCATCGACCAGTGGATCATTGGGATGATTTGATTACATTCATGACCGTTAGAAAATTAGATTCAGGCTCACGTCGCGAATGGGAAATGCGCATTGGTGAAAAAACGACGTATCCGACGTATAAAGAAATTCACGCGTTTCTCGAGTACCGAATTCGAGCTCTTGAGTCAATTTTTCCACAGTCGAATAAAAAACCTAACAAGCCGAAAGGTGACGGGAAATCGATTAAGTCCCATTTATCCACTGCGTCGAAATTATGCGAGTGCGAGGAAACTCATCCGTTGCATAAATGCGAACAATTTCGCGCAAAAACAGTAGAACAACGACAAAAGATTGTCCGGGAAAATAATTTGTGTACCAATTGTCTATCACCCGGTCATCAACCTAAACAATGTCACAGCAAAGTCTTGTGCTATCACTGCAAACAGAAGCACCATACGTTATTACATAGTCAAAATGCACAAAAGAAGGGAAAGGGTGAGAAGTTGTCGTTTGCACCTGGAAGTATCTCGATTCCAAGTGCTCCATCTCATTCTTCTACCCCTCAACCGAGTGCTCCTCCAGCCAGCGTTGATGTGCAAGGTACAACTAGTCAGCATGTAATTTCGAATTTTCATGCAAATGAGACAAAAATTGCTCCTGTTGCGGTGATGCTCGCGACTGCTTGGATAAATGTTTCATCGTACAAAGGACGAACTACAAAAGTAAGAGCGCTGCTGGATCAAGGCTCTCAGTCATCGTTTGTTACCGAGTCAATCGCTCAACTCTTAAGAGCTCCGCGTACCAAAGTACGAGCTCCAGTGACCGGTATCGGCGGCACTGATGCAGGCATTGGCCGAGCGTTAGTCAACCTTACTTTAACGTCATGCAATGGTACCAATGGCGAACACATCCATTGCACCGCGATCGTGTTCCACAAATTAACCTCCTACGTGCCTCCACGATCGCAATGTTTGACGACTTGGAGACACTTAGAAGGCCTCGAATTGGCTGATCCTGAGCCCAGCAGCGGCAATGCGATTCAGATGATTTTAGGAGCCGATATTTACGCAAACATCCTCCGTAAAGGATTAAAACGGGGACCAATAGGGTCACCTGTCGCACAAAACACAGCGTTCGGCTGGATCCTGTCCGGACCGACCAATAACGATAGCTTGAACCACGTTACGACGTTAACAGCGCATCTCGCTACCGAAAACTCAAATCTCGTAACCGAATTACGACGATTTTGGGAACTTGAAGAAGTACCAACGTGTTCCTCCCTCAGCGAAGAGGAACAAGCGTGTGAGAGTCACTTCGCCGCGACGCATGTTAGACTACCAGAAGGACGGTATAGCGTTAGATTGCCGTTTAAAGAACCAATTCCAATCGCTATCGGTTCATCGCGATATACAGCTGAGAATTGGCTTGCAAAACTCACTCGTAAATTCATTCGCGATCCAGCAATTCTAGAGCCATACTATGACTTTATGACAGAATACCTGCTCCTTAAACACATGGTACCAACTACTTTTGATGCTTCCGACTCAACACCTGCTGTATACTTACCGCACCATCCGGTCTTCAAAGACAGCAGTACCACGCGATTGCGGGTAGTCTTCAACGCCTCAAGCAAAACTACGAATGGGACTTCTCTAAACGACCATCTCATGGTAGGGCCTAAGCTCCAAACGGACTTGCCCTCCACCATCCTACGTTGGAGGCAATACCAATATGCATTGACCGCTGATATTACAAAGATGTACAGACAAATTGTCATTGCTCCAGAGGACCAGCGGTACCAACAGATACTTTGGCGACCAACGCCAGAATCGCCAATCACGCCGTACAAACTTGTAACCGTGACGTATGGTACCGCATCGGCACCTTTTCTTGCAATGCGAGTACTCAAACAGTTGGCTGACGATGAGGAAAATCAATTTCCGAACGCCGCGCAAATCGTTCGAAATAACTTCTATGTCGACGACGTATTATTCGGAGCCAACGACGAATCAACCGCATGGTCTTTACGCAAAGAACTCGAAGACATGTTGAAACGAGGAGGATTTTCTCTCCGAAAGTGGATGTCAAGTCACTCGACATTACTCAAAGACATACCACCCTCGGACCTCGAACAAACAAAGATACGAGCGTTCGATGCAACAGAGTCCATCAAAATCCTTGGCATCGGTTGGGTACCAGAATCAGACTCATTCTGCTTCAACGCGACCGAACCAACACATACAACGAACACGAAGCGTTCAGTATTATCAACAACCGCACAGCTCTTCGATCCATTAGGATGGCTGTCGCCCATCGTCATCGCTGCAAAAATTCTCATGCAAGAGTTATGGATCGCTGCACTGGGCTGGGATGATGAACTCTCTCAAGAACAATCGGAAAGATGGGATACCTATTGCGAACGACTACTTGATCTACAAGGACTTTCGATTCCGCGATGGAATCATTTGGAATCCAACAGCACAGAATGCGAACTGCACGGCTTTGCTGATGCCTCGACTCGAGCATATGCAGCCGTGATTTATTTACGTACCGTCACCGCCGAAGGTGAGTCAAAAGTCAGCCTGGTAGCAGCCAAAACAAAGGTCGCACCGATTAAAACTATAAGCGTACCACGACTTGAGCTTTGCGCAGCTGTGCTTTTGACAAAACTCATCGCATACGTAACGAACGCAATGCAATTAAAATCAGTAACAACGTACGCTTGGACTGACTCGACTGTCGTCCTTGCATGGATCAAACAGCATCCCTCAGAATGGCCTACTTTTGTAGCAAATAGGGTCGCTACGATCCAATACACGCTTCCCGAGGTACCATGGAAACACGTACCTACTGCACAAAATCCAGCAGATTGTGCTTCGCGTGGGTTGACCGCACCTGAACTCGTCAATCATCCGTTATGGTGGCAAGGACCACCTTGGTTAAAGTCATCCCAAGCAAAGTGGCCACGTGATCCTCCGTCGCTGTCAAAAGCAACCCTCGCGGAAGCAACACAACCGCCAACAACAACCGCAATCAAGTCGCACATTGCTGTCGACAAAATCCTTCACTGGGAACTGTACTCAAACATTTCTTCCTGGAGAAAGTTGATACGCATCACAGCGTATTGTCAACGCTTTATCGACCAATGTAGACGACGTACCAACAACACCGAACTACGCCTTAACGGCAACGAAATCCTCGCCGCACAAACGTTCTGGATCAACGACGTTCAGCGCGAAAAATTCTCCGCTGAAATTGAAGCTCTCAAATCAGGAAAACAACTTCCACGACGCTCTCCGTTACGCAGCCTTGCTCCGTTTATAGACGAACAGGGTACCATACGCGTTGGAGGACGTTTAGAGCATGCAGAGGTACCATATGACGAGAAACATCCCGCGATTCTTCCGAAACATCGTGTAACTCAACTCATCGTTGAGGATGCACACGTGCGATGTCTGCATGGAGGTCCGCAACTAACGATCAGTATCGTACGTCAAAACTATTGGATCATCGGACATCGACCGTTCGTACGAAATTTGATCCGAAAATGCGTACCATGCGTCCGCGAACTAGCGAAAACCCCTTCATTAATGGGTAATCTTCCACAAGCACGAGTCACATCGCACCGTGCTTTTCAACATACCGGAATTGACTATGCTGGACCGTTTCTCGTCCGAACGAGTAAAGGACGTGGGCACAAAACTCACAAAGCTTATCTAGCTTTATTTGTCTGCATGTCTACACGAGCAGTACATCTTGAACTCGTCTCCGACTATACAACCGCCGCCTTTCTTGCAGCGTATCGTCGCTTTATTGCACGTCGAGGCTTCCCATCCGACCTATATAGCGACAACGGAACGACGTTTCAAGGTGCTGACAGGGAGCTACAGACAGCATTCAAAACAGCAGTTTCCGACACTGATCTCGGAAACCTCATTGCTACTGATCGAACTACGTGGCATTTCATACCGCCTGGAGCCCCACACTTCGGTGGATTGTGGGAGGCTGGTGTAAAATGCGCTAAACACCATTTCAAGCGCGTTCTTGGTACCCAGACGCTCACTTATGAGGAGTTGACTACCTTTATAGCACAAGTTGAGGCATGCCTAAACTCCAGGCCTATTGGACAGCACCTCACTGATACGTGCGAACTTGCTGCTCTTACGCCAGGACATCTCCTCATAGGAGCACCACTATTAGCCGTACCGGAACCTTCTCTACTCCAACTGAACGAGAATCGTCTATCGAGATGGCAATTAATACAACGAAACGTCGAGAGTTTTTGGAAGAGGTGGTCAGTGGAATATCTCCACTCACTACAACTGCGTACCAAATGGAAAACCGAACAGGCCAACCTTGCAGTAGGAAACATTGTTCTCATCCGAAATAACAACTTACCACCCTCGAAATGGTTGCTCGGAAGAGTCGTCGAGATACATCCTGGATCAGATAAACGCGTACGTGTAGTTACAATCCGCACTGCTGAATCGACGCTTAAACGTCCAATCTCTCAGATTTGCGTACTACCCGTCGAAACCGCCGGATCTGATCTTCCAGCAAATACCTCGGCTGAACTTCCTGACACGCCTGAGTCCTCCGACTCTCACGACTACGGTACGGTCGACAGTTCCTCTCCAAAACCGACAACTGAATAAACCGCGCGCGAGCACCGTATGGTAATACTCATGCTTCGCGGCGAAATGACACTCACACAAACCGTTCATATAGATTACTTACTATTAAGACACTCATGTAACTGTACTTGATGTCAAGTGACCACAGTGCGACGAAAAAGTGTACCAGTGTTAAAAAAAAAAAAAAAAAAAAAAAGGGGGAAGGGAAAGACAACCAATTAAGACTTTAAACACCCCCCGCTCGTGTTTCCACGGCGGGCGGTAACCTGTAAATATTCTTGTACATAGTAGACTTAAGCAACACCTTTCTTGTTACCATCAGTTTCAACGACCATGTTTGATGCAACCGAATCATGGCGGGCGGCGCTTCACGCCAACCAGCCACTGGAAACCAACAAATTTCGTCCACCCAGTCGAGGCGGGCGGAATGTTCACGCCACAGCGTTTACCCGGTCCGAGCAAACGTGCGAAACCACGTAGTATCGTTCTCCGAGGAGAAAGAGAGAGTCCCTTACGCGGCGCGCTCGCTCTCTCTCTCTCTCTCTCTCTCTCGAGTCTACGACGGGAGTTAGTCACCTCCGAAAATCCGTACGATTAACACGTTACGACCACTCCATCTATAATTTTCAAATGTGAAGTGTATTTTGGTAATTAAAAGGTGATTTTACATAAAGTTCGGCACGGTGTCCACGACCTTCCTATCGTCGAGTAATCCGAATCCTTCTTCGCCTACGATAATCTCGTGGAACCATTCATCGACAAAACCCAGTGGTGAATTGGTTAATTATTTACTGGTAATTGTGCGACGTTTAGCGAAGGCGCGCACAATGAGGCTCTTCGCTCATCGGGAGTCGCAGAATTTTCCGACAACCTCAAGTGGCCCCGCCTCGGCCTGCGGTGCGGTGAAAACCGTGTACCGGCCAACGCTGCTCTTCCGCAGATTCCGCGGGCATCTCAGATGGTTGAGGTGCCGCCTCATGGCTGGAGAGCGCCGCGGGATGGATCTGGTACGAGGGCATCATAGCGTCTTTGGACCTAGAGAGAATTCAGGGGCGGCTCCGGGGCATTTAGGATATTTCCCACCGAGCATCGGGTACCTCATCTTTCCGCAAGTTGGCGGTTAAATTCTGGAGGTCCGTAGCTCTAAGGAATATTCCTAATTTAAAGGATTTCCTAAAAAAGAGAACATTGCTGTTTTTGTTTGTTGCTTCTCGATCGCTTCGGACGTTCGCTTGCCAGAAAACATCTCATGGAATAGATGGGCCAGGAACGTTAGCAGAGCTGAAGATAGCATTAAGTCGCTATTGGAGAGCTTCGAATACATCAACGGCGAATTTGTTTCAATATTTCAGTTTGACATGCTGGCGTTCCATGATACCTTATGGCTAATTAGTTATTAATATGAGGGGCATTTAATTTATCCGGGAACTATATTAGACGCGTGTGACATAAAGACAGAGATCTTACGCTCGGCGACATTTTTGTCCATTGCATGCCCGAAATTCGCGTGGCGTCTAGTCATCTGATCGAAATAACTCGATTGTCTACGGTGTGTTCATGAGAAGTTCTGCGTGTCATCGTATAAAGCGACTGATAAAAAAACCCTTCCAATTCACGGACAGAATGGAACGAATACAAACAGGAATTGTGTCCCTATATCGTTCATAATAAAGGATTATCGTGTAATATATTTATTTATTGTGCTTCGATGACTCGGGCTTATGTCGCCATCTTCGCGCGATAGAAAAACGTAAAGCTTCTCGAAGTAACGTTCGGCTTACTAAAAAGTAATTCCGGTAACGCGTCGCATACGAGTCATGTGTATATGCGTCGTGCTCGTTAAACTTAATATTGCGAACGTCGATACAATTCGTGTAAAGAATTCAGAGTGCCGGGATATTACTGGGGAGCGCGTAGGGTGCGTTATGAGCTGCGGCTGATACCCTTGTGATGTGGAATGGATTTTCGCACTGCAGAGAAATCGCGTATGTTTCGGGAGAATAGGATCTTTATTTTTGTGGATTTAGTGTCGTTGCGCTTTGCTAATCTACTAAACTTCGAAGATATTTCGAGTCCTATCTTGTTCAGGGCACCTGTCCTTCTCTTAAAACGATCGCGTGAACTACGGTCTTGTTTTCTTCTTGTTTTTCGTTTCTTCTGTTACCGCCATAATTTATAATTATTCTTGAAGATATTTTTATTTATTTTTGTATAGTTTTTACAGAAATTTTGGGCTGAGTGAAAGTGTAATTAAGTATAAGACAATAGGAAAAATCTTATCGCGCGTTAGTTTTCCGTGCCTGTATGATTCTTGATCTTGTTGTTTTTGTGAATAGTAGGAAATCACGAAAATTGACTGAGTAGCTTATGGTAAGTTTATGTAGGCATTTTTTCGTATATTTGAGATGTTTACAACGCGTGACATCCAGTCGACCAGACCAACGGTTTGCGAATTCCGCGAAGCCCATAGTGTTGTCGAGCTTCTTGGAATTGCCGCAAAGGTCGACTCGAAAAAGAGGGGAGAGCGTACTTGGCAACTCACTCGTCCCGGAGAAGCATCAACACGCAGCGGTGCTTCATTTTATCACACTATTTTTCAATAAACATATTCGTTATTACATATATCAAGACCTTCATCTTATTTACCCTACTGTCCCTACAGTTTAGAAGTGGGATGATTACGTGTGAATTAAAATGCAATTAACTCATTTTATTTACCGGGACAATGAACACGTGCCGAAGTTCAGCGAGGTTATTATGTTCGTGTGTCACCGCAAACAAAGTATCACCGCAAACAAAGTTTGCACCTTGTGCAAACGTTTAAAAGAAATTGAATATTCCGTGCTGAGTGTCACGAATATTTTTGCCGTGTGAGAACATTGTGCGCCACTGTGTGTGAGAGTACGCCGAAGAACATTTCCCTTTGTTGTGCTGAATAAGAGATCTCGCGGTGTTGCGAGTACATCAAAATGGCCGTCAGAGAACCTAGTGACTATACGGTTGCCGAGTTAAAATATATTCTTCGTGAAAATAATTTAACGGTGGTAGGCACTAAAGCCGAACTAATAAAACGATTTAAAAGTTTCGATGAAGGCAGGTGGGAACGTCAAAATGCAGAGCGGGTTAGATTAGCCATCAATATTGATGAGACCGACCAAGATTCGTCCGTGATGGGGACTGGTGAACGCACAGAGACGACAGCCGAAGTACAGCTTGAAGCTCGAAGAGGCGTATAATGATGAGTGTGGTTCACTCCATCATGCCCTGCGGAGTAGAGATTTGACCGAACGCTCTGACGTAAAGAGATACCGGAAAAAATCGGTCTCGGTGCAACGTAGAGGAGCTCTACGCATCGTATGTTCGTGCCGCGCAGTGTCTGAGGCAGCGGTCATGATGATAGCGGGAATCATCCCCATTGACTTACTAGTTAAGGAGAGAAAAAAGATCTACGCCAGGAAGAAAGAAAGAGAGGATGTCCCGAACTGCAGAAGACAAGAGCGCGCGCACTCTCTACTTACATGGGAGCAACGATAGAGTTGCAAGACGACAGGTCGCTGGAGTTTTCGGATCGTAGGAGAGATGAGCCAGTGGCTAGAGAGACAGCATTGCGAGATAAACTATTACCTTACACAGCTGCTCTCTGACCACGGACACTTCAACGAGTACCTCTAACGAATGAACAGGAAGAGCGACTACTGCAAAGAAGAGGAAGACACTGCCAAGCACACGTGTGCAACTGCTGGGCGGAGAAGCGGAGCGCAGTGGAATCGATGCTGGGTACAGATTGTGGAGGAGATGCTGCGAAACAAATAAAACTGAGATGCAGTCGCAGGATATGTGGAGATCTTACGCATGAAGAAAGTAAAGGAACGGGAAGGGGAAAATGAATCCTTAACCTGATTAGTACGAGGAGGCGCGTCGTAGACGATGCGCATCACCCAGCTTCGTCGCCCCGCCCACCCACTGCTCATTGGGAACACCATACCACTTTTGAGCTGCCGCAGACATCACATTCTCTTGCACCCTGTGCTGAACCCTTCTTCCGGATGGATAGGATCTGGACCCGGGACACCCATCAAATTGACCACTTCGGTTCGGTTCCAAGTTTGCGGGGCGTCGTGGAGATGACGGGGAGGAGTACCTTCTTCGTCTCTATGAGTACTGTGACAGCCGAGGATTCTCCGAGCAGGATCTGTTGCGCGTCTAACCCGAGTCCTTCACACATGACGCGCTCATGTGGTATCGGGTGGAGCGCAGCAACTAGTCTACTTATGAGGAGTTCATCTTTAGGTTCCGCGCTTGATTTGGTCACAGTACCCTCCATGAGCGCCTGCGACGAGAACTAGAACTGAGGACTCAGGGCCCCGATGAGCCCAGTGGTGAGTTCATCGCGAAGATCAGAACGATCTGCAACCTCCTGAACCCGCCCCGGCCCCTCGAGATGCAACTCGACATTTGCGTAAACAATCTCCACCCTGAATTGGGACAGCGAATTTAACGGAAAGACATAACAAGCTTCCTGGACCTGCAGTTGAGGTATCGGCGGGAGGAAGCCGCCCGTGAGCGTGCCTGTACCGTCCGTCCCCCGCCCACGGCTGCCCACGCTGTCTTGCCATCCACCGCTTATATACCCCGACCCACATCACAGAGAAAGCTGCCGCAGTAGGGCCTGTGCCCCATCTGCCCGCACCCAGTCAGCCGATTGTTTCGCCTGCCTGGTCTACCTTGCTTCCCTCGAACGTAGTTGCGAGCATGAGCTCTGCCCCTGGAGCACTGCCCCCATTGGCCCTGTCCCGTTAATCCCCGCCTGACCTCAGGTCCAATCTAGCCAGCCCCCTTCGCTAATGGCCCAGCAAATCTTACCACCCTAAGATGTCCCGTCCCAAGCTCGGCCCCAGTCTACCACTGTCTGCTGCTACAACTGCAGGCACCCGGGACATATTTTTATAGAGTGCCTCCAGCCCTTGGAGTCGTTCTGCCGTGGGTGCGGGTTGGCGGGGTACGACCTCAACTCGTATCCACGATGCCGCTGAGCGCGTGAGGGAAACTCCAGGGCAGGCAGTAATCCCCCCCCCCCCCCCCCCCCCCCACTCAAGCCGAAGTTCTGGGGACAGCGCCCCTGACTGCCCTGGATCCCCCTTTTGAAACCGTGCCGCACTCCTCAAATTATCTGCTGGCCCGTGATCGACTTCGTTGAAGTTCAGGAGGAAGACGACCGTCACTTCGTCATACTGAACCTCCTGGATCGCCATGTGCTTGCCCTAATTGACCCTGAAGCCACGCGCTCTTACCTGGGGGTGGTAGAGGCTCGCGCGCTTGGCGAGGAGCTCCGTCTTACTACTGGGGGGGGGGGGGGGGCTTCGAGCTCGAAATTCGAGCCAGAAACCAGTATTAAGACCATCGAGATATAGGTGGCCTCTCTGGGGTACAACAGCATCCTGGGTATCGGTTTTTGCAAGATCTTCGGCTTGGAAATCGATAATGGTAAGGATATGTGGCATGTCCCCGGCGGTTCTCGCCGGAAGTTCGCCACCGACGGGCGAATTCCCATAATCGTGCCAGCCTTCCTAGAATGCGCCGGGCTCGCTGACGCCCCTCTTGCTGTGGAGGATCGCCTCAGCCCCTTCTAACAAGGAACGTCACTTAAGAGTCCCTCTCTGACTTCAATGAAACTCAACATATTGTAGCCCTTGGAAAGCTACGAGACACACTTTTTTTATCTACGGAAAAACGGTTTTCGGGTGTGAAATTAACCCCCAAAGTTCGGCATTTAGAGAGGTGATAATACAGTTTCACCTAGAAGGGATCGACCGATTTCAATGAAACAAAAACTAAAATGTTTTTCATCACGAGTAATTAAAAGTTCACCTGAAAAAGAAGAAAATTTTCTCTAGTGGGGGTGAACTACCCCTAAATTATCTTTTCTTTACCCTATTCAAGATATGGTCCGCAATGGACTGAGCGCTCGGTTAAATAAACAATACATACATACATACCCTATTCAAGATACTTACCGATGGAATTTCATGAAACTGGTATCATTTGAGAGGGCTAGTAAAATACAAGTTTACGAGGTTAGAACTGCACCCGCCGGCGAAATGGCAGGCCGTCCATCACCGACACGCTCAAACGTTACAAAAGACAATACCAAGATCACAGACGTCTTCAAATCGAGCAACGGCCAAAGAACAACAACAAACAATCTCTCACCAAAAGACCAACCTGTCAACATAAAACAAACAGTAGACGCAAACCATAACCTCACTGTAAACGGCAGACACGATGATTTTCCCAGCCCGGAACCAGAACTTACCCAAATCCTCAACAAATTGATCAGCAAGGTAGAAATACTAACAACGGAGAAAAGAGAACTTCGCAGAAAAAACTCAACGCTAAAAGAAGCCCTCGAAGAATCCCGAAGCGCAAGAGAAGGGCTTTACAGCAGAGCTAACCTGTGGGACGCAGAACCTTGCTAAAATCGAAGATCCTGTATATGGAACGGAAGGAAGACCGAAGAGAGTAAGAAATGGAAAGAAAAAATATTGTCATCAGTGGTCTCCAGCTCCCTGGCGAGAATCTACACCAGGAAATTCAGGACTTCATCGAAACGAGGCTCGATTTACAATGTGACGTTGAACAAACTTCCCTAATAGACCAAAAGAGCAAACCGGCTCTGATATTGACAAGACTGACACACGTTGAAAACAAAAGGGAAATCATGGCCAGAAAGAACAAACTGAAAGGTTCAAACGTGTATATAAGCAACGATGAAACAACAAAAGACAGGGAGATTCGAAAGAAAATTGTGGCTTTCGCTCGTGAAGAAGCCGGTCAGGGCAAAAAAGTGCGAATAATGCACAAGAAATTACTTATCAATGACACTCTTCATATGGAATGACAAACGTGGTCTTGTTAAAGCCAACCACACACAACACGATCAGCTGAGGCGTTCACAGGACATAGATAATAGAGAGGAACACCAACAGAACACCGAAAACCGAAGGAGACACTCACAAAACAGCGAAATCTGGACGAGCCCGAGATGTGCAGATATCTCCAACAAGAACAACCAGGAGAGGACTGGAAAACTGCAAGATTTCTACTATGAAGCAGGCAACTTCCCTGAACGACCAAGATCTACACAACGTCCGCAACGCCACCGTAGCATCGCCGAGGAACCAAGAGAATAGAAAGAGCAGCAGGATGCGACAATAGTAAAGACACCTTCTATCCCGGTTTTACCACGAGCGGTAGCACGTAATCCAACGTTAACCCCCACGCAAAATAACAGAAACAACTCAAATTCAAATGAACTGCGAAATATTGAAATAACATTTTGGAATCTGCGGGGCATCAGTAATATGTATGATTTGACTGAAAAAGGCTTTAATGACCATTTAGGGGTGTTACGTCCCGCCGTACCCTTACCCCAAAAATATGCAACCCCCCGAGCACCGCTGCACGACCTAAAAGGGCCCTGCAGTCGGTGGTCGGTAAAAGGGAAAATAGAATTACTAAAATAGGGCTATAAGGCCCTCCACTAGCTCCGCGTCGAGAGATCCCCCCCCCCCCCCCCCCCCGCATGCAGCAAGTAAGTGGTGGATGGCTCATTAACAGTCAATGAGCTAAGAAGTGTACCCTCCTCAACTTTCCTCCTTTCTTAACCAATTAGAACCTTCGAAAACTACCCTCTCTTTACTTTGCGTAACAGGAGAAGCCGATTCTCATAGTATATATGGATGCAATTTTTGAATTTTCATCAGTTCCAAATTTTGTAATCAACAGACGACATCTCTGAAGAAAGTAAACGTTGTGAAGTTTAAAACTTGTAAGTCTCTCATCGACCTCAACGTTCGGAACGGATGCAGTACAGTTGCATACGTTTCATTCCTTCTCTACTCAAAATCTCAGAGTGAATGCAGTACAGTTGCTTTCATTCTATTCCTACTTCCAAAAATTCAGGACGTATGCAGCAAAGTTGCAAACGTTCAAACTCCTCAATTCCAAAATCCGAAACGAGTGCAGTACAGTTGCAAGCGTTTCCATTATCTCCAAGACCGAGCTTCCTCGCGCAGACAGACCCAGTTTAAAACAGTGAACGAATGCAGAACAGTTGCATGCGTTTTTACTTTGATAATAACTGACTGTATCCGGAGGAACAACGTCATAGTATTTTCTCTCAAATCCAGAATTTAGAGTTTATCCTAAACTTACATATTCATCTAAATTAATATTTATTAAACCATAACACTTATGGGAAAACAAAAGCGCGGTGGTAGAAAATACCAACTCAGGAAACTTGTAGTTCAATCCCTAGGAATACCACATCCAATCACAAACGCCCAAATCCAAACCTATTTTACCGCCGAGCATTTGATAAACAATGATATAGTTTCGGAAACTACATCTTATGAATTAATTAAAATCGACTTTCAAATCAAGTTCTTAGAATCCAAATATATTCCGGTTACCGATCCATGATTTAACTTCTATTGTAAAAAGGAATTTCCAGTTCTTGCTCTTTGAGATTATATAAAATTGTTTTGTCACATCGTACGTTTTTGCCCGGATCCCGGATTAATTAGTTTCGACTAAGGTCCAAAACAGCGCATTCCATTTCCTAGTTCTTGTTACTCCAGACGTAACATACATTTTTGGTGACAGCGGTGGGATTGTTAAAGAACGTTACAATTTATAATGCCAGTTGGCCACACCCCGCAAAAAGTAACCGAGAAGAAAAGCGACCCCGAAAATCTAGAGCCTTCCGAAACATCACAAATTCCCGATCCACCACCACTACCACTCAACATGCCATTAGGAAACAGATAGTATCATTAAAAGACGCAGTCGAAGTAGTTTTAAAATTCTACGGAAAAAATATCCCTGTGTATCAATTTGTCGAACGCTGTGAGGAAGCATTGGTCATGCTGCCTCCGAACGCAGAAAAAATTTAGTAAAATTAATTCGCACGAGGATCGTTGGCCAAGCAAAAAAATCCATTCAGGGGTACAAATTTGATAAACTAGGCGCATTAACGACCTTCCTCAAGAAATTGTATTTTCCCGCGAAAACAGTGAATCAGAAACGGCGCGAGCTTAGTAGTTTAATTCAAGACGACAAAGAAGATACAATAGAATATATAAATCGCGTACGAGATAGGCAACCATATAATCGAGGCCTATAAAAGTCAAAACACGGATGGGACAGTAACAGCTGATTCAATAGAGCAGGAATGTGTCGAATGTTTTCTCGACGGTCTTAAATCCGAGATTCAGTTAAGAATGAGGATTTCATACGAGACGCTGACTGACGCTGCGACCGATGCCATAAAAATCGATAGAAAACAGACCACGTTTTCCCACTTAAGAAAAACACAGCGCATTGACAAACCGGCTCCTCACCGTGAGACAGTGGGCACAGTCAGCAGCAATAAGCCGGTGACATGCCAGATATGTCAGCGCCCGCGCCATACGGCCCTTGTATGTTGGCGGTGACGTGATTTTTTGGCCACGTCACCTGCGCGAAGTGTAAACGGCGTTTAGGAGTGTCGGATTTACGACACTTGGGTCGGTGCACGTTCTCTTCAACCAACCGCGGGTCAACAGCGGAGTCGCTCTCTATTTTCGCTCCCTACCTGACTATCGTCAGAGCTACCTTGCGATCGGAATTTTAGGTGTTTCCATTAGACAGTAATTAGTTTCTCTAGATTTAGTATTGTTGTGCCCGAAGTTGGAACGAGTGATCAAATCGTCTATTTTCCGGATGTTTAAGAAATAGTATTTGGGATCGGTCCGATTAAAGAACTAGAGTCCACGCGATTACCGAAAGAAATACAAGGTTTATTGGTTTGATGAAATACAATTGGTTTCTTATGGTTGTAACTACTCTAATACGACGGCAACGAGTCCAACCGATCGTTACTCCGATTTTCTTAAGACTGACTAAATCGAGAGCCGATTTAGTCCGCTCGACCCGCGGTTGCTGGGTCGGCATAATTGAATGTCGACTCAGCTTCGAGTGCATTGACATGCTCGCGTGCTCGAAGCTGGTGGCGAAAATGATTACTGTTGGAATCATTTTCGCAACGGCAATGAATTCCAACGATTTATTAATTTAAATCTTAATATGGAAAATCTGGGGTACTACATCCCTCCCCCCTTAAAAAAAGAAAAAATTAAGCAAAAGAAATTTTTTCTTTACTGATTCGGTTGAACTTGTTTCTATCGCCTTTAATGACATGTTGTACATAAGTTGTTATCTCTCTAACGCCAAGCCCTGGCCGGGTACGATAGTCGCAGGCGATTGTTATCCCTCTCCGAGCATGCTCGCTGGAGTTCCGAATGTGGTCTGTTTTCTTGCTGATGCGATAAGGCATCCACGGCGGCCGGTGACTCTGGGGTCGCCGACTCACACGTGCTAGCTGGTGTAGGATTACGCTTCAGCCTCAGCTGATATAATTTGTAGACCGCGTAACTGACCAAGGCTATAGGCGCGATCGCACTTAAAGAGTAAAAGCTAACATTGTGATAAAATTGTGAATTTTCTTTAACGTCTCTATCGAGGTTTTCACCTATTTGTTTCACGCGAGTTCCGAGGTTTTTTAATTCCTCGGGATTTCGCAACACATTTGACAATTTAAAATTTTCACTTTCACTCTTTTCGCGAGAATGGTATTTTTCGTCAATCTCCACTAACGTGAGATTATATAACGGTAAATAATTTTCACTGAAATCTTGGGCGGTTGCCTCGCATGAGCCTATTAAAGCCAGAATTCCCGAATTTTTTAACGTTTCGCGGTACGCGGGTGTTTTCTCGCACGTCATCGTAATTAGATCTTCGTATGGTGCGATATACATCCATCTTCCGTGTTGTTCCATGGGAATCACCATATTGCTGGTGAGGGTCAAGGCTCGTTTTGGGCAGTGCCGTCCATTATGTGGGCAGTGTCGCCCATTTCCATTTATTTTTCCTTTATTTATTTATTTTTTAATTATTAATATAAATGATACCAAAAAGTTTTTAGTTGAATTTATACCGTCTTCGTGTTTTTGTTTTAATTTTAAATTAGGTTTAAATATTATGAAAAACATATGCACGCAGATGCTCCTCTTGTGCTTCCGTGCCTTTCTCTATACTTTCTTAGTTTCTTTTAATATCCTTCCTTCGTCGGCCGCATCTTATCTTATCTTGTATGATAAGGGGCTAGTGCTCGATGAAGGGCCGCAAGCGGTTCGCATGGACCGTTGCGGTCTTCCGTCCTCTCTTAATCACGTAGGTGACAGAGCCTTGTCGCTCCATGATGGTGTGGGGCCCCGTCCATGCCGGTGTTAGCTTCGCTGACCGCCCTCTTCTCACCGTCCCGTCGTGAAGAAGTACGCGATCACCGACGCGGTATTCTTGCTATCTCGCTTTGATGTCATAATTCTGCTTCGCTCTCTCCTTGGCGTCGCACAGGCTACGTCGTGCTACCGACCATGAGGCCCGTAGCCTCTCGCGTACCTCGCTCACGTAGTCTGCATGTGTATATGTGGGCCGCGGTTCTTGTTTTACCGCGGCAGGCAATTCTGCCTCGCTCCCGAATACTAGCACATAAGGAGATAGGCCGGTAGCTGTGTGTGGTGTGGTGTTATACACAAACATAGCGTATGGCAACCATTCATCCCAGTTATCTTGGTCTTCATTTATGAAATTCTTTAAATACTCCGCCAAGGTCCGATGTGATCTCTCCAAAGCTCCATTGCTTTCGGGATGGTATGCTGTGGTTTGGATCTTCTTGATTCGGAGGAGCTTACAAGCTTCTTTAAAAGTCGAACTCAAGAAGTTGGTACCTTGGTCGGACAGAAGGATCTCAGGTGTTCCATATCGACAGATGATTTCTTCAACCAAAGCTTTGGCGACTGTCTGAGCCTCCTGGTTGGGAATAGCCACCGCTACACTGTATTTGGTTAGTGCATCCTGGAATGTGAGAACGCATCTGTTCTCTGCCCCTGTCATTGGTGCCTTTATTTTACATCGTAGCTTGTTTTTTTGATAGTTCTCGCAAGCTGTGATGTGATTTTCTATTCCGTTCTTCATGCCGGGCCATTCATACTCGGATCCGTTTTGGCGTCCTCTTTGTTTTTTGTAGCGGCTTCCTCGTCTGCACTGGAGGAACTCCATATCTCACTATTCGCCCCGCTCTCCGCTTCCCCAGGCCCGCCTGGCTGATGGCTGTTCGCTTGGCCAGCGAGTCAGTCTACGTAAGCTTGGAACGGTGGAGTATCGGCGTCCTTTTCGCTCCGCAGTGAGTGGCGTCGCTCCGTCTCTCTTGCTGCACTCGCGCTATCCTCTACTCCGGTCTCGCTCTCCTCGCGTCTACTCTTTGTGCCATGCTTCGTAGCTGGAGCGCCCCAGCCACACGGCTTGCATGTGTTGGTGCGGGCGTTAGTGTGTTCGGTCGTTCGTGAGCCATCTATTTCCCAGCTTTGTATTCCACATCGAACTCGTGCTCTGATAACTTTATTTTCCACCTCATCAGGCGAGAACCCGGGTCGGTTATCCCAAATAGCCAGGTGAGTGGTTGATGGTCGGTGATAACCTTGAACCGGGTTCCGTAAATATACGGTCGGAATTGCGCTATGGCCCACACTATTGCGAGCAACTCTTTCTCCGTTGTCGAGTAATTAATCTCGGCCTTCGAGAGAGTGTGGCTCACATAGCATATAGGCAAATCTTCGCCGACCGTGCCTTGAGAAAGGACTGCCCCGATTGCCTTATCAGAGTCGTCCGTGGTTACTAAGAATTGACGGTCGAAGTCGGGGTATTGTAGTACGGGCGCCGTGGTTAATGCCGTCTTCAATTCTTCGAACGCGGCGTCGCATACTGCAGTCCACTCGAACTTCGTCCTTTTTTTTAACAAGCCGGTTAGTGGTTTTGCTACCTTCGAAAAATCCCGAAGAAATTTTCGATAGTAGCCAGCTAATCCGACGAACGATTGCACCTGTTTTTCGGTTGTTGGTGCAGGAAAAATTTTTACGGCGACGAGTTTCTCCGGATCTGCTCTTGTGGTCGGGCTTGCGACATCTAAATCGCTGGCCGTTGGATTCTTCGATGGAACGGTAACTTCAAGGACATGCATCTGCTTATTCCCTAGTGTCTGACGGCCGGTGCTCATAACTTCGGGGTCAATGCTGTCCGGCGTACGCGTAGTAGCAAGCGTAGTACTACGCTCGGCTGCCACTCTGCACATTTTTTCTTTATCGCGCTCTTCCTCCACGGCCCCTTCCGACGGTCTACTCACGGTGACCGTATGTATATTTATTGTGCCTAGCGTACGCGTGGCCTTGGTAGAGGTGCTGGTTTGCACTGCGGTGCAGGACTCCTGAGCCTTATCGAGACGGCGGCCTGTCTCCACTTCTCTGTTGTCTTGCAGTTCCTTCACCTCCTTCTTTCTTTAACCTCTTCCTGCATTCTTGCCACGAGTGTCCTTTAAATTTACAGTAGGTGCATACCATACCCAGCTGATTGATTTCTCTCGGGTGACTGGGAACAGGCAGGCTCAATCGGCCTGATTGGCGGGTGCAATCCCGCGCCATATCCCGCTGTTTCCATAGTTATAACAAGTTTCTTCGCTGGGCTGAGCGGGTAACGACCTTCTCTGACTTCCTTGGGTCTTCTTTGCTGCTTCATGTGGGTGCGTCTCGTTACTTATTTCCACAGCCGCATTTATTGCCTCATGCAGGGTAGTGCAGTTCCGCGCTCGCACCAGGATTTGTACTTGGCCGTGCAACCCACCCACGAATACTGTCGGAGCAGATTTCCGCGTTATCCATTCTACAAACTGGGCCTGTTCATCGGTGCAAACCTCCTCGCAGATTTTTCCCACCACTTCCGTGGTGATTTGTTCCACTCGGGTCGCGTACGCTGTGACATCCTCGTTCTGTTCTTGTTTCATGGAATGGAATTCCATTTGCATAGCTGACAGAGATCTTTGGCGTCCAAAACGCGATTCAAGCTCCGCTTTTAATTGCTCCAGAGTGTGAATGTTCTGGAACTTCAGCTCCTCGGCTGCTCTTTCTTCAATTCTGCCACTAAGTATTAAGGCGAGTAGAGTACCTTTTTCTTCCGCCTTTATTCTTGAGAATACTGTGTCGCACGAGCGTAGGAATGCGCCGAGTTTACCCGGATCGCTTCCATCGAAATACCTGATGAATTGGATTCCCAGGGCAAGCTCGAGCAGTTTCGAATCGTCACCGCCGTCATAGTAGGGTCCACCGCCCTGAGGGTCACCTGAGGGCTCTCCTCCGAATCCCCTATGAGGAGGATTTCCTCTAGGATCTTCTGGGGGTCCTGCTCCTTGACTTCTTCTAGGCGGTACTGGTGGTCGTTTTGGCGGCTCATCTGGGGGGCCTCCAGGCGGATCACCTGACACTCTTCTTGGCGAAGGTGTCGGGGTTTTGGCTGGAGTTTCTTTGCCTCTTCGTTTCTTTCCCCGGGCAACATCCATCTTGAGTTCCTCGAGCTGCGTCTGAAGAGTGCTAATAAGCTCCAATTTTGTCTCTAACTGGACAGCTTGGTCGTGCACGGATTGTGCCAGATCTTCAGGTGTATCTTGCACGTGCTTTGATGATGTGGTGTTTTTTCCACGGTGGGGTGTTTCCAGACGGAGCGCTGTTCCGAGAGGCAGCATTCCATGGCGGTGGTGCTGGTAACTCGTAGGTCTCCTCTTCCATTCAGTCGTCCCTCTGTGTCGTTCCCCTAGCGGTGCTCTTAGGGATTGCTCCTCTACCATTTCCTGGATTTTTGGATTTGGCCCTTTCCAGGGCTCCCCTTTGTCCTTCCAGACCGGTGTCTCGGAGCATCCTTTCTAGCTCGGCATCGATATCTGGTGTGGCAATGGCTTTAGCGCCCTCGCCCTTGGATTCCTCTTCTCGATCCATGTACGTGGCTTCACCGAACGAGGTTCCTCTTCTTATATTGATGCCGAACTCCTTTACTAAACTTTCTGCTATGCGGGCCTCTTCCGTGCCGGGGGTTCCGCCGGTCGGCGAAATCTTCCTAAGGGCGCGTTGCGTCCTCAAGGTGATGTCGCCTACCGCTTCTTCTAAGCCGGTGGTGATATCTACGCCGTCGGCGTGTATTGTTGTGTCCACGGAGCTCGCTCTCCGCCGCTGTGGATCTTGGTCTTCTCGCGGCATGTGATGCGATGACTCAGCAACGATTAAATTTAATTTTATCGCGAATAGGGCAGTTTTTAATTTTTTGTTATTTTCCCTTTTCCGAAAGGGGTTTTAATTATATGTATATAGATAATTTTTTTTTTTTTTTTTAGTTATGATGGACAGTGGTTGGTGTTAGCCTGGCCTCCTGCCTTTCGCGAATTAATACCGCAAATCCTTGCAAGTTGCTACAAACTTTCAACGATTTCCGGTAAGGGTATCGATTTTTTTTAACGAGAGATCTGGGCTCGCGGGCTCAGTCCCACGGATTTAATGCTTTAATCTCTAAAAATTGTTTAACCCGTTTTTCTGGCTCGGACTAATAGGCTCATGCAGAAATAAAATTTTTTGGCAACCGCCACTTACAGTTTCCAGAACCCTTCCATGGTGCAGCTGAACTTCGAGGTTGTCGTCTCCGTTGTCGTGTTGACCTTGACGTTGTTCCCCGTCTGCGTTGTCGCGTAGGCCTTGCTGGTCGATGAGTACGCCCTTCCTGGCGTAGTCGATCCTTTGGTTGGACGTTCGTCCCTCAGTTGGCTGGACATTCGTCCTTCGGTTGGCTGGACGTTCGTCCTTCGGTTGGCTGGACTTTCGTCCTTCGGTTGGCTGGACGTTCGTCCTTCGGTTGGCTGGACTTTCGTCCTTCAGTTGGCTGGACGTTTGTCCTTCGGTTGGCTCCTCGTCAGTGGTACCTGACTGACGTCTTCTTCAACGATTCACGACCGCGAGTGAATCGCACCAAGTCGTTTACCCCAACGATTTGGAGTCGGGTTTGACTCTGGGTTTTTACTTGTATACTTTACTTTTCGCGGTTCGCTTACGGTGTATCCCACCGCTGCCACCAAAATGTTGTGCCCGAAGTTGGGACGAGTGATCAAATCGTCTATTTTCCGGCTGTTTAAGAAATAGTATTTGGGATCGGTCCGATTAACGCGTTCGTCGCCCAGCGCGATTCGGCCGTAGTTTCTCCCATCACCCGTCACCCAGATCTGGGTGACGCGGCGACGAACGTGTTAAAGAACTAGAGTCCACGCGATTCCCGAAAGAAATACAAGGTTTATTGGTTTGATGAAATACAATTGGTTTCTTATGGTCGTAACTACTCTAATACGACGGCAACGAGTCCAACCGATCGTTACTCCGATTTTCTTAAGACTGACTAAATCGAGAGCCGATTTAGTCCGCTCGACCCGAGGTTGCTGGGTCGGCATAATTGAATGTCGACTCAGCTTCGAGTGCATTGACATGCTCGCGTGCTCGAAGCTGGTGGCGAAAATGATTACTGTTGGAATTATTTTCGCAACGGCAATGAATTCCAACGATTTATTAATTTAAATCTTAATATGGAAAATCTGGGGTACTACAGTATTGTTTTGACCGCTCTGTTCCCCTCTACTGAGTCTCACCACAGCTACCTACGACCACCGAGGGACTACCCCTCCGCCTGCAATCCGCTACCTGACGCCTACGCGCTCGCCGACCGTTCGTACCGTTACCTATCGCTCTCTTACCTTTCCGATGTGCCCCTACACCGAGGGACTTCGGGTATTTTGTTTGGATATTGGTTTTGAGTTATGGATTATGGCCCGAAACTCCAGTTTTGGATATTGGGATTCTGAGGATCAGAATCGCGGGCGGGCACCGAACAACAGTGCCCGTGGATTATGGATGCCCGGGGAGCGCGATGGAAAATGGACCGACATACTACTGTGCCACCCGCCTCCCTACGACTTCCCAGCCCGGCGCTGGACCATCCCCTGGAGCTTGGACTGTCGCGGTCCGGCCAACCCGGCGCCTCATGAAGAAATGGTCTAGGAGCACCAGTGGAACGGGTTTACTGCAGTGTTGCGCCTTTTGTTGTTGGTCCAATACCGCCGACGAATCGTGGCCATGAATTCCGGCGTAAGGGACTCCGCACTCGTCCACTGGGGCCACCAGATCCGAGAGGAAGACACCCACACTCCAGTATTAATTGGCCGCAGAAGAAATTGGAGGGAAACGGCGATATCAACGGTGCGGGCCACTACGTCAACCGAAATGCAGCGGAGAGTTCAAACTATCATTTGAAGCGCGCGCCAGTGCGCGAGATTCACAGTGCGCCGCTGCACCTCCCAAACACCGTGGGAGCCACTCTCCATCGGGGCGCGTGCGCGAGCGGTAGCCGGCGAGCGGGCGGAGTGGGGTTTATCGATCAACGGCCCACGAGGGATCGCGAAAAATCGAAACTCTTCTGCTGACCACGTGCACGAGAACATCGCGATCTTCGGCAACCAGGACCTCGCGACCATCGTCGGGACGAAGCAGATTCCGGTGAGACTCGGCCCACCCTCTACTACTGTGAGTCAAGCGATCTTGTAGGAGTTAGTGATCCGGCCCCGTGAGTAAGTTTTGTTTTCAGTTTGTTGAATATTAGCTTTTACGAATTTCTGTAATTGAGTATGTTGCGTGGAGTTACTCACTGAGGATTCGGGTCACTTCCTTCCCCGGCGGCGTGCCGGGAGTAAAGATCGCCCGACAATTAATTGGTCGTAAATTTAGATGAGCTTCCGTTTTGAATTATTTTGTTCTGAGTTTTGCGTTAAGTTAATGGTTAAAGATATTTGTTTAATCGCGATTGCTTGTGACTGAGTTAATTGTGCTACCTTCTCGCCATTAAGATTCAATATTTTGAGTTACGTTATCTTTCCGATCGTTTAATTATTGTATTAGTTTGGCTCTCTGTAATTATGTTAATTTTGAGTTAGTGCGCCGTAATATTTCATGCGCGTAAAATTTACTAAACCAAGCATGGTTTTCTGTCTTTTGCTTATTTGCCGTTGGGGTACTCGCCGAAGGTCACTGGGACCGGCGAGTTGTTTACATCTCGCGCGTATTGTTCGGCTCACGCTACCTCCCCTACGCTACCTTACTATCTTTGTTTGAGCTGCCCGAACCTTCACAGTTTAGTATTCTCGTAAATTTTCTGTATATTTTATTCTGTGATATTATGAAGCTCGTTGTCATTGATGCTACCTGTAGTATGCTACCTATACTACCCATTACGATCTTTGACTCTTGCGTTTTGTCGATTACTTTTAATTCATGGTTACATTCTTACTATTTTGTTATTTTATTATGTTACTGTTGCGTTAGCTATATTCTCAGGACTCGAGATTTATCCGTTGCCCCTCCTTCAGATTTTTGCCGATTCCCCGTGCGAGCGATTATTTGATAATTTTGATTGTTGATTTGCCCTTTTGGTTTGCGTAAATTATTTGTTCTGCTTATGTTTTTCTTTCCCGAATTCGTTCTCGAATCTAAGCCACCTCCGATGAGTGATTGTGATTATGTTCCGCGATTCATTAAATATTATTCGTTCCAAGCTACCTTTTGGTCTGCGGCTATTATTTGGTAATCCAAATTATAATTAATCACGCTACCTATTGCTTGAGTCGCCGCTTCAAGTTAACGCTACCTTTAACTTCACGTGACTAATTTGTTTGCTTGGTTTCTTTCATTTATTTATTTTATATCGACTCCCCGTAGTATTACGCTCATTTTTGTCCACCATCATGTCATCGTAAATGCGCCTTGACCTTGTCAAGTGACGCCCGGGAACTGGTTAATAAACCAAATAATTCCTTTATTATTCCAGTTTTGTCACCTCATTTCGTCCAGCCCCTCTACCATATATCAGCTCGCGGAGCCTGAGCTAGTCGTGTGCCTTGTGGCTTCTCACCGCGTCCTCGCGCGACCCCGCTTCTGATTCCACCTCATGGGCGACAATATAAGTCGATGAGAATCGGCGGTACCTCGGTACCTGGCGTCCAGTCGGCCGTGAGGTGGATCCGCGCATCATGTTAAGTGTTGAGATTAAGTAATAAATTGAAGTTGAGTTTTAAGCGGTTTAGTGTCTTAGTGTGATTTCGAGTTGCGGGTCGTGTCGAGGGGAGGGGAGCCGGGGTTGTGAGTCCCGCCAGGGAAATTCCTCACATGGCATAAGCAGTCAGGCGCTGGGCCCTCGAACGAAGGCAATAAACTCCCGACTCAAGAGGCTAGCGCGTCACCATCTAAACCATAGCCTAGAACGACCGAAACGACGAAATCCTGCCGGTAATGCAAAAAATTAGGACATACAATAGATGAATGTAGAAAGCGGGAGTACAATAAGAAACAAAGAGCACAGGGAAACTCCAGTGATCTCCCGAAATCCGGGCCATCGCAGGAGACTCAAGCAATTTTAGCTCAACAAAAAACACTGTTAATCCGGCAAAAACAGGACTCAGAAGAGTCAGAGTAGCTCACGTCAAATTGCGACAACACTATCGACCTCCGACCATACAAATTGATTCCGCTGATGTAAATTCTAGAATTGAGCTTTTGGTTGACACTGGTTCCGAGCTCAATCTAGTGAAAAAGTCTTACGCTGTTTCAGAAAAATTGATTGACGAATTAGATATTCTCGAACTACATGGTCTAACGACCAATTTAGTAGAAACCTTAGGGTCATTTACAATGGATATTTTAGGAAGTCCGGTCGTTTTTGATATTGTAGCAGATGACTTTCCGATCAATGAGACAGGTATTTTGGACAACGAGTTTATCCAGCGATACAAGGCAGTAGTCGATTGCAAACTGTGTGTCATGGAAACTATAGTTATTGGCCGATCGAAATTTTCAAAATCAATTTCAAATTTTCAGATAGCTTTTGACCACTCGTCATCTCGCGGAGCTTTATACATCAATGTTTCGTATGATGCCACTAGATGAAAAACAGACAGAACGTTTCTCGTAAAGGACTTGAAGCCGGAACGTACACTGTAAAAAAAATCTTTCGGAAAATTAATAGACATGTATCAGAAGCACCATATGCATAAACAGTATCTTAAAATTCATAAACATTAGTATTGAATTTTCGTATGAACGGTATTGAAAATAACGTGACGTCCGACAATATTACGGTGGGACTGTTTCTGGTTTTTCCATCGCTGCAAGATATTTTTCGATGAATGTGTATGAAAATTCATAAACTTTAGTCCTGGAATATAATTAGCCTGTGTGTTAATCTTTGCACGCATTTATATTGAGTTTTCTTGCAAACGGTATTGAAAATATATTTCGCGCTCGGTAATATCACGGCACAATCGCTTCTGGTTTTTCCATCGCTACACGATATTTTTCAATGAATGTGTATTAAAATGCCTATATTTAATAACATTGTAAATTGAATTTCATAAAGAGTCATTGAAGTTTCATATGAATGGTATTCTTGAAATTAATAGACTTGTATTGGAAGCATCATATGCATAAACTGTGTCTTAAAAGTCATAAACATTAATATTGAATTTTCATATGAATGTTATTGAAAAACAGAAAGTTGCGTTTGGTAATATTATGGCCCAAGCATTTCCGGTTTCTCCATCGTTGCTAAATATTTTTTTATGAATGTATATGAAAATTCATAGGTGTTAACATGGATATTCAATTACTCTGTATTCTATCTAAATTTCCTCATCACTCATATTAACTTTTCCTAAAATCGGTTTTGGAAAAAATATAACGTTTGATGATATTACGGCACATTCGTATCTGGATTTTCCAACAGTACATGATATTTCTTTATAAATATGTATGAAAATTCATAGGCGTTAGGTCGATTCTCAATGATGTGAATTAAAAGATAGTCCTTCCAAATGGTGTTCACTTCACATAAGTTTCAGAAGGAACTGCAAGCACTTCGCGATAGTATAAAAATCTCAAAAACATTCAACATTAAAGTAGTTGATAAGATTGGTCCTGCATAATTTGAAAATTTTGTTAAGAATTTAGGGAAAAAACTTGTGAAGATGTCGCCTGGAAATCTAATTTTTTGAAAGTAGTAATGATTTGTTTATTTCCTAAATACGTATATATATTTTTACATTTTTGATTTCCATTGAATTTTATGACTTTCCATGTATACATTTCTTCCATATAAAAAATAATAATTCAAAGTGAATTAAAAAATGTAAAAAAATGTATACATATTCAGGACTATGAACGAATCATTTCCATAAAAACGAGGTTACTGGGAGTTTTGTCGAGCAATTTTTGGTTTCATAAATTTGGTAATAACATTTTTGAATAATTTTTATGCAAACTTGACAATTGCAGCACCTTTAATATAGGTTATTTGTCACCATTTTTATATCATCGAGAAAAGTTAACAATTCCGATTTATTTCGCTGAATCTTATAGGAAGTGATAAATATTCGCAAAGAATAACCTATACAATACATCATTCGCGAAGAACAACTTGAAAGATGTATACTATCCAATAAATACGCAAATAATATTGCTCTACATGGAATTTACGAAACTTTATAATATACTGGTATAAATTTCTCGAGTATCACAATGATCAAATAGATTTTTTTGTAACTCATGCACATAAAGTCGCACATTACGTGCCTGCAAAGCGTGCGTAAGATGGCGCATTATGCTGACATAAACGTAAAGGTATCTAATGATAACTTTACGCGCCAGTTGGCGTGTGTAAAACAATCTACAAGATGATTTTACGCAATGCTTCGCAGGCACGAAGATGCGCGACAGTATGTTGTCGTTTGTTACAAAAAATAGTATGTGACACTTGTACGACGAAGCGGCTATCCCGCGGAGGTTAGGAAGCGGTGCACTCGACTTGGCTCGTGCGCGGCTTCCTAACCTCCGCGTGATAATGGCCGCTTTATTGTACTAGTATCACAATATACTATTTTAAAAGGTGGATGGTGTATATTTAAATTATGTTTATAGTAGTTATACGGAAATATATTTAAATATATTTTAATTACATCTTTGATTTTTAAAAACTGTCATGATAGAAGATGAACTTAATTATTATTATTTATTTTCGAACTTGACTTCTCTACTGAAAGCCGCGATGTCGTTTGACAACTTTAAAACTTTCACGTCAAAAGAAGTACTTTTCCGCTTCTCTGCCGCGCGCTTGTTACCTTTTGTGGGGTTAATACCGAGGAACACTCTGCAACAAAAATAAATGCGATATAAGTACCTTTTTCGTAGTATTGTATCTTCAATTATAACTATTTCTGCTTATTTTACGTGTTGTTTTTATAGATCGTGCTTATTCTTTGAATGTCGGATATCAGTCTACAAAAATTAATACGAATACACTTTGTGATCGCCGATTTTTGTTCTACAGAACTCTTAATCTGCCAGATCATCAATCAAATTAAAACATCAATTCATTGATTTTGTGAAAGTAATATAAGAATAGATTATGCTGGAAATAAATACAACATTCTTATTTTATATAATTTTTTATGATAATAAGTCAAATGCAATATGTTTACAGTGTGTAAAAAGTCGTCATTATGTCTACGATAAGATTGGACACACTTGCAGCACGCATGGTTTTCACAGTACAGTGGCACTTTGATATTCGCGGCTGCTAGAGGAATTTTATCTGTAAACTCGATAATCAATCGATTATGTGTTGCAAAGAGTGCCTTACCGCTGAAGAAACTCTAAGGATCTGCAAATTTTTTCTGGATATGCGTATCCGAAGGTGTAATATGAAACGATTAACGTAAGCATTCCATCGAGAAGGTTTCGTACACGGATTACGCCCTCGTCGACGATCACAACATACTTTGCTTTGTCATCGTTAAAGGATTGACCTATAAATATTTACCAAATAAAGAACAATTAAAGCAAGAACTTTTCACTGTCACAATAACAATTGTTGTCTTCGATTATCAAAAGCAACGATTATATCATACCTTTTATGATGAGAACTGGTTCTGGTCCAGTCGTTAGTTTAAGTTCGTCATCGTCTGCATAATCCTAACAAATTACCAACAATATTATATAGTCGTCAATTGTTTGCACCGAAGTACGACAAATAGAAAGATGCGATACTAACAGTAGATATTTTATACAGCATATCCACGACTTCGTTGAAATGATTCACGATTAGAGGGAAGATTACCGCTGTTGCAGGGATGAGACTGCGTTCAGAAGTCGACGCTTACTGGCTTTCTTTAAAAATTTCCAAACCACGTGTTGCAACCCGATTTACTGCTGTGGGTTCCTTCTTGGAGTTGCGCTTTCGCTCCATACGCCTGTATGTAGACCTGAAATATTCCGTTATAACCTTTCCTTTTTTTCAAGAAAGAGATTCCACTCCGATTGAAGTTGCTTTCCAACAAGGCGACTGGCGTGCGCGATCAAGTATTGACTTTCTGTGAGATATGGCCAATCGTCAAGAAGCTTGGGTAAATCACGACGTGTTGCGTTGATCGCTAGTCGTTGGGTCGGATACGTGCTATCCATCAATTTATAAATTTGTGCTTCATCTTGATCTGTATCCTTCGAGGCGTAGAGTTTTTTAACTAATTCGATTATTCCATTTTTGTAATCGACGCCGAAGAGAATAATTGCATAGCAAGTTAGTGGCATTAGTTCGAGTGGATAAAAGATTCTGGGACGAGCTTAAGAATAGTCATGTTGAATGCACAGACAGTAAGGCTATTGATAAGCCTAAACAAAGACGATAACTCGCATGCATTGCCTAAAAGAAAACTTAATGGTGAAAAGAAAAGAATGTAATGCGCTCAAGGGGATGCCGGAGTAGATTTTTTTACCTACCTTGGTCGGCAAAAAGTACCGTTTTGTACTTTGCAAAATAAACTCTTATTTTATTAGAAATATGTCTCAAATTGCACAGGATTATGATATTCACACAGGTGCATCTGCGTCTACGGGGATTTTGGGTTAAATCGCTTGAAAAATAACGAAAATCGTAAATTCGTAAACCTACCGCTCAAACTGTCTAAACCACCTCTTTCGTATTTTTCAAGATCGTGAGACTGGCAATGACGCCAAAGAAGCGCACAAAAAATGTAAAGTATGTTTACGTTGTCTGTTTGCTTCTAAATGTTTTTTCTTTGCGATTGGAATTCATAATTTCCGTTTTTTTTAGATAGTTTTCGCCCATAATTCGAGTAAATCCCGATGCACCCGTATTACAATTCTGTGCACTTCAAGAAACCGTAAATGTTACAGCTCAGTGATTGCATTTGAAATCCCAATTGAAACATTGGCATTTCACCGAAAAACAGAACTTAACACAACTTGTAGTAAACAAATAAAAGTTGCGACACGACGGATGTTTCTTTCGGTAAACTAAACCTTCTTTGAGTTATTCAATAACAACTAACGATTTTCACCGTAAAACAGCCAGCATTGAAGCAGTAATGAAAATTTCGATGACACTCAATGCACTCACAGCGAACTTTGTCGAATTCCGCTCACTAGTTCCCAAAATACATCCTAATTTTATCCGTAATGAGCAAATAATCATATTCGGTGCTATTGTAATTTTTAAAGAAATTCGATAGAAAAGCAATTTCTACAGATGTATAGTAGATTGCAGTGCTTCCCAACAATACTAATACAGATTAAAGCGGATATGAAATAATATTCGAATGAGAATACCTGCTACTGAAACCAAAAACCTACCACACAAAGAGCCCTATAGCATTATATCAACGGAATAACGTTCAAAACATTCATAGCGTACTTTTTATCACTGCAAATAGAAGCAATTTGCTTTAAGGGGTCTTCTCACTTTGGAAATCTAAAAAATTTTTTTTTTTTTTTAATTTGGAAAGTACATATCTTCAAAAATGTCATATCGAAATTTCATAAAGATCGGACGAGTCTAACTACATTTTTTGGCGACCGTTAGGTGACTACCTGAGAGCACCCGGCGATCCCTTTCACGCCGCTCGGACGGTCCCTGCATACCTGACTCTATACAATTGAATAGTCGTGTTCTTTTGTTAATGTAGTACCCCTTGCTTAGGTATATTCTGCTTTCGGGTCTATACTCATCTAATAAGACCTTAACACGTGTATTTTTCAAAAGAAAATCACTCGGCAACGATGCTAAACTGTTATTTCATCAGTCTAATTTGAAACTTCGTAACGGCAACATCTCTGCGCTCAGGATTGTTATAATGGATAAAAAGAGTTCGCAACAAAGTGCCACGTGGCGACGTGGCGAAGTTCGAAATCTAAAAAAAGAAAATTTCATGGAGTGCTTCCACACCAATCTGAAGCAGATACGAGTCATGCTAGTGCGAGTGCAGCAAAATTAAAAAAATCGGACGATACAAGTTTCGATGTACACATCGATCTAACGGCTGGATATAGTATTATTCAGTTTCTTCTTGTTTTTTTCTGCATTACAACAATATGTGAAGTGTAAAGTTTGTAACAAAGATGTTTCTTTTACAAAGTACGGTCAGCGAGGACTCGGTTTCAAAACTTGTGTGACTTGTGATTGTGAAGATTAGGTTGTGAAACCGTGGAAATTGCTTGCCAAATAGCGGCATGCATTTATAACGAAGGGCTACAACCTGTTTTAAAAATTTTTGAGGTGATGGGTATCAAACTAGGCCCTATCGCCGTTCAATACGCCGAGAAACGCGACAGTGATCGCGTACGCGTAGGGAACCGCCGCAGCTCTAACGCTTCAAAAGTGACTAGGTCGAGACGAAGGGAAGCTATTTTGGACGAGCACACCTTTTACGAAGAATCGGAAGGTCCATTGTATGGAGCAGGCATCGCTGATTAACCCGAGGTAAGGTTTTTTCATGATTTTTCTGCAACCAAAACTTTAAACGCGTTTATCTCAAAACAAGGTTTTTCGGTGCCTTGTTGATGAAATTTCGGAAACTATCCGGCCGATTGTCATGAAATTTGAATGACATATTCTTCATAGTTATGGCTATAGCGCATATGATCAGATTTTTGAAATTTTGATTTTAAGAATTTTTTTTTTACAAAAAACTGCAAAAAAATCGCGTTTTTTTTTTACTTTTTCGAAAAACGTGCGCCATTTCGTTATTTTCGCGAATATCAAAAATCTGATGATATGCGCTATAGCCACTGACATACTGAATCTAAAACAGTTTTATTTTTTTGTTTCAGATGACCCGTCTCGGAGATACCATCAACAAGCCACGACCATAACATTTTTACACGGGTTTTTCGATGCTACTGTTGTATTATAATAATTGTTTAAAAAATTGTTTTTAAAATTTTTTTATGTACTTGAAAGGTGTGTTTATTACATAGGATCCGTTTTATCCCATAATTTTAAGCAAAAATCCTCGAAAAAAAAATCGCGAAAATAGCCTATTTTTGAGGCGCCTAAAGTGAGAAGACCCCTTAAGAGGCCAATAATTGTGCACTCAAGAGTATTTAGAACGCAGAGTCCCAATAAAAAGTTTAATCCGTTCTATGAATTTTCTTACATGATGATTGGCCAATGATATAATTAATCAATTGCATGGGAGATTTCGATCATATTAAGGGTTGACTCGATCCTAGTGGCAAACAAAGACCTAACTTTGACGATTTATTTTGGAAATATGAAAAAAAGTTGTAGGGTTCCATTTCAGAGGAATGATTCAACATATGTTGAAGTATGAAAAATTATATTTTTATTATCGGATTGTATTGTATTATCAATACAAAATGGTGACATCTGTTCCTTCATTCACTTAAGGAGGTACAGACGAATCGAATTCATTTCGCATAAATTCGAGAAAAACGACAGAGAATGGCAAATACTTCTCAATGGTTTGGAAATCTAAAAAAATCATTCACATTAATGTTAATTGAAAGATTAATTTTACATAATAATACTTTGGAAATGTTATTAAAAAATTTGTGACAAAAAATTTGTTTACCAAATTTGTCGGTGAACCGCAATTTTTTTCTATCAACATGATTCGTTTATTTGTTCTAAATACGTATGAATTTTTTTCACATTTTTGCAATGACTTTGAAATTTGCGTTTTTTCATATGGAAGTATGTACAAATTTCAAAGTGAATTCAGAAATGTGGGAAAATTCATACGTATGCAATTATGCAATTTCGTAAAAACATATAGTGCATTAAAAAAGTGTAAGGTAAAAACGGAATGTTTTCACTTGTCGTAACTTCTAGACCAAACCGGTGAACAAATTTTAGTGTTCAATGTCTTATTTTGTCTGTCGAAGAGTGTATTCCGAATTCAATATACGAATTTTTATTTCAACTCTCTTTGACAGCTATGATTCTCAATCTGTAAATAAATATTTCGCTATTGAAAAGTAACTACACAATTGGTTACGGTAAATCTAATCTTTTTCTACAGTCAAAATAAAACATCGAACATTAAAGTCGATTGACTGGTTTGGTTTGCTCTGAATGTTCCGAGTGAAAATTTTTACTTTCCACCTCACCCTACTGCAACGAACTTCATGTCTGAATAATTACAGAATTATAATGCTTGATATATATCAAATGAGTTTTAATTTTATATATTTTTAGAAACATATCATTTACGAAAAAAAAAAAAAAAAAATCATCACTTTCCTTTAGGTGCTTTCTAAGCTTGCTGTTGGGACTCTGTGTAACACTTCTTTGGATGGAATAATTTTTTAAAAATTATACATACCTTTATTTTCGATGGATTCAATGCGTATAGAGGGATCTCAAGGATGTGTCTCTAGGATGTATCTATTTTATTCTATGGAAAAAAAGAAATCTTCTTTAGCTAATAAAACACAACCCAAGAACCGCATATAAATCTACCTGCGGTGAACCTTAATCCATACTTATAAGAGTATTCGCATGAGTATTAATTCATCAATCATATTTTATTGATATAGCTTAGTCAGTAGCCTCAAATTGGAATGTATTTAAGTAAATATTTGTGTAAAATGCATTCGAGTGAATGATAGTATAGAATGTATGTGGTCTATATTTGTTAATAACATTTGTTTAACGTGTTTGTTTTTAATATAGAGTAAAGAAAAGTTATTGATCACACCGACAAGTAGCTGATAGCTTTTTTAGATGGTAAATGGTTGTGTAAACTACTAAAAGTATACTTCAACTCTACATTGTTTGCATGTTAATCAGAAATAAATATTTCATGTCAAGAATATTTACATGCTGATAAAATTTTTTTACAACAGTCTTCTCCCAACTAGTGTTTTCGTTAAGAAAAAAATCAACTCTACGCAGATTCTACAAAACAAATTCAGTATTGCCGGAGTTAGAAATTTAGTTTAGAAAATCCATATTTTTTTCGTGGCCATGCCTCTCTGCGTGCACGTTTTTCTTTCAGAGTGACGCAATCACGCAACTCAAAAACAATCATTGGGGCACTGATTTTACACAATGATCATTGCCGGTAATATGTTGATATCGTAGAGCGATTATTACAATCCTAATTCGACCAAAAAATGGGTAGAAGCATAGCTTAATTATCTTAATACTCACCGTTGTTGATCTCGCACTTGTTGCACTGCCGGCTTTTGTCGAGGAGATATGGCGTCACAATGGTAACCGGCACCCGCGCGCGATGTAGATAGTTGAAGCGAACACTTATAGAGAGCGCGGCGGCCAATAGACTGCTGCCCTATCGGCGTGCAGAGAGCGCATTGGCTGCGCGCAGCGCGAAATTTAAATCGTTAAATGAGCATATATCAATCAAACTTGAAAGAAGATTTTTTCTGCTAACCATCAACGATTCTCATGATTGAAAATAAATCTCCTAACACTCTACACATTCTCTAAATTTCTTAAATATTCTTTAAAGAATGTTCAGTTTTTTTAGTTTTATTTTTTTATTGTTCAAGTTTTCAAACGACCCGCCTTTATGTTATTTGTGCATCCCCTCCCCCTGCCATACCAGTAATGTAAAGTCGGGTTACTTAAGAGGAAAAAAAGTTTTTATTCGTGTAAACAGAACTGCAAATACTTTGCTTGGTATATCTCAATACGAGTATCTGGATTTTGCGTGAATTTACATTTAAATTTATTGCGCCAATGCATATTAAATTTCAAAGTGTTCACGAACATTCCGAAAATTCAAGGTGTTTTTCATGCACTAATTTAGTAATTGATAATTCAATAATCATGTGTCGTAATTTTATACCACAAGATTGGTAAAATCCATAGACGCATATTAAATTTACCATACAACTATATTATTGTTTATTTCCTATATCGTGTCTTGTAAATTATTTACATGTTTGTGTCGGAAACATGCGAACATTTTTCGAAACCCAATACACTCATGAAGATAAAACTGCAAATACTTTGCTCAGGATTTTTCAATACCAGTACCTGAAATTTTGGTCATTTTCCATTTACATTTAATGCGCCAATGTATATTTAAATTCAAAAATCAGTCACGAAAATTCCGAAAATTCATGGTGTTTTTCATGTACTAATTTAGTAATTGATGATTTAATAATCGTGTATCGTAATTTTATACCACCAGGTTGGTAAAATCCATAGACGCATATTAAATTTACCATACAACTATATTATTATTTATTTCCTATATCGAGTCTTGTAAATTCCTTACATGTTTGTGTCGGAAACATGCGAACATTTTTCGAAACCCAATACACTCATGAAGACAAAACTGCAAATACTTTGCTCGGTATTTTTCAATACCAATACTTGAAATTTTTGTAACTTTCGATTTACATTTAATGCGCCAATGTATATTAAATTTGAAATCCGTCACGTAAGTTCCGAAAATTCGTGGTGTTTTTCATGTACTCGTTGAATAATTGATGATTTAATAATCATGTATGGTAATTTCCATTCACCGGATTATTAAAATTCATTTATTTGTATTAAATTTACTGTGCAAACATATTAATTTCAATTTTCTATACCAGGTTTCGCGAAATTCATATACATTTGTATCGGAAAAACGCGAACATTTTTTACAGTGAAGGATAACGAAATAAAATTTTCAAGTTCCGAAATAATCACAGTTGCAGCCCGATTCGTCTCAACTTTATACGTTAGAGTAAAAAACGAAGAGGCAACAGAAGGGTATCTTCCAAAATACGAAATCGGAGAAAATATTTATTTCGGTAGAGCGCTTGTTAAAAATTTATGTGGAATAGCTTACACAAAACTCTTCAATTCTCGAGACGAAGATGTTCTCATCGAAGTCCCGACACTCGCCCTTCAAGAATCTGAAGAGCAACCAAATTTTTCGGAGCCTGAGAAACTCTCAAACTCCTCAAAACCTTCAGAAACAAAATCTACTAAATCATCAAAATCTTCTAAATCTTCGAAATCAGACACGCTCTGTCTAGCGATCTCGCAAAACAGCGATCATGATAACCGTGTTGATAAAGTAAAAAGTCTGCTCTGCCTCGAAAGCCTAAATGCTGAGGAAAAAGAGAGTGTAGAAGAATTGCTCCAAGAGAGCGCCGAACATTTTCATATACCGGGGGCACTGTTGGGGTGTACTTCCAAAGTTGACCACCCGATCCCAACGGTGGACAACAACCCTGTTCACGTTCGACAGTACCGTCACCCACCGATACATAAAGAAGAAATCACGCGGCAAGTAAAGGAGCTTTATGACGGGAAAATCATTAAAGACTTACAATCACCATATAACAATCCCGTTTGGATTGTACCAAAAAAACCAGACTCCAAGGGAAATAAACGTTGGAGAATGGTTCTCGACTTTCGAGAATTAAACGATAAAACAATCGGCGATTCATACCCTCTGCCTAACATAACTGACATACTTGACCAGTTAGCTGGAGCCAAATATTTTTCGGTATTCGATTTAGAATCGGGTTTCCACAAAATCCAGCTTAAATCTGAGGACTGTCATAAAACGGCTTTTTCAACGCCATTCGGTCATTACCAGTTTTCTCGGATGCCATTCGGGTTGGAAAACGCCCCAGCGACTTTTCAAAAATTGATGGACAGAGCATAAAATCAAATACCGAAAATTAATAGCTGGACTAGCAGACGCCAATCTCAAATTATAACCCGACAAGTGCGAATTTCTGAGGAAAGAAGTAGTTTATCTAGGCCATTTGATCTCCGAAGAAGGTATTAGTCCGGATCCCAAAAAAATCGAAGCCGTCAAACATTATCCGGTGGCGAAAAATATAAAAACTGTCAGGCAATTTTTAGGTTTAACCGGGTATTACCGACGTTTTACAGAGGCTATTCGAAGATCGCGAAACCCATTTCGAATCTGTTAAAAAAGGATAATGTTTTTTCATGGAGAAAAAACGAACAATCAGCATTCAAGGAGTTAATAGAAATTCTTACCACAAAACCAGTATTAAAGCACCCAGATTTTTCAAAACCATTTTTAATAACCACCGATGCATCGGGATACGCAATCGGAGGTATATTTTCACAGGGAGAAATGGGAAAAGATTTACCGATCTCTTATGTTTCACGCACTTTAACTAATACTGAGAAAAATTACGAAGTCTACGAGAAAAAGGCACTAACAATAGTCTACGCCGTTAAACAATTCCATCCGTACATTTACGGGAGGAAATTCACTATAATCACAGACCATAAACCTTTAATATGGTTTAAAACCTCCAAAGATCCGACCACTCGAGTCCCGAAATGGAGATTCAAACTGAAAGACCACGACTAAGACATAATTTACAAAGCAGGAAAAAGTAACGTAAACGCAGACGCACTATCTCGAAACCCGGTCGAACAAACAGTTTATTCAGTAAATACATTCGTTACAACAGCTGTGGTTCATGAAACAACAAAATCGGAAGAAATAGCCCATAGGAGAAGCTCGCAAAACAGAAAAGAACCGCAAAGATTACGCGACGAATTAGATAGGCAGGTAACGTCAACAACCGAAAAAAAGAGAAAAGGTAAAAGGATAAAAACCAATCCACTAAAGGCACAAGGCAAACTCAACGAAATAAAAAATCAATCGGACGAAGAAGACGATACAGACAATTATAGCGACGAGACTAGTGACGACGAAAAAGACGAAAAAGAGAATAACAAAGCGATAGAGGAAATAGAGGTTGAAATCGATAAATCAGTTAACATTGAAAAAACTCAATTCATACGAAATATACTAGAATCGAAGGATCAACTATTCATGCGCAAAGATAACTACGCGTACTGTATTTACAAAAACGGAGAACCGTGCGATTTGGGCTCACTCCAACTTGAGAAACACGGCGAACTCCCAAAATTTCAATATCTGGTAGCGGGTGAAGTCCAGGTAAAAGAAAACCAAAATCGGATTCACATTGCGTTGCCCGTGCGGCATTTTAAAGAAGGATTGACGAACGTGATGTCAGACATAGAAAAGACGTTGCGAAGCTTGACAGAAGTCTTTAACCAAAAAAAAATGAAGTCGATTAGTATTGCCAAAACTGACGAAATAGAAACCGTAGACTGGAAAATCGTCAAAAAGTATCTAGTTGAAGTCAGCGAAACATCAGAAACAAAAATAATTATTTGCAATGAAACAATTCAGTATGTTGAACCAAGTAAACGTACTGACATAATCAAAGAAATGCATTCATCCGCAATCGGTGGACACAAGAGTGTCACAAAAACTTACAGTAGAATCAAACAGCGATATTATTGGGAGAATATTGAAATAGATGTCCAAAAATTCATTCGTAGCTGCCTTGCTTGCCAACTAAAAAAATTAGTTCGAGTAAAAAACAAAAACCCCACGATAATAACAGACACACCAAGAACTGCTTTCGATAAGGTCGCAATGGATATCGTTGGGCCTTTAACTCGATCCAAGGACGATAATGAGTTTATACTCACCATACAGGACCAATTAACAAAATATTCACTAGCTATCCCACTCCCAAACGCGACTGCGATCACAATAGGCAATGCCTTCGTGAAAAGATTTATTTGCATATTTGGAGCACCGAGATCAGTGTTAACCGATCAAGGTAGTAATTTTCTGAGTTAAGTATTGAAAAGTTTAGCCAAACAGTTCAAAATCACACAATTTAAAACCACACCCTTTCAACCACAATCTAACGGGTCCATTGAAAGGTCCCACCACGTCCTTGAAGAATATCTAAAACAATTCTCAAATCAAGATCAGGAATGGGATAACTGGTTGGAACTCGTATAACACTAGCACCCATGAGGGTACGAAACATTCACCCTTTGAATTAGTTTTTGGAAAGTTAGCGACGCTCCCGTCCAGTGATCCACCAATCGAAGGAAAAGAGTCGACATACGATAACTATTTGACCAATCTTATTACTCGCTTGCATGAACTGCAGAGTTTGGTCCGCGAAAACTTAATCAGTGCAAAAATAAAATCAAAGGGGTTTTACGATCAAAAGATCAAACCCCAAACACTAAAAATTGGTGACTTCGTATTTTTGCAAAAAGGGCCGAAGCCGGGAAAATTAACGGGCCACTACACGGGACCATACGAAGTTTTGGAAACCAATGCTAAAGGAAATGTTCAAATTCAGTTTAAAAATAAACCTCGAATTGTGAACATTAATAGATTACGGCTTTCCTATATCACGCCTCTAAAATAATGATTTTTATTTTTTATTTTTTAAAAATAATTCTTTCTTAACTTCAAATATGTTTTATTTTGTTTTTTTTTCTTTTTCAGCAAAATAAAACGGTGGACTGAAATAACCAAAGAAAATATTTCCAAAATAAAGACAAAATATATCTTATTGTTTAAACTTTATATATATCATAGAACTGCTTCCCAATGTCCGGGTAAATGTTAACCCTGATACTAATTCTGTACACTACGATTGAAGTGAAGGCTATTATCGGTTATGACTGTGGTTCGTCGAACTTGAATATCACGACTCTCTCCTTGATCGATGTGGGTGACTGCAACATACCAAAACCAGAAATCGTAGTCGATTTAGTTTATATGCAGTTACTTCAATTAAATGAGTTCACCCACAATAAAGTTATACAATGTAAGGTGGAATTACACAGAGTAATTTTCCATTGCGGGATGCATTCCCATGTGTCAATTGTAGCTCACGGACAGCTTGAATATTTAATGGACATCTCGCGTGATGCTTGTCAATAATAGCACACTACGGGTATTTTTAGGATTGGAAATGCACTCATAACCGATGTAGGTAAGAATCAAACAGCGACTCGTAGTTTAACCTTGGGTGGATCTTTTAAGAGCGACGGAACATGTCATGGTTCTCAGTATTCTGATCTGTACGGAAACTGGGACGATGTGGTTGTTCAGGGTTCAGTCAAAATTACTTTATTGGAGTATGAAGCAGCCGTAAATCTTAACACAAATCGTAAAAATCTTAAATCCGGAACGACGTGTTTACTAACAGACCAAAACTGTATCGATTTACAAGACGGACAAACTTTTAGGGATTCTTTGCCAGCCGATAATTGCAAATTTAATCGATATGACGTATTATACGAGGGCATGGCAAAAAGAATTAAAGATACCGGTCATTCATATCCCCAAACATTTTATACACTCTCAACCAAATACATAACTTTTGCATAAAAAAAAAATCTAAGTTACAGTTGTGTGGTTATATGTTAGTACGCACCAAACATCCGCAACTACTTATATTCGAAACTAGAAAATGGGAAACTTTTGCGAAACCTAGACCAATAGCAGTAGAAAATGTAGACATATTCGCGTATATCAATTCCAAGTTTGTTTTTGTAGAAAAGCATATTCGTAAGCAGTTAGCACAATTGTATCTCGATGTATGGATTCAACGGTGCAACCTCGAACAACAGGTGTTAAAAAACGCCCTCATCATCGCAACGCAGACGCCTGATGAATTCGCCTACCATTAGATGAAGTAACTAGGATATATGGCTGTAGTCGCGGGAGAAGTCGTACACATAATTAAGTGTATTCCAGTCGACGTCCGAGAAAGGAGAACCGAGAACTGCTACCATCAACTACCAGTGTCCAGAGGGAAACACAGTCTCTTTTTATCGCCGAGGACACACATCATCATGGAGGCAGGGGTGGAAATAACTTGCGACGCAGTCTTACCAACTCAGTATCTTTTAGCTGACTGTTGGTACAAACTTCTTCCTGGACCAGTGCAGAGTCTGCCACCCATCATCATGTTGTGCCCGAAGTTGAGACGAGTGATCAAATCGTCTTGTTTCCGGCTGTTTTATAAATAGTATTTGGGATCGGACCGATTAAGGAACTAGAGTTCGCGCGATTCCCAATAGTAATACAAGGTTTTATTGGTTGAAGTTGAAATACAATTAGTTTCTTATAGTCGTGATTACGCTAATTACGACGGCAACGAGTCCAACCGATCGTTACTCCGATTTTCTAAAGACTGACTAAATCGAGAGCCGATTTGGTACGCTCGACCCGCAATTGCTGGGTCAGCATAATTGAATGTCGATTCAGCTTCGAGTGCATTGACATGAATGCGTGCTCGAAGCTGGTGGCGAAAATGATTACTGTTGGAATCATTTTCGCAACGGCAATGAATTCCAACGATTTATTGATTTAAATCTTAATATGAAAAATCTGGGGTACTACATCCCTCCTCACTTAAAAAAAATTAAGCAAAAGAAATTTTTTCTTTACTGATTTGGTTGAACTTGTTTCTATCGCCTTTAATTACATGTTGTACATAAGTTTTTATTATCTCGCTAGCGCCAAGCCTTGGCCGGGTACGATAGTCGTACGAGATTGTTATCTCTCTCCGAGCATGCTCGCTGGAGTTCCGAGTGTAGTCTGCTTTCTTGCTGATGCGATAAGGCACCCACGGCGGCCGGTGACTCTCGGGTCGCCGACTCACACGTGCTAGCTGGTGTAGGATTACGTTTCAGCCTCAGCTGATATAATTTGTAGACCGCGTAACTGACCAAGGCTATAGGCGCGATCGCACTTAAAGAGTAAAAGCTAACATTGTGATAAAACTGTGAATTTTCTTTAACGTCTCTATCGAGGTTTTCACCTATTTGTTTCACGCGAGTTCCGAGGTTTTTTAATTCCTCGGGATTTCGCAACACGTTCGATAATTTAAAATTTTCACTTTCACTCTTTTCGCGAGAATGGTATTTTTCGTCAATTTCCACTAACGTGAGATTATATGACGGTAAATAATTCTCGTTTCGCACTTCGGTAACCCGTTTCAGAGTTCGCACACTGAAATCTTGGGCGGTTGCCTCGCATGAGCCTATTAAAGCCAGAATTCCCGAATTATTTAGCGTTTCGCGGTACGCGGGTGTTTTCTCGCACGTTATCGTAATTAGATCTTCGTATGGTGCGATAGACATCCATCTTCCGTGTTGTTCCATGGGAATCACCATAGTGCTGGTGAGGGTCAAGGCTCGTTTTGGGCAGTGCCGTCCATTAGCAGTGTCGCCCGTTATTATTTATTTTTTTCTTTATTTATTAATTTTTTAATTATTAATATAAATGATGCCAAAAAAAAAAATTTAGTTGAATTTAAACCGTCTTCGTGTTTTTATTTTTAATTTAAGTTAGGTTTAATAATTATGAAAAAGATATGCACGTAGATGCCCCTCTTGCGCATCCGTGCCTTTCTCTATACTTTCTTAGTTTCTTTTAATATCCTTCCTTCGTCGGCCGCCGCTTATCTTATCTTGTGCGATAAGCGGCTAGTGCTCGACGAAGGGCCGCAAGCGGTTCGCATGGACCGTTGCGGTCTTCCGTCCCTTCTTAATCACGTAGGTGACAGAGCCTTGTCGCTCCATGACGGTGTGGGGCCCCGCCCATGCCAGTGTTAGTTTCGCTGACCGCCCTCTTCTTACTGTCTCGTTGTGAAGAAGTACGCGATCACCGACGCGGTATTCTTGCTTTCTCTCTCACTATGACGTCATAATTCTGCTTCGCTCTCTCCTTGGCGTCGCACAGGCTACGTCGTGCTACCGACCATGAAGCCCATAGCCTCTCACGTTGCTCGCTCGCGTAGTCTGCGTGTGTGTATGTGGGCCGCGGTCCTGGTTTTACCGCGGTAGGCAATTCTGCCTCGCGCCCGAATACCAGCACATAAGGAGATAGGCCGGTAGCTGTGTGTGGTGTGGTGTTATACACAAACATAGCGTATGGCAACCACTCATCCCAGTTATCTTGGTCTTCATTTATGACATTCTTTAAATATTCCGCCAAGGTCCGATGTGATCTTTTCAAAGCTCCATTGCTTTCGAGATGGTATGCTGTGGTTTGGATCTTCTTGATTCGGAGGAGCTTACAAGCTTTTTTAAAAGTCGAACTCAAGAAGTTGGTACCTTGGTCGGACAGAAGGATCTCAGGTGTTCCATATCGACAGACGATTTCTTCCACCGAAGCTTTGGCGACTGTCTGAGCTTCCTGGTTGGGAATAGCCACCGCTGCACTGTATTTGGTTAGTGCATCCTGGAATGTGAGGACGTATCTGTTTTCAGCTCCTGTCAAAGGTAGTGGTCCCACGATATCGACAGCTATTTTTTCAAAAGCCTTGCTGGGGGTGTCGGTAATGACCATTGGTGCCTTCATTCCACATCGTAGCTTGTTCTTTTGACATTTCTCGCAAGTTCTGATGTAATTTTCTATTTCCTTCTTCGTGCCGGGCCATTCATACTTGGCTCGGATCCGTTTTAGCGTCCTCTTTATACCCTGGTGCCCACCGAGGGGGGCATCATGGTATTCCTTTAGTATTTTCCCTCAGTCCTCCAGTGACGGACAGGTTACGCCTACGTTGCAGCGACGCTTGTTTTTTGTAGCGGCTTCCTCGTCTTCACTGGAGGAACTCCCTATCTCACTATACGCCCCGCTCTCCGCTTCCCCAGGCCCGCCTGGCTGCTGGCTGTTCGCTTGGCCAGCGAGTTGGTCTACGTAAGCTTGGAACGGTGGAGTATCGGCGTCCTTTACGCTCCGCAGTGAGTGGCATCGCTCCGTCTCTCTCGCTGCACTCGCGCTATCCTCTACTCCGGTCTCACTCTTCTCGCGTCTACTCTTTGTGCCATGCTTCGTAGTCGGAGCGCCCCAGCCACACGGCTTGCATGTGTTGGTGCGGGCGTTAGTGTGTTCGGTCGTCCGTGAGCCACCTATTTCCTTCTTTTTCTGGCTCGCTGTATTGGATGGTAGTTCGGTTTCTGTCGCCGTTTCCTCTACCGAACTCGCCGTTTTTTCTTCCTCCCGGGACTCGTATCTTTTCCTCGCGCTTGAGCTCTTGTGGTAATAAAAATGCGGTTTAGAGCGTCCACGTTTGTATTTCTCTTCCCAGCTTTGTATTCCATATCGAACTCGTGCTCTGATAATTTTATTTTCCACCTCATCAGGCGAGAACCCGGGTCGGTTATCCCAAACAGCCAGGTGAGTGGTTGATGGTCGATGATGACCTTGGACCAAGTTCCGTAAATATACGGTCAGAATTGCGCTATGGCCCACACTATTGCGAGCAACTCTTTCTCCGTTGTCGAGTAATTAATCTCGGCCTTCGAGAGAGTGCGGCTTGCGTAGCATAGAGGCAAATCTTCGCTGACCGTGCCTTGCGAGAGGATTGCCCCGATTGACTTATCAGAGGCGTCTGTGGTTACTAAGAATTGCCGGTCGAAGTCGGAGTATTGTAGTACGGGCGCTGTGGTTAATGCCGTCTTCAATTCTTCGAACGCGGCGTCGGATACTGCAGGCCACTCGAATTTCGTCCCCTTTTTTAATAAGCCGGTTAGTGGTTTTGCTACTTTCGAGAAATCCCTAATAAATTTTCGATAGTAGCCAGCTAATCCGAGGAATGATTGCACCTGTTTTACGGTTGTTGGTGCGGGAAAATTTTTTACGGCGACGTGTTTCTCCGAATCTGCTCTTACTCCCTCTTCCGAAATGATGTGTCCCAAGTACTGCGTTTCTTTCCGTAGGAATTGACATTTCCCAGGTTGTACGGACAGCTTGGCCTCGTTTAACCGTTGGAACACTTCCTCCAACCTGTCGTTATGCTCACGCAGCGTTTTACCATAGACGACTATATCGTCGAGGTATACGTAACACTTTACTCCTTGTATGCCGGCCAGTACGGAGTTCATTAACCTCTGAAGCGTGGGAGGAGCATTTTTTAATCCGAAAGGCATTCGGTTGTATTCGAAATGTTCTTGAGGAGTCGAGAATGCTGTTTTTTCCTTGTCTTCTTCTGCCATCGGGATTTGATGAAATCTAGATGCGAGGTCGAAGGTTGAAAAATATCGGGCTTTTCCCAGCTGGTCCAATATCTCGGTGATGTTGGGTAGTGGGTAGGAGTCCCCAATGGTGGCTTCGTTTAATTTCAGGAAGTCCACCACCACTCGAAGTCGTTTTTCTTCCGTTACGTCGGGTTTTTTAGCTACTACCAAGAGAGGTGCATTCCATTGACTCCTGCTTGGCCGAATTATCCCATCTGCGATCATTTCGCTTGTATGCCGTTCCACTTTCTGTTTGTGCGTTTCTGGTAGTCTGAAAGGGCGTATTTTTGTGGGTTGTACGCCATCCTTTAATAGTATGCAATGTTCCACCATGTATGTACACGGTAATTCATCTCCCTTTAAATGGAAAAACTTTTCGTACTTCCTTATCAGCGGCAAAAGGGATTTTCTTTCCTCGTCATTTAGGTGAGTCATGGCGAGTTCTCTTTCTAAACGCTGGAGTCGCAAGGCCTCCCTTCCTTCCCTGACGGCGCCTACTTGTAATGCCTCCGAGTTGGTTTCGAGCTCGGCCGCTATCTCGACCGGCTCAAATATCACCGTCGGGCGATTGACCACTACCACGCTCTCAGTAGTGTTCATGAGGCTCACCACACAGCTATTGCCTCGTGGCGGCGTGTAGCACGCGCCGATTGTCACACCTGTCTCTATCTCTTTCCTTGGGAGAATTCCTGGTGTGCCGCTGTACGTTGCTACGTAAGCTATAGTTTCAGAGCGTGGTGCAAGAGCGATTTTCTGACTTCCATCCAGTAACGGCATTCTGTGCCCGTAGAGTAGGAGCACTTCTTCTCTCAAAATATCTACGTGGTGCATTTTTATGAATTCTATGCCCAGTAGTCCCTCAACGGCTATCGGCACGTCATCTTTTATAACGTAGAACCAATGCTTTATTGTTTTCTTCAGCGTTTTCAAGGTGATCTCCGCCTTACAGACGGGAGAAAATTTACTACCCTCCGCGCCTTGAAGTACAGCATCGCTGTCTTCGATCGGCGTGTCTGCATTTATTTGTTATATTTTATTAGGCTGCACTGAGCTCCGGTGTCGGTCTTAAGTGTGAGTATTCCTCGCGTTGCGGTAGGGCTTGCGATATCAAAATCGCTGGCCGTTGAGCTCTTTGATAGCACGGTAACTTCGAGGACATGCATCTCCTTATTCTCTTGTGTTTGACGGCCGGTGCTCGTAACTTCGGGGTCAATACTGTCCAGCGTACGCGTAGTAGCAAGCGTAGCACTACGCTCGGCTGCCACTCTGCACATTTGTTCTTTATCGCGCTCTCCATCTACGGCCCCCTTAGTTGGTCTACTCACAGTGACCGTATGTATGATTATCGTTTCTAGCGTACGCGTGGCCTTGGTAGAGGTGTTGGTTTGCGCTGAGTTGCCGGATTCCTGAGCCATATCGTGACTCGGCGGCCAGTCTCCACTTGTCTGTTGTCGTGCAGATCCTTGACCTACTTCTTCCTATAATCTCTTCCTGCATTCTTGCCACGAGTGTCCTTCAAATTTACAGTAGGTTCATACCATTTCTAGCTGATTGATTCCTCTCGGGTGACTGGGAGCAGGCAGGCTCAATCGGCCTGATTGGCGGGTGCAATCCCGCGCCATATGCCCGCTGTTTCCACAGTTATAACAAGTTTTTTCGCTGGGCTGAGCGGGTAGCGATCTTCTCCGACTTCCTTGGGTTTTCTTCGCTGCTCCATGCGGGTGCGTCTGGTTACTAATTTCCACAGCCGCATTTATTGCTTCATGCAGGGTAGTGCAGTTCCGCGCTCGCACCAGAATTTGTACTTGGCCGTACAATCCACCCACAAAAACTGTAAGAGCAGATTTCCGCGTTATCCATTCCACAAACCGGGCCTGTTCATCGCTGCTAACCTCCTCGCAGATTTTTCCCACCACTTCCGGGGTGATTTTTCCCACTCGGGTCGCGTACGCGGTGACATCCTCGTTCAGTTCTTGTTTCATGGAATGGAATTCCATTTGCATGGCTGACAGGGATCTTTGGCGTCCGAAACACGACTTAAGCTCCGTCTTTAATTGCTCCAGAGTGTGAATGTTGTTGAACCTCAGCTCCTCGGCTGCTCTTCCTTCAATTCTGCCACTAAGTATTAAGGCGAGTAGAGTAGCTTTTTCCTCCGCCTTTATTCTTGAGAATACTGTATCGCACGAGCGTAGGAATGCGCCGAGTTTACCCGGATCGCTTCCATCGAAATACCTGATGAATTGGATTCCCAGGGCAAGCTCGAACGGATTCGAATCTTCACTGTCATCATAGGAGGGTCTACCGCCCTGCGGGTCACCTGAGGGCTCTCCTCCGGATCCCCGATGAGGAGAATTTCCTCTAGGATCATCTGGGGTCCTACTCCCAGACTTCTTCTCGGCGGTACTGGTGGTCGTTTTGGCGGCTACTCTGGGGGGCCTCCAGGCGGATCACCTGACACTCTTCTTGGCGAAGGTGTCGGGGGTCTGGCTGGAGTTTCTTTGACTTGTCGTTTCTTTTCCCGGGCAACCACTTTCGTGAGTTACTCGAACTGCGTCTGTAGAGTGCTAATGAACTCCAATTGAGTCTCTAACTGGACAGCTTGGTCGTGCACGGTTTGTGCCAGATCTTCAGGTGTATCTTGCACATGCTTCGATGATGTGGTGTTATTTCCACGGTGGGGTGTTTCCAGACGACCTTGAGCGCTGTTCCGAGAGGCAGCATTCCATCGCGGTGCTGCTGGTAACTCGTAAGGCTCCTGTTCCATTCGGTCGTCCCTCTGCGTCGTTCCCCTAGCGGTGCTCTTAGGGATTGCTCCTCTGCTATTACCTGGATTCTTGGATTTGGCCCTTTCCAGGGCTCCCCTTTGTACTTCCAGACCGGTGTCTCCATGTACGTGGCTTCACCGAAAGAGGTTCCTCTTTTCACGTTGATGCCGAACTCCCTTACTAAACTTTCTGCTATGCGGGCCTCTTCCGTGCCAGGGGTTCCGCTGGTCGGCGAAATCTTCCTAAGGGCGCGTTGCGTCCTCAAGGTGATGTCGCCTACCGCTTCTTCTAAGCCGGTGGTGATATCTACGCCGTCGGCATGTATTGTTGTGTCCACGGAGCTCGCTCTCCGCCACTGTCGATTTTGGTCTTCTCGCGGCATGTGATGCGATGACTCAGCAACGATTAAATTTAATTTTATCGGGAATAGGGCAGTTTTTAATTTTTGATATTTTCTCTTTTCCGAAAGGGGTTTTAATTATATGTAGATAAAAAAAATTTTTAGTTATGATGGACAGTGGTTGGTGTTAGCCTGGCCTCCTGCCTTTCGCGAATTAATACCGCAAATCCTTGCAAGTTGCTACAAACTTGCAACGATTTCCGGTAAGGGTATCGATTTTTTTCAACGAGAGATCTGGGCTCGCGGACTCAGTCCCACGGATTTAATGCCTTAATCTCTACAAATTGTTTAACCCGTTTTTCTGGCTCGGACTAATAGGCTCATGCAGAAAATAAAAATTTTTCGGCAACCGCCACTTACAGTTTCCAGATCCCTTCCATGGTGCAGCTGGACTTCGAGGTTGTCGTCTCCGGTGTCGTGATGACCTTGACGTTGTTCCCCGACTGCGGTGTCGTGTTGACCTTGCTGGTCAATGAGTACGCCCTTCCCGGCGTAGTCGATCCTTTGGTTGGACGTTCGTCCCTCAGTTGGCTGGACGTTCGTCCTTCGGTTGGTTGGACGTTCGTCCTTCAGTTAACTGGACGTTCGTCCTTCTTTAACGATTCACGACCGCGTGTGAATCGCACCAAGTCGTTTACCCTAACGATTTGGAGTCGGGTTTGACTCTGGGTTTTTTCTTGTATACTTTACTTTTCGGGGTTCGCTTACGGTGTATCCCACCGCTGTTACCAAAATGTTGTGCCCGAAGTTGAGACGAGTGATCAAATCGTCTTGTTTCCCGCTGTTTTATAAATAGTATTTGGGATCGGACCGATTAAAGAACTAGAGTTCACGCGATTCCCGAAAGTTAAACAAGGTTTTATTGGTTAACGTAGGATACAATTAGTTTCTTATAGTCGTAATTACGCTTATTACGATGGCAACGAGTCCAACCGATCGTTACTCCGATTTTCTAAAGACTGACTAAATCGAGAGCCGATTTAGTCCGCTCGACCCGAAATTGCTGGGTCAGCATACTTGAATGTCGATTCAGCTTCGAGTGCATTGACATGCATGCGTGCTTGAAGCTGGTGGCGAAAATGATTACTATTGGAATCATTTTCGCAACGGCAATGAATTCCAACGATTTATTAATTTAAATCTTAATATGAAAAATCTGGGGTACTACAATCATCAAACCAATGACCAATCCCATGATGTCATGGGTCTGGCATTTTTCGAACATGTTGGGCGTTGACGGACTACAGAATCTTGCGGACTCCGTTTGGAACACCATATGGGGGCGCTTCGTATTTTCCGGAACTACGAGTGCCGGGATCATTGGAATCATTTTCTTGGTCCGATTAATAAAGTTAATCGTCGATAAAATTATCCACGGTTATGCGCTGCACACCGTATATGGATGGTCATTGGTACTGATCGGAGCTATCTGGGACTCAGTCACTCATCTGCTCCTCCATTTAAAACGAAACATGGATGGACCACAGACTCGGATGATCGACACTACGGAATCTCACGATTTAGAAGAAATTCATGTGGCGACAACCGAAGACCAAGCCTCTCCAGATCAACCAACACCAGCACCAGGCGTTTTTTCATTAAGAAATTAAGCTGACAACGAGATCAACAACGACCAGTTCAATTGAGATACATTTGAGCTCTTATTAAGTACTTCAGATTTAATCATCGATTCTTTGCTACAATAATAATATGATATATATATACAATAGTACACAAATGTAATATGTAAGTTCCCTATAGATTACATATATATATATATTAGGGTGTGTCATTTTTGGGCAATTTTTTTTTTTCGACTCAGAAACAGGTTGTATACTTTCAGGAAGGTAAAATAAGAAGCCTGTAAAAATTTGAGCTCTTAATATTAATATTTAGATGCGCCTCATCGCGAATTTCTATTTCCCATTTAAATAACATGGGAAAAAAATTTTTTCATGTTTGGAATTTTATACGTTGGCAATGGCATATTGTTCGATGGAACGCAAAACATATTTTATAGAGAATTGCACGCTCTACAAAAAAGATGTCTTACATTTTTTCGATAGACATAGCCATTCTGATTATATTTGAGTTCAAAGTTCAAAATATACGAAAATTCATCTTTTTGTTAATATTATAGCGAAACTATTGACTCTGTTGAGAATCTTCGATCAACTTTTTTGTAGATTATTAAATTTACCATGAAAATTGTCTCATCCATGATTAATTAATATTTATTGTTAATTGTTCAATGCTGTAGAGACCTGTCTTCTGTCACGAAACTGGTTCTAATGGGCTGGTACTTATCATAAATAGTTACAAAAAAAATCGACAAAATACTCACGAATAATATCTTTCGTCATTTCCATTAATAGTAAAAAAAAGATTCTCAATAGCGTCAATAGTTTCGCTATAATATTAACAAAAAGATGAATTTTCGTATATTTTGAACTTTGAACTCAAATATCATCAGAATGGCTATGTCTATCGAAAAAATGCAAGACATCTTTTTTGTAGAGCGTGCGATTCTCTATAAAATATGTTATGCGTTCCATCGAACAATATGCCATTGCCAACGTATAAAATTCCAAACATGAAAAATTTTTTTTCCCATGTTATTTAAATGGGAAATAGAAATTCGAGATGAGGCGCATCTAAATATTAATATTAAGAGCTAAAATTTTTACAGGCTTCTTATTTTACCTTCCTGAAAGTATACAACCTGTTTGTGAGTCGAAAAAAAAAAATTGCCCAAAAATGACACACCCTAATATATATATCAAAAGTGACTTTCAAAATTTATACCGACATTTGATCTCAGACGGGAGGTCTTACGTCCCGACGTACCCTTACCCCAAAAATATGCAACTCCCCGAGCACCGCTGCACGACCCAAAGGGGCCAAAAGGGGCAGTCGGTGGTCGGTAAAAGGGAAAATAGAATTACTAACGTAGGAAGGGTAGACGGCACTAGTCCGAAAATAGGGGTATAAGGCTCTCCACTATTTCCGCGTCGAGAGATGCCCCCCCGCATGCAGCAAGGAAGTGGAGGAGGGCTCATTAACAGCCAATGAGCTAAGAAATGTACCCTCCTCAACTCCTTCAAAAGTGAACTCGCTAGATTTAAGATGAAGAAAATATTTTTTAAATAGTGGGAGACGATAGTTTTCTTAACCAATTAGAACCTTCGAAAACTACCCTCTCTTTACTTTGCGTAACAGGAGAAGCCGATTCTCATAGTATATAAGGATGCAATTTTTGTATTTTCATCAGTTTCAATTTTTGTAATCAACAGACGACATCTCTGAAGAAAGTAAACGTTGTGAAGTTTAAAACTTGTAAGTCTCTCATCGACCTCAACGTTCGGAACGGATGCAGTACAGTTGCATACGTTTCATTCCTTCTCTACTCAAAATCTCAGAGTGAATGCAGTACAGTTGCTTTCATTCTATTCCTACTTCCAAAAATTCGGGACGGATGCAGCACAGTTGCAAACGTTCTAACTCCTCAATTCCAAAATACGAAACGAGTGCAGTACAGTTGCAAGTGTTTCCATTATCTCCAAGACCGAGGTTCCTCGCGCAGACAGACCCAGTTTAAAACAGTGAACCAATGCAGAACAGTTGAACGCGTTTTTACTTTAATAATAACTGACTGTATCCGGAGGAACAACGTCATAGTATTTTCTCTCAAATCCAGAGTTCAGAGTTTATCCTAAACTTACATATTCATCTAAATTAATATTTATTAAACCATAACACTAATGGGAAAACAAAAGCGCGGTGGTAGAAAATACCAACTTAGGAAACTTGTAGCTCAATCCCTAAGAATACCACATCCAATTACAAACGCCCAAGTCCAAACCTATTTTACCGCCGAGCATTTGATAAATAATGATATAGTTTCGGAAACTACATCTTATGAATTAATTAAAATCGACTTTCAAATCAAGTTCTTAAAATCCAAATATATTCCGGTTACCGATCCATGATTTAACTTCTATTGTAAAAAGGAATTTCCAGTTCCTGCTCTTTGAGATTATATAAAATCGTTTTGTCACATCGTACGTTTTTGCCCGGATCCCGGATTAATTAGTTTCGACTAAGGTCCAAAATAGGGCATTCCATTTCCTAGTTCTTGTTACTCCAGACGTAACAGGGGACAGCGCAATACTGTGTGTCTGCGAAACATGGTCTACGGTTGAGAACCCGAAAATGCCAAAGCTTTTTGCCAATTACAAATATAAATTCTTCCCAGCTACTAAAGAAAAGTCTATAGGCAGAGCCAGGGGTGGCCTTGGTATTTTATTCAAGAATGACCTAGTCACTAACGTTGAATTTTTTGATACAAACGACACATGGATTATTTTCAAATCTAAAATTGAGAGTGCAACCTATATAATTATCAATGTTTATCTACGCCATATTTTTCTTGAACAGAGACTGAACCTACTATGCGACGCCATTTTGAGTATTCTAGATAAATATGACTACCCTGTAATCGCAGGTAGAAACTTTAACTCGAGGGTGGGCTTGGGAAATCAGATTAGAGAGGAAATTTTTGAGGAGCTCCCATTTATAGCTAATAGATCTAACATAAATGAAACTTTGAACAAAAATGGCATACACCAATATGAAATTACAGGTTAAAAGTATTGGTTACCGAAAAAATTTTATATTGGTGTGTCAATGATAAGTATAGCCGCTGTAATATATTTTCTGTAATATCCAACAGCCGAGGAAAAACATCCTTGCCTTAAGGGGTTACATGGGTTTCGTCGGGTAAAAAAAGGCCTATTTTCAATATTTTTTTTTCTATGTAAAAAATTATTTATTTAATTCAATTGTTTTTCTGTCTTATAGATACATATTTAAAGAATAATTTCTGAAATTTAAAAAAAAAAAAATTAAAACTCCTCCATTGTGACGTCATTTCCGGTGACCGCTCGGAAAAAAGGTGCGTCCGCGTTGTTAGCATAACTCCTGACAAAATCATCTAAAATGAAAAAACAAAGATAAGTGTATTAGTTAAAACCATAAACTTGTGCTTGAACGAAGGAAAGAAAAAAAAAGTGAAAATTGGAATTTTGGCAGACATTTTTCCCAAAAAAATGAAAATTTCGGTCTAATTTGCTTGACATTTTGTTTTTTTTTTAAATAGTTGTAATTGAAAAAAAAAAAAATCCTTCGTCCAAGCACGAGTAAATTGTATCTCGAACACCTGTGTAAAATTTCATCAAGATCGGTTGAGTAGTTTCCGAGAACATTTGACAACCGACTTTGAAAACACGGTTCCGAGATAAACGCGTTTAAAGTTTTGAGTAACAATAAAAGTAGAAAAAAAATGTTTTTTGTAACTTACAGTGAATCGTCAATTCCTGGGCCATAAAGTAAAGATCCTGCAGCAGTTGCAATGTCCAGGGCATCCTTTTGCTCCTGTCGATGACGGATTCTGGCTTCGCGAGTCTCGCTCGCAGATTTTTTTTCGGCTGCGCACACACGGTTTTCATCCGAAATTCAGGCATATTCGTGGGAGTTTCGGCTTAATTTTAAATCCATACCGTGTATAATCAATAATAAAGCTGATGTTCCTTAATTAAAGATACAAGCAGCGACCAATGCCGCAATATTAACAATCTTTGAACCAGCAGGAAGTATTTTTGGAGTAATTTTCCAAATCAACTGGTTGAAGCTCTCGTTGTTATTTTGTGTGAAACCACCAACACACCGTTCGAGAAGCTCATCCTTACTGAGATCATCATATAATGGTTTCATAGCAAACAAAACTTCATCTGGTAATGTAGTATACTCATGTTTAAATGATGAAAGAGTATTTGTAGCTGATGCTCGTTGCCAAGCGCACCAAGAGTCTTGACCTTTTGGGCAGTTATCGTGCTGAGGTTTTGTATCAGTAGAGCTATAGTGATAATAGGTAGCCCATATAGCCTCTTTCATTTTTTCTACTGATTCACAGTTTCTCCTTATCGCCAAACCATAGTACACAGTTAATTTGTCTATTAGTTTACTGGTCAGTTTACCTTTGCCTGGAAGAATTTTTTTTTCTGTTTTTTTACCTTTTACTATTTTTTCCTCAGTTGTTTTCTTTACTAACTCACGCAAACGGGTCCCCATTCTTTTTTGCACGTGTCCAACGCATTTTTTTTTAGTGATAACAAAATCGTCACCGTAAGGTTGGCCTTTGAGAAAACCAGAGTAGGTTTTTGAGTCCCCATCTCCTATATATTTTACGAACCTCAGTCCATATTTGACAATCGAGCGTTTAAACATTTTAATAACCGATGAGACTTCCATGTTTCCTGATGCTCCAGTGTGATTGGCGGTGCATTGATTTGTTTCAATGTGTTCTTCTTTCCATTCTTCATATTCTGCAGTATCTAATTTTTTTTTTCCAGCTTTCACATAACTTACAATAAGAAGATTTCACCAACACACCCAACACTTTTCCCGAATAATATCCGATTAGTGAACTCACACCATATGGTGATGAGAAACCACGTTTCTTCCAGGTACCGTCACCGGAAACACTCACATCTGTCGTATCTTGTAAATCGTTTTCAATATTTGCAAATTGTTTTTCTTCTTCAGCAGCAGATGAGAATAGAGTCTGAGTAACTGTCTCAATACACTCATGTATTTTATCAATATAAAAATCGTATGTAGACTGGTTTAAAAATGAACTGCTTATGTCCATCAAACCGCAGAATTTCTTGCATCTGGCGAGCCCTAAGCCCAATATTCTCATAACAAAAATGAACCGGCGATTTAATTCCTACATTCTTCCGATTTCTTGACAAGATAAAATATATTTAGGATCACGTCGTTCACATTCTACTACGATTTTATATCCCAGACCAAATTTCGAACATTGCTTAAATTGTACTTTCCCATTACACAATTGATCTTCATCTTCATCGTCAATAATGTTAGAACACCGCACAAACGATGAGAGAGTTGAGAAAACCAAGGCAAAATCTATGATTGAATATTGGAGCGTATCCTCTTCTGGCACGTGCTCTTTATCATCACCTTTTAATTTTTTTGCTGAGGTGCTCGTGAAGGAACTATCATCAGTTTCCGGATCTTTAGGATTAAAAGACTGTCTCCTTTTTCTCGGTCTATCTTTTCTACGAGCTCCACGGGTTAACTGTTTTCTTGAAATTTTATGCATTGTTTATCAACTTCACAAATGACACCAGATATCCGCAAATAATACCACGTTTTTAATAAATTATATGATAGAAACTTGAGATAACCTCAAATGAACCTCGTCCTTCAAGAAGTAATCACCAAATAAAATATTTCAAACTATTTTTCCTTAGAAAGTGAAAGTAATATACAACAATGACAGACAAACAATAGACGTGCAGCTGCTCACTATACCTGAGGCGCGCTGACCCTTCTATACCTGACTTGGAGCGCACACCTTCCAAAGGTTGTATCTCCAAAACTATTATTCGGATCGACTTGAAAATTTAGGACAATATTCTTGAGATGTTGTAGAAATTAATGAGCCGAAAAAAAATCTATTTTTTGAAACCACGAAACCCATGTAACCCCTTAAATTTCGAAAATTCACTTAAGCGTTACAAATTTAATTAAAATTAATATTTGAATTCAAAATCCATAAAAAAGTAATCACCACGAGTAGGTCGTTTAACCCCTTAAGGTAAATAATGGATATTCAAAGTATCTACTTTGAAATTTTACTGAAAATATACATTTCGGATTTACAAATGCGAATGAATTGCGAGGATAGAAAATCTATACAAGAAATAAAGTATTCTTGCGTTATAGTCAGATTAAGCCCTTATGAATGCTCTTTGTCAATCAGAAAGGGTAAATCATTTCATCTTTCGTCGCCATCCTTTATGTAAGGCAAGTTTACCTCCTTAATTACCGGTAATTCGTCAATTTTCATTTACTGGTAATTCATTTTCAATAATGAGAATATTTCAAACCAATATTCACTTGAAAATTGCGCGAGATGAGGTTCTATATAGAAATTCATATATTGATATGAATGGGGTGCTTTACCCTCTTGAACATGGTTTCCCGCAAAAATGCAAAAATACGTAAACTTTTATTTTACTAGCCCTCTCAAATGATACCAGTTTCATGAAATTCCATCGGAAAGTATTTTGAATAGGGTGAAAAAGAGATAATTTAGGGATAGTTCACCCCCACAAGAAAGAATTTTTTTTTTTTTTTTTTCAGGTGAACTTTTCATTACTCGTGATATGGAACATTTCAGTTTTTGTTTCATTGAAATCGGTCGATCCCTTCTAAGTGAAACTGTATTATCACCTCTCTAAATGCCGAACTTTGGGGGTTGATTTCACCCCCTAAAAACGTTTTTCCGCAGATAAAAAAAATATGTGTCTCGTAGTTTTTCAAAGGCTACAACATGGTTGAGTTTCATTGAAATCGGAGAGAGACACTTAAGTGACGTTCCTTGTTAGACCGATTGGTGAAGCCCAACACCACCGGCACACTAAGCGCCACTACCCTGGTCGAGCATGCCATCGATGTGCAAAACCATCCCCTCAGCTATTTGCTAGCGCCCCCGTACCATCTCCCCTTCCCTGCTCGCCACCGCCCACGCGGAGGTCGACAAGATGCTCCGTGAGGGGGTGATCGAGAGGTCGAAAATAGCCTCTGGCTGAGTGACCCTGTAATTATCCCCAAACGCAACGGCAAGTCCCGGTTCTGCATCGACTACCGCGTTGTGAATAAAATCACAAAAAAGATGCCTACCCTCTTCCCAACGTCGACCAAATCTTGAACGGATTGAGACGAGCCCGCCATGTCTCCACACTAGACTTGAGTCAGGCCTATTTTCGAATCCCCGTATACCCTGCTAGCCGCCCCGTAACTACCATTGCTGTCCCGGGTCGAGGCTTATGCCAATTCACCCGTATGCCCTTTGAACTGACGAACGCCCCCACGACTTTCCAGAGATTGATAGACAGACTAATCCTGACCGAGTGGGAACCTCGCGTCTTGCGTGCCTTGACGACATCATTATTGCTACCGAGACTGAGGAACACCACTACCGATATTTCGAGCTGGTCCTTAAGGCCCTGAAGAACGCCGGGTTGGCGATCAACTGTGAGAAGAGATTTCTTCTGCCCCGAGAAGACAGTCGTAGGGTATGTCATCACGAAACACGGACTCAAGACGGAACCTGACAAAATTGCCCGTATTCTGGACTACCTTGCCCCTACAAACATCAAGCAGCTGCGGAGATTTCCCGACATGATGGGCTGGTATGCTCGCTTCATGGTAGATATCTCCTAGGTGAAGATTCTCTTAGTGCGCCTCCTCGAGAAAGGAAGAGAGTGGCACTAGGGGACGGGACAATAACAGACCTTCGATCCGCTCCGCCAAGTCCTCCTTCGAACCTCTGTCTTAGCCCGCTCTGATTTCAGTAAGCCCTTTGCCATTCACACTGACGCCAGCGACTACGCCGTCGGCGCTGTGCTGGTGCAGGAGGTGAATGCAAAGGAGCATCCCATTATCTTCTGTAGTCGATTCATGTCCCGAGCCGACCGCAAGTACAGCATCACCGGGAAGGAGTGCCTTGCGGTGTTGTGGGCAACAAAGGAGTTGCGGCCGTACATCGATAGAATAGCCATCACGGAGGTCACAGACCACAGTAGCTTGCCCTGACTCCAAAACCTCCGAGATCCCTCTGGTCGGCTAGCCCGATGGGCGCTGTCTGTGCAGGATCTCGACATGGAAATAGTTCACCGTAAAGGATTCCTAAACGTAGTACCTGGCACGCTTTCCCGGATGTTCGAAGGGACCATCGAAGCCCTGGCCGCCCAGGTCGACTCCATGGATCCTTGGTACCACGAACAAATGAACAACGTCCACAGCCTCCCCATATGTACCCTGACTGAAAGATCGAAGACCAGCAGTTGTTTCACCACCGGCCTCACCCCCTGGTAGAGCCAGCCCTGAATGACTTGGACGCGTGGAAAATTGCCCGTCCTAATGATGCCCATCAGACAGCCTTCCGAAATGCCCACGAATACCTTCAGTCCAGCCACCTCGGAATCGATAAGACTTACTCGCGCCTAACCCAAGATTTCTCCTGGCCCGGCGTTTTCCAAGACGTGGTGCACTTCGTAAAGTGGTGCTCGGTGCATCAACTCCATAAAACCTCCCAGGCAGCACCTGGGTGAAATATGCGAGAACGTACCATCGAGGGTCCCTGGGCTGTAGTAGCTGCCGACGTCATGGGCCCATCCCCCCACCCGTAACAGCCGGAACCGTAATGGTATAGTGTTCCAGGACCTCTTTACCAAATTCGTGGAAGCTAAGGCCCTTGGGGCAGCCACAGGCTCCTCCATAGTAAAGGCCCTCGAAACCCTAGTCTTCACCCGCTGGGGATGTCCCCAATTCTTGCTGACCGACTATGGCACAGAGTTTGATAACAAACACATGACCCGCCATCTCAGCTAGTATGGATTACGCCAAAGTACCATGCCCAAGCCAACACCGTTGAAAGGATAAACAGACCTCTCAAGACCGTGATTGTCTCATACGTCGAACATGACTACCAGAACTGGCACCTCCATCTGCCGGAACTTTGTTTTTCCCTCAACACCTCCATACACTTTGGTCAAAACCCAAGGCCGTTCAAGAGCATAGGATAACCTTCCGCCCTCACTCCTTGTTAATGGAGCGGACCCCACTGTCTGGAATGACAGGATGCAACGACTCCCCCTCCTTAACAATATAGTTCATCGAAACCTATCGCAGGCGACAAAAAGACAGGCCCGCTACCACAACCAAGGTAGGGAAGACAGGGAGTTCCAGGTCGGGGGCATAGTCCTGCGACGGAACCGTGTCTTCTTGTCGGCCGCACAAAACTTTGCTCCAAGAAACTATCCCCCGTGGTCTGTGAACTACACGTGCCCCTGAAGAAAAAGTCGGTTAATGTCCACATGAAAGACCTGAAACTCTACCGACCCCCGATCGCCTCCGATGGAACCCGAGACGTCCTGACTCCGACCGTAGCGACCTTTGAGATAGAGTTAGCTCCACCCCACGACGCGTTAAGCTCCGACCTAACTTGCGCCCCCTTATTATTGCAGAAAGTCGGGATCCAAGAGATGGAGAGGAGCGTGGGAGGTCCAGTCGTTCAGGAGAGAAATGATGAGAACGACGAGGAGGGCGGGCATCGGATACCAGCCGTTCGCGGTTCTTCTCTCTCCCACATTGCAACCTGCCCTGAGAGCCCTAGGACAGACCCCCCGGTTTGACGACCCCGTGGTCGCCCCCGAGGAAGTCGCACAAAAAAGAACGCAGCGCCGAGAGGACCCATTCGGGATTATATTCTCCAGGAGCGTGCCCTCAATCAATGCCCACCCCTTCCCAATCCCCCTTATATCTGTCATCGTTGGGTCACCTCCGTCGAGATCTACCTGGCCTCTACCCACCGCCCCCCGTCCTAAAGTCACCTTGATTCGCTCCCCAATCCAACCCCCAGCCCCCAACAAAGACACCGTCGTCACTCACTCAGCCACCCCATGGATCCGTCAACAACCCATATCTAATCCCCCAGAACCTGCCCCTCTCCACCACTTAACCCCCCCCCCCCCCCTCCAAACAAAAACACGATCCTCAAGGAAACGGCTTCCCCTATCCGCGTCGCAGTTCTCCAAAAGATTAAGTCCCTCATGGCAACCCCGGTTTCCCGCCCAGAAGACGCGTCCCCTTGACATCCCCTCCCTCAGGCCCTTGAATACCGTCCCTGATGTCCCTTATCCTCCGCCCTGAGGGTACACACCCATTCCTCCAACCCCTCGAATAATGCCTCTAATGGCCTCGCCAATCTTTCGCTCCGAATCCTTCCCGACCTCAGAAACCGTTAAGCACGTCACCTGCGGACACCACGAACCAGCCGCGCGGATAGATCCCCTGCTTCCGCTGCTGGAGCTGTGGCCAGCCTAACGAGCTGGTCACCCGCTACCCCCGCTAAACGACCCCAGCAACAACAACCCTTGTTAGCCCTGGATACGCCTTCGCCCTGACTTCTCAAAACGATCATTTTCTTTTTATTTGGTACTGATCGGTACAGTACCTCAAAGCCACGTGCCGAGTATTTTTAATGGGTAGGAGAAACTGAGCTGTGATAGCCATAAGTCTTTTAGTTTATGTTGATGTTTTTGAGCTCTCTTACCTACGTTTTTTTTAATTATACGGAATAAAATTCTCTTATATCTGATTCTGGTGTTAAAACGAACCCTATACCCCACCAACGCTGTTCACCTCCCAAAATACCCGCAATCTTTATATCCCCCCCCCCCCCCCTCCCGTCGTCCACCAGCAGCCACATCCGTCCTCTCGGCTGAAGTACTCGAGTCGTACTTTCGTTTCAGCAAGTTGGTAACACGGTGCACGTTTGAAGCGCACGCAGTTCAGCTGAAGGCCACCACTCACACGTACGTACTACAAAATGTATAACGGCATATAAGAAAACTGGGTATTTTGTGATCCCCCTTCGTCTTTTTCGTCGCTCTAAATGGATAGATGTGTGTTTGAATAAATGGCACAGGGCACGAGGGCCGTTACTGCTGGGGATAAGGCCCGTGGTGAGAGCGTAGACAGAGGGGACCCGCACGTCTAGCGCGTCCCTGCCGCCTCGCTGTCAATCACCACCGCCGCCGCTTGCGACGCTCGACCCGCCGGCCAATTCCCAGGCGTGCGGCCTCCCATTCGTTGAGTCCACTAGGAACTTCCGCGGGAGCCAATCACCGATGACCAGAGTCTCCAATGAAGAAGACGCCGGCCGGTACGTCATTTCAGCTGAGCTTTCTGCACGTGTGGACGCCATTAATCACGAGAGATATTCACCAAGAACTTTAAGAGTACTAAGGATTAATTTAGTACAGAAGCCGAAGAAAAGTGAGTACTTAAGTGCATTGACCTTTCTGTTCCCGAGATTTGTGCCATACCCCTCACCATATTATTTATTCAGTGCTAGTTAACCCCCCGTTTTCCTAGCACGTGTGTGCCGCCATAACAGATGCCGTTAGCACCTGTTGCGTTCATCGGTGAGTCTCGTGGTGGTGGTGTCGGTGGTGTTCTCGTGCGTTGATAGAGTTAAGCCCCCAATATCGTTCCGTTACATGAATTTTCTCCAATTATTTTATTGGGTACGCCTCCCCCGTTATTCTCGGTTTGCTCGCGTTATTGAATTTTTTCCGTGTTGCGCCCCAGGGGACCGAGGTGATAATTAAATAGCCGACGAGTTTGGGAATTCACCCCTTGAGATCCCTCACCCCTCTGCCCTTTAGCCGTGCCCCATTTCTGCGATTATTGTTTTCTTTTTCTTGAACTGTTAGATTACCGGGTCAAGTGACCGGTACCCATTTCGTTACTGCTCGTTATGTAGCTGGCGCCCGAATTTTTGTTATTTTTATTATTCAAATAAACTTTCGTTGGTTATTTTTGCCTTGGTATTTTTGGCATTATTATTATTTATTTTAACTAACCCCTTCCCCTCCTCATTTAAAGGGATGCCGGTTATAGTATACACGTTGTCTTGGATTATGACTGGGGAGTAATCGTTTATTAACAATGTATATTGCTTTGCTGAGTATCATGAAGTAGCTCATCACTGGATGAAGTTATGATTTTGTTGAAAAAGTGCAAAATTTCGGAGGAGTTTTTAAACGCCAATTACCATATCTTCTAAACGACTGACGGTAGAACTCTCGTTTTCGTCTTAAAACAATTATTTTTGACTGCAGTGTCTGATTGTATCTAAAAAAGACTTGAAAACGCTATCATTTTATCAATCTAACATATTGAGACGATTTCAGGTTTTTTCAAGAGTTAGAGTGAGCTAACAATTTACTATTGCTTGGGAAAATCTATGGAAGTTAAGAATGAGGGGATGGTATCGTGTACTGGACCTGAAGGAGAGGTTTTTGTAAGGAGGGAATAAACCTCAGATATCCGTTTTAAGCAAGAAGGCAGGATATTTAATTCATCATCGGTTTAATGATAAAGGGTGATGAGAGATGGTTCTCAATAGATAGTCCGAGTTATAGGCAATCAGCTCTTGAACTCGAGTTGATCAATTATAAAAGGAAGTTAATGCGGGAGTATCCCGAGAATGTAAGCAAATGACTCGAAAATTCACGTGAGAGGATAGGCGTCGTCACGCGGAACGTTTACGCTCATATGCAAGTGATTTTACGTTAATGCGTGCTTTCTCGAATAGGACTCTAGCCTTATCTCAATGATCATTGGATTTAACGGTTCCTCAGAATAGTATTTCAAGATACTAGATTCCTCATATGAACATTTCTTGGGTGTAATTTCAAAGATATCGCAATTTTTTATCGAAATACTTTTGAGTCGAAAAAGAGGGCAGTTAATGAGAGAATGAGGGATGACAAAGATAAGCTATTTATGCAAATCTAGAATCCGATTACTCAAAACGAGAATAAAATATACGAGTTTACAGGATGCGTTTTACTTGATTCTATTGGGACAATTATAGTCGATATGATAATTGTGCGAGAGAGATAGAAAGCGCTTGTGTGTATGTGAGTCGTATACGTGTGTTGACAATCTGTGAGCGTGGCGGCCGTCAGGCTAGTATAGCTGAAATACGTGACGCGGGCAAGTGTTGGTGCGATACCAAGGCTTGTGCGCATATACGGGTGAGGAGCGGTGTTTATCTTAGTTTTTGTATAGGTACCATCGATAGACGGTGCCGGGCGAATAACTTCGGTCTCTGTCTTACAAGACGACGGGTATACGAAATACTCATCGACTTCCAGGAAGATTTGCGAAGATGAGGCAAAGGAGTGACGGATGTACCAGTGTCCTTGCAATAACAAGGCGGGTATTTTGAAATAGTGGAATTTTCGAGGCGTGTAGGTATCGTCCCAATAACGAGGCCTACACGAAGCGTAGAAATATGCGGTTTTTTGGTAACGTTAAATCAATAGGTGCCAATGCAATATTGAGGCCTACGGGATTTTTTTAGAGGAGTATTTAGATGGATAACATCCATATGAATATTCGACGGAACATTAAGGATAGAAAAGTATAGAAGGATACTGTGGGTGTTAGTGCAATAATAAGGCCACACAGGAGCTGGGCGTGCTCACGGGAAAAACCGAATGTGAATGTGTTACTAAGGCAATCGGGCGAGCTGGGCTGTGCTCAAGGAACTCTTATAAGTGTCAATGCGATATTGACGCCTGTTTGAGTCGGAGATTATTCTAAATTTTTCTGGATAGGTCTTTTAGGTACGAAACGTAAATAAATAATGGGGGTGAGTCGTGCGAGTGGGTCCGCTTTTATGCCGAATGCCCTACTACCCGGGAGGCTGTTTCGCACTGTCCGTTCGGTACTTGAACGATTCAAATTTCCCATCTTTGACGGGGGCGATGTTCCTCGCTAGCCGTTGCGGTTCGGTGCGCACGGTTGAACGTTAGGATAAACGTTATCCGCTAGTTTCTCGCCGGGGGTAAGGAGTTCCGTTACAATATTAACCTAAAAAAAAGTGGCTAAACCAAGTTGGCTCGAGTAAATTATCTGCGGCAGTGTAAATGTACTTGTCTCGAGATGCTGCCGCATCTCTTGATGAATAGGGTGATAAATCAAATCTAAATAGTAGTAACTGATACCACAATCGCGCAGATCAGTTAAATTGTCATTTTTATTGTATATTGATTTTTTCTTAACGATTGGTTGATCATTGGCAGCCTATACTGGGCCAACGATGATTGCATTTAATAGTCAGTGCTGGAGCATCGACAGCTGTCAGTACTGAGACGATATTACAGGCCAGCGTTGGCCTGCTGGTCAATTTATACATGTGTCAGCAACGGGATGCTGGTTGATCAGAATTTGGACCAGAATTGGATTTTAATCTTGAGCCAGAGTTGTCGAACAACGACTGGGTGCCAAGCATCCGCCGCGCGTCACATTTATATATCTGGCCCAGGAACAATTGTCAAGGATCGGCGAGTGGATTACGATATATGCCCAGTGTTGGCCTGATGGTCAATTCCTACATGGGACATGATGTTTAATAAATTATTAGGCGTCATAGAAATTCTCCGGTTGTTGGTAACATACCACTTGCTGAAATATATATCCTTTACATTCCATTCGTTAAATCAAAACAAGTATAATTTGCTGCATTTGCAGGTTAAGAGGGGATCTTGCTTTAGAAAATTTAAAGATAGATTTTTTTGAAAATTTTTTTCGAAGTGAAAATTAATGTCCCAACTCAGCGACCTTTGGTGTATATTTCCTTATGTATTTGGAGTATAAACATGATTATTTTATAGACGATACTGTGACAGGAGGACCTAAAAACAAAATTCCCTCGACGTCACACGCCAGAATAGCGCCTCGAGAGCTATCGCGAAATAAATATTTTAATTAGGCGGCATCGTTGAAATTGTATTTAGAGCGCATGCGTATTGTCAAAAATTGAATTGGGTGAAACAGACACCGAACTAGGCCCTGATTGGACCAATATCATACGAGCCGACAGCGTACGCGCTAAAAGATCGATGTCGTCAAGAGCCGGCTAACAGCAAATATCGAGCGAGATCGAAAAAGACTTCGCTATCCACCGTATTTGCGGAACGACATCAGGCCTCGAGGAGAATTGTTTATTGCACCAAAAGACTGAGGAAACAGTCAACCTCCATATACAAGACAGTGAGACAGTAATTGTGAGCGTAGAGGAATTGACAGAGATCATAATAAAGTTGGATTTAAAATACGTAAGTAGCGTTATATGATTTATATTCCGAGCCTACTTTGATTCTATACGTCCTTCCTTGGGTCTTTCCATTTACCCTCCCTGTAGATGTCAAATACTAAATGAGCTAATCTCAAGATAATTTACTAGACTTCAAAACTAATTGGCGCCCTAAATAGTCCAAATTTAGACAAAATTAATTAGACACATAGAATTTTATTGACATACAGAGCCTCGGCAGCCGTTGACCCAGGCCGCGCCGAGTGCGAGCTTTATTAGTCTTTGAATAAGTTATTCATAAAATAAAGTCCCTTCCTCAATACATAATAAACGGCAGAGTAATGAGCCCTTTCCGTGAACGCACTGCTACTATAGTTTCCAATTGGTAGACGGGATAGCAAAAAAACTAAATGCCCTATGGACTCAAACCAAAGTTTTTTCTCTTCAGTATTGAATTGTCTTCTAGGTGAAAAAGGAAAAGTTTTTTTCAATGAAAAAACAAAAATAAAAATAAAACACTTAAATGTGCTGTAAAAGTTATTTAAAATTAATTTTCTAATAATTTTGTTAGTTCATTTAGAAGATAATTTAATACTGAAGAAAACAAACTTTGGTTTGTGTCGATAGGTCATTTAGTTCTTTTGCTATCACGCCCGCCAATTAGAAACTGTAGTGGCGAGGTGCTCACAGAACGGGCCCATTACTCTGCGGTTTATTATTGTATCTACTTTTGAAAAATCATTTTTATACTTCAAACATATACGAATGTATACCGCAAAGCTCGCTGGGCTAAGTTGTTTTTGTCCCTTCCAAAAAAATTCTCGAAAAAAAACTACTTTTTAGCCTATTAAAGCAGGATCTCCCCTTAATAGATGGGTCCAAAGCCGGCACCTTACATTGCAGAACCTAATTAGAGATTTACATATGAGAATTCCAGTTTGCAGTTCACTCCAATTGTAATGGTGCAGTTTTCCTTAGTTTCTGATGTATCCTCGTGCAGCAGAAACTCAGTGAAACTACAGATTCCTGTATCGACCAGGATATTCACAGTTTCCCTGTAACCTAGCACAAATATGATTCAATAAGGTATTAGAATAACTAACCATGTCTAACATTCCAAGGGGCATCAAGGAATAAAGAGGAAAATGAAGGAGACGTGATAGAAAAAACTGTAATAGGCATACTTGAGGAATACTTTTTTTTACAAATACTTATATGCTTTATTTTATATTATAAGTATTTTTACAGATACTTATTATGCTTTATAATGTGAGTATTACTTTTTTTCTTTACATTCTCTTGGTGTGCTAGCTCGAGTTTCTGAAAAACTATAACGGGTGCAAGAACAGCATTACCTGGAAGTTAATAAATTCCGTATCAATCTAACCACAGTAACGAGCTTTCCTAAGCTCAATATTTGACTCAATTGAATTTCACTGTTGTTTATAGAAAATTATATTTTATCAATTGAAAATGAAACGACTAATAGAACGAACTAATTACCCCCAAAAATAGAAATCTCATAGGACCTCTTAACACATGGAGCTCGAATTGAATACCAATCATCGAAAATAATTTGAAATAATTTCAACGCTTTGACTCAAGCCGTTTCCAAGTGATATATGTTTCAATTTTTTTGTCGGTAGTAGTGAGATCTGGCTCAAGATGAAAAATATTTTCGACTTTAGGGAACGGTATTTGACCTGATAAAGAATACCTCATGCCCTATTTTCTTCGAATACATTTCATATAACAATTGATTGAATTCCAATAATTAACATGATGATTAATATTTGCCTTGAATTACCTACGTTACCTATAAGTTTTTTATTACAAAATGCTATCTTACCGCAAATCTAAATCATGGTTTCAGGTATTTGTATATGTCTATAATTGTTAATTCTTCAGTGTGCACGGCTGCGAGGGTATTATTATGATTATTAGTTCCACACCAGAATAACCGCCAGGATAGAACACAGTATTGTTTATCAGATTGTAGTCACCTGCATTTTGCGCTAATCTAAAATTCACTTTTTTCAGGAGTGCACCTTGGTAAGTTTGTACATTCAAAGGAAACTAAAAACGTTGGCCGAAGAACTTCCCGAAGGGATGAGTTCGATACGTTTCATCACATTTCACCAAAGACGAATTGTCATAGTTCTTCCCACGTCAGCGATCTGCGGTTTTCTCAGTGATGCGATGGTAGAGTGCAAGCACTACAAGGCATAATACAAGATTCACAGAGTTAGCTGATCGGCAGTCAGCATCGCTGTAAATGGAATCTTTCGCAACGTTGAGTAACACAGACGCGTCCGCAATACCTTCCGATGAACGAACTAGTAGTATCCATTCACCTGCGTGCCACCACTGAACGCTCTCGAAACGTAAAGTACTTTTGTAACAAGCCTCCGTTTCACCGTCCTGTAACATTTAATTCGAAATCGTCATATAAATACAGTGTTAGCCATTCTTTGATACGGAGAAAATTATAATTAAGATTTAATTTGCTAGACATATATCTGGCTCAGCTATATGTACTTGTCTCAAGACACTAGCGCGTCTCTGAATGCGTAAAGCAAATGGAGGGTGTGTTACAGGTGACATTGAAGTGTGAACGACAGTTTTTAAATCAAAGTAGTTGCAAAGTTTTCATTGATAATATTGGGTTTTCTTTTCGCTTGAAAAAAGTGATATCGTTCAGAATCTCGTGGAACGAGACGCGATATCATCTCGAAATGAGTACATGTATACTAGACTGGGCCAAAAAAAACGAACAATATTTTTGAAAATGGTACTCTGAAAATATTGTTCATGATTACAAAAAAAAATTATCCTGAAAGTTTGAGCCCTTAATATTAATATTAAGGGGTGTATCATTACAACTATCGATTTTTTTACATCTACCGTATTTATTACCCAAAACTCGTAGATTATGAATCTGAAAAGTTTGATCTATTAATATTTTTGACCGAAATTACATTTCCTACAAAAAAGCTCTCTCAGTAAATTTACGTAGAATGATCCGGTCCCTTGTAATCGCGCCTCAAACATTGATTTGTTTTTTCAAATTTTTGTATGAATTTGTTATTTTTGTAACTACCAGACAAATTAATATTTTCAAAGATCAAATGATTATTCTTGTGGGAAATCTGATGCTCTACAAAAAAGGTATCTTAACATTTTTCAGAAAATTCACGCCTTCAAGAGTTATTTGACATTAATATAATTAAAATCGACATAAAAAATGTCGAATAACTCTTGAAGGAGTGAATTTTCTGAAAAATGTTACGATACCTATTTTGTAGAGCATTAAATTTCCCACAAAAATAATTATTTGATATTTGAAAATATTAATTTGTCTGGTAGTTACAAAAATAACAAATTCATACAAAAATTTGAAAAAATAAATCAATGTTTAAGGCACGATTACAAGGAAACGACTCGATCTACGTAAATTTACTAAGAGAGCTTTTTTGTAGGAAATGTAATTTCGGTCAAAAATATTAATAGATCAAATTGTTCAGAATCATAATTTACGAGTTTTGGATAATAAATACGGTAGATGTAAAAAAATCGATAGTTGTAATGATACACCCCTTAATATTAATATTAAGGGCTCAAACTTTCAGGATAATTTTTTTTGTCATCATGAACAATATTTTCAGAGTACCATTTTTAAAAAAAATTGTTCTTTTTTTTTGGCCCAGTCTAATATATACAAATTTTGACTGTTAATGCCGAAGCACTTTAAGACTTTCATACGATGGCTAATTCATTTTGTCAATATTTTGACCGAGTCATCTTGTCATACAAATGTATTTAGAGGGCAACCGACATATTTTTTTTTGCTGTTAATTGCATTAGGTAACAATACTCGATAGAGATGAACCTGTATAATGTAGCTAGGTAATATATATCGCCGTCGATTTTTATATTTCAAAAGTGCGATTTTTGTTTAAGTTTCTTTCACATGTCACAGTAAGGTGCTGCGTAACAACGGCACCGTAAAGAAACTATAAACATGAGTTGGAACAAGGCTACTGCGCATACGCGCCTGTAGTTTTTTCGTTATTTGTTTTATCTGCTGTAACGTAATATAATATTACAATTGAACCGTGAATACTAGAGTGCTAAGAAAACGCCACAATAAACAAGGTATCAGAAATGTATATCGCAGTTTGTATCAAGTTTAATTATAATTTCAGGACACTGACACGGTAATGAAGACTCTTAAATTTTTTGATCAATTCAGTAAATCTATTCACTAAAATTCTCTGGTTGACGTGGAATCTCTTAGTCTTGGCTTTGTACAACATGAATTTCGTAACGTAAAAAATGATACGAACCATGCTTAAAAACGAGAACGAGTGGTTATTGTTTCAATCATTCAGGATTGTCACGCATCCTATTGACACAATGTAATGTAACAATACCACCTTTTATATCATACCAACACACTTTTATACTGAATTAGAAATAAAAAAAAAAACAGAGTTCTCTAACTTCTATGCGTGATCATTTTGATAGATTTATAAGTTTATAAGTTTTTATTTGCTCTGTTGTGCCCCAAACGTAAACGAACAATCGTTTGTCCAAAATTCGTGCTTTTGAACGTTCGAAATTATCCATGAAAATAATTGTCATTAGAACTATTTCTACATGATAATATATGTTTTTAAGGATAAAATAAATCCAACGAATGGAATTTGCAAGTATTTTCTTGATAATTCGAGGCGCAACATTGCTCCCCCCTTTAACAAAAAATTGGAATATTGAAATTTTCGTGTCTAATTATCGCTGCAAAAATTATATGTAATTTTCCTACAATCTTATTAATCTCTGCGCCAAACCTTGGCCCAGGGATGGGCAATTTGTATTTAAAAATGAAAAAAATACAAAATGATTTTTTACTTATTATTTATTTTTGCTTAAAATAGTGAGTTGCTTTTCATTCAATATCTTTTTAGGTATAGATAATGAGTGATTTTCCATTCATTATCTTTTCAGTTTTAACTAATTTTTTTTTTCCACTCATTATCTTTTCGAATTCAAATAATGAGTGGAAATCCACTCATTATCTATTCAAGTTTAAATGATCAGTGGGAATCCACTCATCATTTAAAATTGAAAAGATAATGAGTGGGAATCCATTCATTATTTATAATTGAAAAAATAATTAATGAAAAATCACTTATTATTTATACCTGAAAAGATATTGAATGAAATACCACTCATCATTTTACACAAAAATAAATAATGAGTGAAAAATCATTTTGTATTAAAATCGTTTATTTAAATAGTGTTTCATTCGAATGTGCCTACCCCTGCATTGGCCTCGTATAACACGAGAGATAATCTCGTACACGATTGTTACCTCTACTTGAACCGGTTCGATTTAGCTCTGCTCGCAGGCTATCAGTACGCGGAAGTTCTGGTATGTCTACATATATTAAGTCTAGACATTCCAGGAATGGCTTCATTTATATCTTTCACCCACGCTCCGAGGTTTTTTATTCTTCGGGATTTCGCAGTACATTTAACAGCTTGATGTTTTAACTAGGACTTCACGCCCGCAAATGGTATTATTCATCGATATTCGATAGGGTAAAATTATACGGAGTTAAATAAATAGTGGGTGAGACGTAAATTTATCTTCTCTGCTGTTTCATTGGGATTATCGGCGAGCTGGTGATAGGGCCTGTTTAGGACAGTGGAGTCTGTCGACGGTTTGAATTTTCGCGAGTCAGAACCTTGCAGGGTGCGATTTTGATGATTGGCTTCTATGAGTGTATTGGTGCACAAAGATGAACTTTTGCGAATTTTTGCAATGTGAGTCCTTCTTCCGAACGCACAGTGATAGCGTGAAGATTTTTGTCGAGTAGGTGACTATTCATCAGCTGAGCTGGTTGTGATGTCAAGCTATGACACACGTGGTTCACAAGGTCAAGTCAGGTCTGTTCATTTGCATGCACTTGCAGTCGGTGCTTGATGCCTCCCATCAATATACTCTGATTATATTGTAGGGCCATTATCTACTGATGTACTTGCTCTGGGTTGGCCGCATCCGTTTCCAATGATCGATAACATCAATGATTCCAATCCATCGATGAGTCATCGACGTTTGCTACAGCGTATTGGTTATATTAGATCGCATACACTACCCATGATGTAATATATTATTGTTAACATTCTAATAACATATTTGGCAAGTGCGCGACTTTTCAGAAGTTCTTATTCGAGGTTTAGCTTGAAGAGGCTTTCTCTCCGCATGATGATAGTGAAGTCCATTCATATAACAAGTCTCCATGCTGCTGTGAGGCATTTAACCTCCTTGTATTATATACAGGATTTATTGATATAATGCATCACAGTGGTCCTCGAGCGCCTCGTGTGTTTGTGGGTGTGAAGCATATGGGGAGCAGCGCAAACCTAGAATGAGAAGATGAGAGTTAGTGGCACTCATCAAGCGTAGGACTGCATACTTACCAAATTTCTTCCCTGTTGTTGGACGGTGTTCAGCGCGAATTAACCGCCACCAATTCACTAACGCTCCAACGGAAAAAGTAACTTTAGACTTCCACTTCGAGAAGAAAAGAAATACTGCTTCAAAAAATGTTCGCTCGGGACCTATACGGCCGCGTCGTCTTGGATGACTCCATTGCAGAACGTTGGCTCTTGGAGTGGGCCTTAAATATTAGGTTTTCATATATCGACCCCTTGGAGTATATCCTGAAGTTTAATTATTAATTTTATGTATGTGCTGGAATCAGCAGCCCCAAACATCTTGAATGGGAAAGGACGTTTATCTGGGCGGCGATGAATTTCCGGCAGCATCGTCGTCTTCTCCCGGATAGTGCGGATCATGTGAGGAGGCGGTGATAAGTCGAGAAGGACGTGGCCGATATTCTGGGCTTCCGCTGACTCAAATATAATTCAATCATATTTTTTTTTCGGAAAATATGATTTATATACAATATATCACATGCGATTGAATTTTATTGTATCGTGATGTCGCGGATGTTTTATTTTATTAAATTTATATAGTAAGCAGCAGACTCTGCTACAGAACGCGGTTTTAGGAGGGAAAGACGCAGTTGACACTTAGTTGATACTGTTAACAGCGCTTATTAGACTGTTCGAAAAAAGAACAGAGTAACGTTCTTATAGAAGTTCGGAGACTTACTAACTCACAGAACAACGCGGAAGGTGTGTATAAATTGATAACGGTCGGCAAATAATAGTAGTGGGGAGGAATTTTGGGAAGACGTCTGGAAAATTCTAATTAGGATTAGAACACACGTGTGATTAAATTCCAGGAAAAGCAGCTGGCAAGCGAAGTGGGACTCATTGAGGTTACTGTGCAAAAGAGGCAATAAAATGTCTTTAGTAAAAGAAGAATTCCAGGGCGAGTCACGCATAACAAATGGGAGATAAGATAGGAATGCAGGAACTGCAGCGTACAGGAGCCTAGGCAGCGCAGGGGTCAGAGAGGAAAAACGCAGGGTGGATAGTCTCGTTATAGTATATTTTTCTTGAGATTATTGAGATAAGAGATTATCCCTTTCCTGCAATAAATTTTAACAAAAAAATATATATTTCGTTTGCGTTTTCTTTAAGTTTGAATCTCCGTCTGCGATGTACATCCCATTTCCCTTCTTTTGTTATTCTTTTTTTTTTTGTAGTTTTATATTATTTTAATGTTAATGTTACGTTAACTTTTAATCGCACTCACGCACGAAGTTTTTTGAAAAAAAGTCTATGTTCTTTTTTAGGTGGTCTGTAACGTTTTTCTCTTTTAATGAAAAATTGTCTGTTATATTTCTCAAACTTTCTTCTCTTTTTTTCTTATAGCATGCAGAGCCCCTCTTGCGCGTCTGTGCTTTGTTTTCTTATGCTTCTTTGTTCCTACCTTCATTGTTGTTAGACTACCCGTCGAAGTGAGCCTTGCAAAACGCCCCCTCCTTAATCTGTTGTGGAGAAGTTTGTGGTCATCATCGCGGTACTCGCTCTCTCTCTCTTGCTTCGACATCATAATCTTGGAGCGCTCTCTCCTTAGCCCTGCTCAGATTACGCCATGCAAATCCTTACGTAGCTTGCTTACCTTGTCTGTGTGTGTGGGCCTCAGAGCCTTCTTTTCTACGGTGGACACTTCGGCCTTGCAGACAAATACAAGTACATAAGGATATAAGCTGGTAGTTGTGTGGGGAGTGGTGCAGTATTTGAATTGTAACGCCGCAAAATTCTGCGTAACTATAAATAAAATCGTCCGCCTCGCTTTTCGACTCAAGGGCGATTTCGCAGGGTCACCATAGGAATTTTAAGCCTTTTGTTATTTTTTTTTATTATATTTTTTCATTTACAACGGAGAGAGACAGAGCCTCGGGTATGAAAAGGAGAGCTTACGATAGCAGAGAGCGATGTATTTATTAAGAGGATTCCACCTGCCTCGTCTTGGACAATTTTTACCAGTACACCGTCTCCACCGACGGGCTTCCGTCCCGCTGAGCCTCTTGGGGAAGGCCTATGGTCTTTTTCAATATCAGTACATCTGCGACGCATGGACGGGGAATTATTCGAGATTACGCGCTCGAAAAGGGGCTAGCGCATAGTCGGTAGTGTAGCGAGCTACCGAACCTTGATGCTCGGAAAATAATTTCGCTAATTTCTGCGTTGCGTGAGAGCGTTCTAGCGCTTACCCGCAATTAGGGCATTTCGAAGGTCGTTTGGTGGGAAGAAGTTCCCGTGGAAGATCGATCGCGATCTTTCCGGGCTTTTGCGTAGTCGATATCGAGCGAAGAGAACGTACCGCCCATTGTTATAATTTTGTCCCGTTGATCGTTGGAGGAATTAATCGCCAAAACTCTGTTACCAAGAATATTGTCCGAGGAGTAATCCAGGAGGTTTTCCTTTCGTCCCGGTGAGCTTTTTACGCACAATTAATTATTTCTTTTGGTCTCTCAAATTGTAGATTATTTGGTAGTTCGTTACAATCGATGAAAGTATTCAAGTTGCGAAGAATAAAATCTGGTCATGCCTTCCGTGTTCATCTCCCCGCGTGGAGAATATAAATTGTTGAAGGTCAGTGGAATATTTCGCGTGCCCTTGCAAATTGTGGGCAGGTCCTGTGCGGTGTATTGTAAAACATTTATTTCTCTTAACGTCTGAGAGTTCTTCGCGTGAGGCCTCGAACCATTTTCTATAAATTTAGCGTCCGTTAACAAATATTAAATTAGTAATATCAGACGTGTACGCGAATCGTCCTTGGGCCGACGTCCTGCAAAAAGCCATAGTTTTTAGTATGAGGGATTGTAATCAACGCCATTGTAATCAACGCATGTAAAATGTGTTAGGTAAAATAATTTCATTGGCCGAGACGTTTGTCGCCTTTAGGTATTTGTCACGCGTCCCTCGCGCCTCTTGTGAATTGTTTAATTACGAGTGCGCGCGCACGTGTGTGTGTTTGTGGGTCTAGTGGGCCGAAGTGTGGCCACTAGATTAAAGATTTTACGTGAACATTTTTCTTTATTAATTATAGCTGTTATTTATTTATTGAAGTCATACTTTTGAATTGGTTGAATGAATTATTTTCTCTTGTGAGTCTCGTAATTGATGGTTTTGTTTAATTTGATCATTTATTGGTGCGAGTTTTCGGAGGTCTTACCCCCCCCCCCCCCCCCCCCCCCCCCGCTCTACGTATTGCAGCTGACGCGTAGCCTGGGCTAATAACTGTCGTTATTGAACATTGCTTCTCTTCTAGCGCAAAAGCGCCTGGCGTCCAGTTCTTTATGAATGAAAAATAAGGAAGAGAAACAATTGGACAATTTAGGTTGCAATTGGGTTTTTCCCACGTTGGGTAAAATTCATGTTACAAAATATAGCGGACGGTAATCGATCATCTCAGTTATCTTGATCATCGTCGATGGAATTTATTAAATACTCGACCAAGGTTCCATGGAAATTGTCTAGGGCTCTCTTGCTCTGTAGATCTTCGACTGTAGGTTGGATTGTTTGATCCGAAACAACCTGAACCATCTTTTGAAAGTGTGAAACTCTGAAAATGGGACCTCCGATTCGGAAATACGATTTCGGGCATGTCGTGCCAACAAATAGTTTTCTCTAGTAATGCCCACATTGTCGACTGCTACTTTCGGGAATGCATTTTCAAGGGTATCGGTGTTAATCATCAGCAGCTTACTTTTACATTGTAGCTTGTTTTTTTTTGCCATTTTTCACAATCAGCGATATTTATATATTTTATTCATGCCCGACCATTCGTACTTGGCACGGATTCTTTTCAGCATTCTTTTTATTCCCCAGTGCCTATCCAGAGGGCCATCATTCCATTTTTTACGTATTTTTCCCCGGTCCTCCAGTAAAGGACCGTCTACGGCCATGCTGCAGTGTCCCTCGTTTTTTGTCGTGGAGGCCTCGCCTTCACTGGAGGAAAAGGCTATATTGTTTAAGGCTGGTGTCTTCCCGGTGTCTCTTTCGGTCGACACATCGCCAGTTTTCTCTCCCGCTTTCTCTCTCTAACCACGTGCTACTCCGAGGCAGCTGCCGTTATCCCAATTTACGCGGCTGACGGGGGAACAACATAACACGAGCGTCCCTGCCCAGCGTATGGTTAGCATATGTATGTATGCGCGGGTGGGTTTCTCCTCGTTGGTGCCTCGTCACACTCTACGTATTTTTTTCCTGCACCTTCTCCCATTCCTTTGAGGTTCCTATGAGCGCTGCTTGTTTCTTTAATTCGTCGTTTCCTATGTAAGTCGTTTCTTTTTTCTTATCGTACTTGGACATTTGCAGTAATACAAATGCGGCTTCGAGCATCAGCATTTGTATTTCGGTTTCCAGAATTATAGTTTATTTCGAACTCATGTCCTACTAGTTTTATTCTTCATTTCATTAGCCGTGAGCCTGGGTCTTTTAACACAAATCGCTACGCGAGAGGTCAGTGATAAATACATTAGTGCACTCATATTTGCACTTGGCCGTGCAATCCATTTTCGGATTTTATATGTGCGCATCGTTGAGTCACGTTTTCGACTGTGCGCGTCTTTCATTGAATACCGATTCGCAGAGGGTTTTCACCATTTCCTCGGTATCTTTTTTTTTCTGGCCGCGTACGCGGCATTATCTTTACCTGGTCCCGGCTACAAAGAATTAAATTCCATGTGTAGTGCTGACAGTGACTTTCTATAGCCGTACAGAGAATCAAACTTATTTGTCAAACTGTTCCGTTATATATGGGGAATTCCGTGACAAATCGGACATTTCGAATTTTTTTTATTTTCACAATTTTTGGATATGTTTGAGAATCCATCATAAAACTCCTTCGGGTAAAATTTGAGATTTCTTAAGTTACCGGTTCGAAAGTCCCTCTATTTTAGTTTTCGCTCACAACTTTCTCAAAACTGGTCGATATTCAACGTTTTATTGTTCAAAATGTTTGTCTTTTCATGTACTGTCCGATAAAAATTACAACATTTTATAAGAATTATTTCTGTGTTCTTTCTTAGTTTCAAAATTACAAAGTCGTCTTCGGAAAATCATGGATATTTTGGTTATCCTGAGAATTTTTCATGATAAGCGACTATATTTTCTGCCACTTTTAAGGGCGGTCCGATCGCGGCCACTTTATGGCAACTCTTTTTTGTTTCGATTTTCAAAGATTTGAAAAAGACATTTATTCCTACTTATCATTATTCATTCTAATCTTTTTCACTATATATTATTGTATGTCTTAGAATTTTACACAATTATAGGGTTTTTGAAATTACAAATTAATCGTCAAGTCCGTTCATAAACAATGGTGATAAAAGTATTTATTTAATCTCGTAATCATTTGAAAATTCTACATTTTCAAAACAATTTTTCTTAACTTGTTAAATTATTGAATATGTAACTAGTTTTGTTAGGAAAAATATTTATAACTTAGCACAAGGTGTCTTGTCTAATGTGCGATTTATAAAGTGCGGATAGAGCTCATTATCTGTGATGGTTAATAAATTAGCTTGACTTTGAAATAATATGCACTTACGCCCACTATTCCAAAAGTTATCGGTGATAGTGATGCCAGATGAGCGAGCAAAATACCGCGGAGGGACTTTTGATCCCCCACTTTGACGCCTGCGGAACAAAGAAATCTCGTAGTCTCCAGAGTCGTCGGTTCACAGCCGGCTTCCCCCTGTCGCGCGGCATTTCTCTTCCGTAGTATCAGTTAGCGCGATAGATTACCCTCACCGCTCGCTGGCCGGCGACTTTATTAATGTATATTCCCTCTATGTGCAGCCATCTTGACATGGTGGGGGGCCCAGGGCACTGACGGGGAGGGCCTCTGGTCAAGGGCGGCACATCCTCTCGAAAGCGTGTTGTGACAGCCCTGGTTGGTCGGTTTTTCGGAGCCGGCCACTTGGGTTTTGGCCGCACGAAGTTTCCGAGCTGCCCACTAGCCGCAGGGCAGTGACGAAAAGACGAGGTTACCATTAGGTAGCTCAACGGGTATCAGGGCACAGCACACCGCGCCGCACGTGTTTGGCACTTTATCATGTTTAAGGTGTCCGACCGTGTCTGTGCGTGGGTGCGAAGACCTCTCAAAGTTTGCCTTGCCGGTCAGAGATTATTCAAAGAGAAATACAGACAAAACAAGTATGAACACAATACACAAAACTTCTCCTCATTGACACGGCTTTTCCCAAAACATACCGGTAACAACTTAACAATTCTACATACACGTAGAATCAAAATATGCATCTGGGCCAAAATTCAGGCGGGAGAAGGGGAGTAAACCGTCCAGTGGTTCCCCATGAGTGCGTCCTCCCCTAACTTGGTGGGACATTCAAGAATGTGCATGAAGCTGGAGTAGTGGAAGGCGGGCGACTGAGGCGAACCAAAAGGGCCATTGCCTAGACCTGTCAGCGAGGGTTCGAGATTGCGGGCCGACCGCGAAGTGTCCTGGGGATTTCCTCGGACCTGTCAGTGAGATTGGTCGGAACGGGCTCCTAACGGTCTCTAAACTGTGTTATTGGAAAACTTTTGGGACCGCGATCCGACGGCTTTGCGGCCAAAAGCTCTCAAAACTGTGTCAGACAAGTTGAGGTGGTCTCTGTTGGTGGGAATTGAAGTTGGAGTGGATTGTGCTGGAAGGTGTGTCCTATCCTTGTGCACCGAAACCCCGGCGAGTCATATTTTATGACATACATCGTGACATACATCAGTCACGGCCAATCTCAGCAAATTAACTGAAATGTTCTACAAACGAAAAATAACATAGTCCGACTGTGTACCAAATTTGGTGGTGATCGCTAAAGTCGTTCAAATTTTACACCATTTTGAATATTTGAAAAAATAGCGATTTTCGCTATAACCTCCGCAAAAGTTAATAAAGTAAAACAAATGTTTGTGCCTCATAAAAATGAGATGTGCCAGGGATTTATTTATTTATTCAAAACAAGGATGCAAAGTAGAACCTTGCACATCGCTTCCTCATTTAATTTTGCTCTTCACAAAGCTTCCTTTATGGGGAAGCAAAATGTGATTAAAACAGTATATATTGAGATCCCATTATCGCATGGCACTCAAAAATCATATTTTAAATCCTAGAATCAGTGAGCATTTTTTCAGATTTTTAAAAACGGCGTTCTTGAAATTGGTTTTTTTTTTTCGATGATTTAAAAATGTTGCTGGTGATGAAAAAATCTGAAAAAAAAATTGGAGGCCTTTATGAGTCGGAAATAATATCATCATGTTAAAAAAATAATAAAATCGATGAGGGTGAGGGTCATGGCCTGCGGATTTGACGTGGAATGACCCATATATATTAGGGTGGCCCTTAATATTGGTGAAATTTTTTTTTTCTCACACACCTTTAATTGATTCGAAGTACTGATAAATGATTTTTAAAAGTGAAATCCTCTCTTAATTTTAATATTAATCCGTGCCCCAAAGGCCCTTTCAACGAGTTAAGGGGCAAAATCAGTTTAACCGCCTAAAAAAGGTGATTTTTGGGAATATCTTTAAAGAACACTGTTGGATCGAATTGTTTGAACTTTAAAGGGTACATTGCTGCATATATAATGGATACATGTTTGAATTCTTTACCGAAAATAATCGATTTCTCGAAACACAAAGTTCCTCCACTGTTGCAGTGATTGCGGCCTTCACAGTACTAGGAATTTAAGAAAAACCAAAAGTTTATTTAACCATACCGCATTGTCAGTATGAAGACCCTCGATCGTGAAAAAAAATGTTAAATTGACAAAATGGCAGAGTTATGAAAAAAAAAGTTGAAATTTCGATCAAAGATCCGATGATTTTTCGCTAAAAAAACAATTTTCATACATTCCGAATAACTAGAGGTTCACGATGTTGAAAATAAAAATCATTATTTTACACTGAATATTGTAAAATGGTTCCAAAAAATGTTTAACGAATTGTTATTAATGTAACAAAAGATTTGCATTTTCTTAATTTTTTGCTTCCTCGTAGAGGAAGCTTTGTTTTCATGAAATTTTTTTTTTCGAGATTCTCATGTCAGTATACTTAGAATCACCTCGAGAGAAGTGGTTTAGAAAATGTGTCCGTATGTGTGTGTGTGTGTGTGTGTGTGTGTACAAATGATAATAAGAAATATAAATAAGAAAAATTACGTAGAATTTTCGTTTCTTTATTAATATAAGCTGATAGTAATAATAAAATACATGACATTTTTATAAAAACATAACCCACACATACACACTCACACAGAAAAATATGATTACATTTTTTTTTATTCGTGAAACAATTAAAAATATAAGACAGAATACATATTTACAAACGAATTATTCATACACTCACACATGCATACGACTATTCTTACAACTACTTTGACAATTTTTTATTTTATTTTTTCAATTAAATACATCAGTTAAACTGTAAATATATATATTTGAACAAATGATAAAAATGCTTACATACTAGGTGAAAAAAAACTGATTATTATTTTATTATGAACTTAAAATACGGTTAAATCTAAATAAACCTATGAGAAACAACGACAATGACCATGATCGCAAGAACGACAACGAGAACGAGGAAAATTTATTTTTACACGTTTTTCGCATCTTTGTAGCCGAATGGTAGCGACAATTTGTGCGTAAAGTGACGGCGCTTGTAACACACAACACGACACGTTTTTTTCATGTTGCGTGTCACTACTTCGTGAAGGGCTGTTCGGTGAATTGACGAAAACTCAAGTTTGATTGATTCGCCGTTTTCGTTTGGCAAATCAGATTCAATCATTTCGCGGATTGACGCGAAATTGATTTTTCGTGAATTCACGTAATTCAAACTCAAACGCTTCACTTTACACTCCGTCTTGATGACTTCGTTGGGCCTCGCACTGTTAACTACCTGGTAGCCATAAAACTTGGGGCCACCGGAGACAAACGACTTTATATAATCGGTTGACTCCTTTAACTCGTTCGTCATGTCGCCAAGGAAATTACCAAGCGGAGGTTTCCATTCTCCCTGTTGACCTGTACTGACGTAAATGACCGAGTCAATGTCATAGTATAGGACGCGCCTACCTAGCCGCTCAAGATACGAATAAAGTTTCAATCGCGCCTGAGCCGTCGTATACGCCGCGATCACGACTCTCGTTTGTGCTGACGGCACCACAACCTCATCGATACACGACCAATTGGCATAGAGGACATTGTCGTTGATGGGTAGCAACCGATGCACCTCTTTGTCGTTGTCACCGAGAAGTGCCAACAATTGCTCGCGATTATTTATTACCGATGTTTGCGACAGATTTGATAGTTGACCGAATTTACCCCAGAATGAATTGAGTCAGAGTTTTGCAATGGCACGCATACCCGGATTATTCTTTATTCGTGTTAGATCGAGTTTGATGCCCTCGGCACTCTCGTAATCCGCGATGTAGCGTGCCTTTGCCTCTGCGTCAATGCATTCTGGTGGATACCCGCTCGCCTCTTGCTTAAACTTCAAAAAAGTATTTATATGTTACACAAAGAGACCACCCTCACCCGTTACCGGGTTGTACTGGGTCATCTCATACTGCCAAATATTAAATACTTTAATGATCCTGTAGCCGACGTCGATGGTTTGTCGCACTTCATCCGCCACCCAGGTACCTGTGAATACACGCCCTTCCTCGTTGTCCTCGTGCGGACACGCAGTCTGTATATGCTTTTCTGTGCACGTACGACACAACGCGAAAAGCAGTTTCTCATGCATTCGCACAGGTAGCACTCTGTGGAAGAGGTCCTCTGGCGGTAATACTGTGCAACGGATTAGACCGTTGACCGTTGTACCCACTGCTTCGAACGAACCATTCTAAAGCTCGTCGCACTTCGAATCCACATATATCTTAGGATGGCATTTTGGGAATCGGCCCACCTTCGATATATAAGGGTACAGCGAGCAAATATCAATATAATTGATTTTTTCGCTCGATCCAGCATCGTACACCGTCACAGTATTACCCGTGCGGCCACCGTAAAAACCATCGCGCGGGTTTAAACGCTCTGTCATCAAACGCGGATGATTACGCAGGAGCTGGTTAATCGCCGGATTAAATCTACACAATTCTCCAAACTCACATTCCCATATGGTTTTCAGAAGAAAACCATACGTACGAATTTTTGCATCGGATACCAAAGTCCGTTCGTACCGACCCTCGTGCGATTCGTCGTTGGCACGCGATACCTGCGTACGATTATCGGGAAAGCAACGGGGACAACCGTGCCAATAGCAACCGTGAAATTGGAAGATGAATTTATCCTCGCGCAATTGCAGATAGTCTTCGACGACCAGTCCTTCGGTGAGTCTGTGTTCCCGCGTCCTACCCGCATGCACGATTTCGTGACCTAGACCCTGCTCAACCCATAATAACCACTCAATGGCCCGTCTTGAGTGTTGATCGGCTAGTTGGTACCCACCGTTAGGTATCAGACCGATACTTTGCGGTGCAAGAAAGTTACGTCTGTAGAATTTCGAGCAGGCCGATGCGATTGTTGTTGTCTCGGTGAACGGACCGAACATTCCCGGCTTCGAGGAATATTTTCCGAATTTCCTTACACGCACGCCTCAAAATATCAACATCTAGTGAACAGTACTTTTCAATCTCAAATTGAAAGTCGAACACCAGATTTGATTGTACCTGCTGCGTGTACCACTCGTAAAAAGTATCACGTTCCGTAGGACTCATTGTGTGCGGTGAGTAGTACTCCGCAGCGAGAGTTTGCCACGATAATCCTGGTTAGCCTGCATGTTAAAGAGATGCGGAAAATATCCCTTCGCCATGAGATGTTTGAAACTGAAAGCCTCGGGAAGAGCACTCAATCGCATTCGACGATTATTCATACTATCGATAAACACCGTACGACCGATAGGCATGGATATTATCGAGTTTCCCGTGAGAATAAGTTTAGGAGTCCCGAGTTCGCTGCATCGCTCGACAACATGACGTAGGATAAACTGTGCATCGAATGCCTTGGCACTGTGCGCTATACACCCAATTTTCCGAAACGCTGTCGTGCGGCGTACTGCAAGATTTACGAGCTCTTGAACGGGCGATGCCCGAAAAACGTGTTTTCGGACACCGCACCATTCACAGATACCATCACCGCTCACGCTAGTAATGCTATCTGTGTGTTCCAAGCAGACTTCGCAGAGCTGCTGAGCCACGCAAAGCGTTACAATATGCTCGCGCGTAGTGTCTTCCGGCGATTTGCTGAAAAACCAGTCCTGACGGGTCCCGAAATCATAAAAAATGATAAGCGTTCGCTGATGCTTCGACGGATCAGCGACGACGCGAGGTGCTATCGGTTGCATAAAACAATGATCATTGTAACCATGAATATTACGGCATAGCTGGCAAAACGATTTACCACAATTATGTGATCTAATTGTGGAGTCGAATAACTTCGAGCATGTTTTGCAACAGCGCACCGTTTCGCAGACCGATTTTCTTTCCGACGATTGGGATTTAACGCGACTTTCGTGGGGCTTACGGTGATTTTCGAAACATGTAGCACCATGGAAAAATCTATGACAATCCTCGCACTCCCACTCCTCATCATCATTGTCATCGACGCCCTTGTTGCTTAACAACACACGGTGGTGAGGAGTGGCAGCGCGGGCATATACTGCTACACTTATGCTGATACAGAAAACGATACGATTTATTGCACGGAATATAATATTTACGCGTGCCACCGGCGGCTAAAAGATTGGTAATTGGTGAAAAGTGATTCGTGTCTTTGAAAAAGGCAATGTTAAGCACAATTTTCGCTGACGTGTTTTCGAATTTCGACTGCCCATCAAAAATAGGTTCCGCGCCACTACCTAGTGAATCCCAATCGTAGACAACTATGGCAATCCTCGCTGCTATAAAATTGCGCTGGAATACCTCGAATTTAGGTAGTCCACAACCCGACGCAGGGACTACGACCCGAGCGTCTTTCACGAGACGCTCAGCCTCGTCCCGTCTCGTTGAAGCTTCGATTTATTATGCCGAATACGATTATAAAAATTCTTAACTTCCATGCTTCGGTCTTGTTTACTCCGCGAATTAGCGAGGGCCACAACGAGCGAACGAGGGAAGCATAAATTGTCCGAATTTTCCATCGCGACCACAGAACGGTTAACGTCGATTTTACTTTTCATTCCTCCAGTACCACTCACGATGTCCACGTACGTTACAGTGAACACCAGTCGGTCGTATACCGAGAAGATTCTCGCGCTCTGGTTAACGCTACACATCAGATCCCATAATTGCTCCGGAGAAAAACGCCATACTGGCCTCAACGATGAGCCAGCTATACCGTCTGTCATACCCTCGGCAATAAACCCTATGCCAATCATATTATTGCTTAGTTGCCCCAGCGCAAAGTGCGCGTGAATATCAGTAATCGCGTTTCTCACCCACTCGACGAGGTTTTCATTATTTGCCACCGGCAGAAACACTAACTTCGTTTGACGGCTCATCACCTTGAAGCGCGGTGAGACCTGACTACGCGGCGCGCTTACAATCCTAAAACGCGAGCCCTCAGGGAGAATACGCGTGCTATTGTCGCGACCATTGTCCCTAAAGTGCAATCAATTTTTGTCGTTCTCGTTGTCGTTGTTCACGCGATCAATATCATTGCCGTTGTCCCTATTTACAATATTTGTTTTAATATTACTATGACGCGCATGACCGCCGCCTATTTGGGGCCAAAGGATATTGGCACTCACCAGATCGGCGATCGCTGCCCTCGTTTCGGCCTCCTACGATGCGCTCAACCCCTCGTATTCGCCAGTCGCTAGACCCACTCCAGGTAGAGCTGCTCGTAGTAGGCCTCGGTCCACAGTATCTGCTTGCGAAGAACACGCCGGCGGACTATTTAAGGCACGGGGGGAGAAATTTTTTTTGATTAGTGGGGGTGGATATTATTTACTCTTCGTTAGGGCCGGGTTCAAAATTCGAGGGTAATTTATTGGATATAATAGTACTAGTCCTTGATCCAACGTCGAACTCCTCAATACGCTGATCGTCTAACAACCTGTACCAGAACCTGTGCAGAAAATAATCTGCGATGAGGTCGAGCGATTGCGTATCGGAGCCCACGTGGTCAAGGACTTGAAGAACGGGAGAGTAGCGATGGGATGAAACAGGAACGGGGGAATAGCGATGGGGTGAAACAGGACTTATCGGGACAGGATAGTCCCCGGCGTAATTCTCTTGGTGAGAGGTAAATTATTGGATATAATAGTACTAGTCCTTGATCCAACGTCGAACTCCTCAATACGCTGATGGTGATGGGATGGGATGATGAGATGATGGGATGAAACAGGAACGGGGGAATAGCGATGGGGTAAAACAGGACTTATCGGGACAGGATAGTCCCCGGCGTAATTCTCTTGGTGAGAGACTATTGGTACGACTCTATCGTCACCGTCGATAGAATCGCCGTCTAGGCTACCCCGTAGCCAGGCCAGTACACCTAAGACGTTCAAGATATATATATATATATACCTTATATATATATACCTGTTAAATCAACCGAGGGACTATGATTATATTTAAAATAATAGCGATAATGCGATGTATATATTTTACACTATGAATACGTATGAATTTTACACATGTAGAAATTTTTAACTATAAAGTTCATATGAATTTATACTGTGAAATATATACACATCTTCAAACTATTTTTTAAATCATTTTAATAAATTAAATTAGGAGGGAAAAATATATTTATAAAAAGTTCACTTACGAGACTCTCGTAGGCGATAATGCGCGTGGTACTCCATTCCCACTCTCTCCTTCGAACATCGTTTCATCGTCGTCGTCGTCGTTGTCGTTGTTGTTGCCTTGCCGGTCTCCTTCGTCACCATCCATGTTGTTGTTGTTGTTGCCTTTATCGTTGCCCTTGTCGCCGCTGTCGTCATCGTCTTCGCCATCGCCGTTGCCCTCGTCGTCGTCCTCGTCGTCGACGTCATCATCAGCCGTGCCCTGTCCCTCGTCAGAGGTTCCCTCGTCATCTTTTTCGGCCTCTCCATTGCCGTCGTTGTCGTCGTCGCCCCTGTTGTTTATTACCTCCAACGGTTCGGGGTCCGGAGAGGCTGGAGGTTGGATCTCCATGACGAACGGATTAATCCATCCAACCTCATGGGCTTCCAGGTCACGGCCTAGACCCGAATCCTTATCCATCGCTAACCACTCCTGCTGCTGCTGCTACTGCTGATGCTGCTGTTGCTGGACCACGGGCTCAGGATCCGGCGACGCTGGATTGCCGAAATCCTCGTACTGGTTGCGGATAGGTACGATTTGATCATTGTCATCATCATCGTCATCGTCCTCACTCTCGCTTGACGATTCCGCCAACCGTACACCCCACCGCATCGCGCATTCTCAAATCGCTCCAGGAGCCCGCGGACGGCAGCAAGGTGCTCCCCGTTGCGCTCCGCTACATCTTCACATGCGATTAAAATCGCATACGTAGTCATCGAACGCACTATGCTCGTACGCACGTCCGATGACTCGTAGCGTCAAACGTCGGAGGATCGAACTCAACTCCCGTTGAGCCTCCTGCAAATTAAACAAGCGCAAACGGGACGCCCATTCCAGGGTGCAGCGACGCGCAATAACGCCGCTGCGTACACGCACTAACGCCACAGTTTTCCGGATAACCTTGATTAAATCACGGGCTCTTGAGCACGGCATTTTTTTTAAGCACTTGACACGATCAATCCAAAATACAAAAATATAGAAACTGCACTTAAAATGCTGATTTTTTAAATCAACGCACAAACACACGCAAAACTCCGAAAAATACTAGTAAGTACGAAATAAATTTTGTATTACACACTGGAAAACACACGAAACTTCTAGGGCGAAATGTGTAAAACTATTTCGTCGTTAAAGAGCGCGTAGAAGTGTCGCGAATGACTTCTTGGTAAAAAATTAAAATTATAGTAGCTTTCCAAAAGACTATATAGCCTCAAGTACACACCCACTTCAGTTTTTCCAAAGTGGAGAAAAGGGAAAAACATCGAGGAGTCGTGAAGCGGCGTTTAGCAGAAGTCCCCAAAATCTGCAAGACAATGTACTTCTTGTCGCTAGATCTGTTTCTTCAAAATCTCGCGACGTCTCGGCAAAGTATCGGTATATGAGGACAATAGGCTATGCTAAAGCGTGAGAAAAAGGAAAAAACTGGCCGGTGCCGAAATAATCATTAGAATATTGACAATACCACGGTAGGCGGCATTGTCTTTGAGGCACTGACTTGGATCCTACTGCAAACACGTCTACCTGAAATCTTCAAATATTTCAACGATGGACAGAAGATAATCCGAGGATCGAGTTGGCGTACTCCAGCACCTATACAAATTGAAGACTGTGAGATTATATTCACGACAAGTTAGGGATCGAAATCTATCGTTTTCGATCGGCGTACATCCGTGGAAGATGTTCCCACCGACGACGACATGCCCGAGAGTCAGCTGATGGAACCGGCGGAACCACCGGCAAAGAAGAAGAAGAAGAAGAAGAAGCGTCAAAACTATTCACGTGCTGTTGTAATGCAAAAACAATCGTTCGACGGACTACTCAATATCATGGTATGTACCGACGAACGTTTTAGACGTCTACAACGATATGCAAGGCAAGTGCAAAAATGCGGCGAAGTTCTTTGCGCTCAACTACTTCTACCACCAATGAAACAATCGAAAACATCGAGGAACTACGCGTCAGAGGATTTATCAAAAATAATTTTAAAAGTCCCAACGACGCTGTGAAACTTCGTCTTGATGCCGGATTTCTTGAACTCACATTCGGCATCGTATTCTTAGAGCTAACCGCGGTGTGCACTTCTTTCATCGCAAATGAATTAAGAAAAGCACTTGCTATGAAAAACGAATAATCGGTTCAATAATGATGATGAAAACGTGTGTATTGTGACGTGATTTTTTGCCACGCCACCTGCGCGAAGTGTAAACGGCGAGAAGTGTCGGATTTACGACACTTGGGTCGGTGCACGTTCGCTTCTACCAACCGCGGGTCAACAGCGGAGTCGCTCTCTATTTTCGCTCCCTACCTTACTTTCGTCAGAGCTACCTTGCGATCGGAATTTTAAGCGTTTTTATTAGACAGTAATTAGTTTCTTTAGATTTAGTATTGTTTTGACCGCTCTGTTCCCCCTCTACTGAGTCTCACCCCAACTACCCTCGACCACCGAGGGACTACCCCTCCGCCTGCAATCCGCTACTTGACGCCCACGCGCTCGCCGACCGCTCGTACCGTTACCTATCGCTCTCTTACGTTTCCGACGTGCCCTTACACCGGGGGACTTCGAGTATTTTGTTTGGATATTTGTTTTGGGCTATGGATTATGGCCCGAAACTCCAGTTTTGAATATTGGAATTCTGAGGATCAGAATCGCGGGCGGGCACCGAACAACCGTGCCCGTGGATTATGGATGCCCGGGGAGCGCGCTGGAAAATGGGCCGAAATATTACTGTACGACCCGCCTCCCCACGACTTACCAGCCCGGCGCTGGACCATCCCCTGGAGCTTGGACTGTCGCAGTCCGGCCAACCCGGCGCCTCATGAAGAAAGGGTCTAGGAGCACCAGTGGAACGAGTTAATTGCAGTGTTGCCCCTTTTGTTGTGGGTCCAATACCGCCGATGAATCGTGGCCACGAATTCCGGCGTGAGGGACTCCGCCCTCGTCCACTGGGGCCACCGGATCCGAGGGGAAGACACCCACGCTCCAGTCGTAATTTGCCGCAGAAGAAATTTGAGAGAAACGGCGATATCAACGGTGCGGGCCACTACGTCACCAGAAGTGCAGCGGAGATGTCAAACCATCGTTTGAAGCGCGCGCCAGAGCGCGAGATTCGCAGTGCGCCGCCGCACCTCCCAAACACCGTGAGAGCCACTCTCCATCGGAGCGCGTGCGCGAGCGGTAGCCGGCGAGCGGGCGGAGTGGGGTTATCGATCAACGGCCCACGAGGGATCGCGAAAATTCGCACTCTGCTGCTGACCACGTGCCCGCGAACATCTATCTTTCGGTGATAAGGACATCGCGACCATCGTCGGGACGAAGGAGATTCCGGTGAGACTCAGCCCACCCTCTAGTACTGTGAGTCAAGCAGTCTTTTAGGAGCTTGTGATCCGGCCCCGTGAGTAAGTTTTGCTTTTTGTTTTATTGAGGTTTAGTATTTGAGATTTTGAGTTTAAGAATTTTGCGTGGAGTTACTCACGGAGGACTCGGGTCACTGGCTTCCCCGGCGGCGTGCCGGGAGTAAAAATCGCCCGACAATTAATTGGTCGTAAATTTTGATTAGCTTCTGTTCGGATTTATTTTGTTCTGAGTTGTGCGTTAAGTTAATGGTTAAAGAGATTGGTTTAATCGCGTTTGCATTTGACTGAGTTAATTGTGCTATTTTCTTGCTGTTAAGAGTCAATATTTTGAGTTCCGCTATCTTTCCGATCGTTTAATTATTGTATTAGTTTGGCTCTCTGTAATTATGTTAATTTTGTGTTAGTACGTCGTGATAGTTCATGCGCGTAAATTTACTATGCTATACTGTAATTTACTATTTACTTAGTTCCCTTTCTGTTGCTTATTTGCCGTTGGGTTACTCGCCGAAGGTCACGTGGACCGGCGCGTTGTTTACATCTCGCGCGTATTGTTCGGCTCACGCTACCTCCCCTACGCTACATTACTATCTTTGTTTGAGCTGCCCGAACATTCACAGTTTAGTGTTCTCGTAAATTTTCTATGACATTATGAATCTTGCTGTCATTGATGCTACCTATAGTATGCTATACATACTATATTTCGTATGTATAATTCGTAATTTCGTAGATACCTATACTACCCCTTATAATCTTTGACTCTTGCGTTTTGTCGGTTACTTTTAATTTATGATTACTTTGTTATTATTTTGTTATTTTATTATGTTACTATTGCGTTAGTTATATTTCAGGACTCGAGATTTGCCCCTCCTTCAGATTTTTGCTGATCCTCCGTGCGAGAAATTATTGGATAATTTTGATTGTTGATGTCTGCTTATGTTTTTCTTTCCCGAAGTCGCTCTCGTATCTAAGCCACCTCCGATGATTTATTATGATTATGTTGCGCAATTCTTTAAATATTATTTGTTTCAAGCTACCTTTTGGTCTGCGGCTATTATTTGGCAATCCAAATTATAATTAATCACGCTACCTATTGTTTGAGTCGCCGCTTCAAGTTAACGCTACCTTTAACTTCACGTAACTAATTTTTTTTGCTTGGTTTCTTTCATTTATTTATTTTATATCGACTCCCCGTAGTATTACGCTTATTTTTGTCCACCATCATGTCATCGTAAATGCGCCTTGACTTTGTCAAGTGACGCCCGGGAACTGGTTAATAAACCAAATAATTCCTTTAACAGTCTAGTTTTGTCACCTCCTCATTTCGTCCAGCCCCTCTACATTATATCAGCTCGCGGAGCCTGAGCTAGTCGTGTGCCTTGTAGCTTCTCACCGCGTCCTCGCGCGACCCCGCTTTTGACTCCACCTCATTGGCGACAATATAAGTCGATGAGAATCGGCGGTACCTCCGTACCTGGCGTCCAGTAGGCCGTGAGGTGGATCCACGCATAATTTTAAGTTTTGGGATTAATTGATTGATTAAAGATGAGTTTTAAGTGGTTTAGTGTCCTAGTGTGATTTCAAGTTGTCGGTCGCGTCGGGGGGTAGGGAGCCGGGGTGTGAGTCCCGCCAGGGAAATTCCTCACAGTATATATATATATATATATATATATATAATTCTCTTGCATTGATTCCCATAATATGCACTGAACATTACTTAATTATTCTAAACATCAACATCGCCGTAATGCTTAAGATTATTATTAATGATTTTCACTTTATCATTATCTCTAGATATAATCTAATCCTGCGTGTTTTCATTAATCCATCTCAGCAACGATGTATATATATATATATATATATAAACGTATGTAACCGACAATTTGGTCTTTTTATGTTTTTCTCATCACTTACCGATAATTTCCAAAACACCCACACAAGAAATCTACTGTACCTACCATTGGAGAAGCACACCGACATTACCGACTGCTGCAGAATCGACAGATTCTACCCATTTTCCATCGCTTACCGAGAATATCGAGTATACCACTTTTCACACTGTAACTGCAGCATTATGATGCTGGCACCTTAGTTCGTGGGATTGTTTAGGTCAGCAATCCCACAGTAACCCTTATCGCACAAAGCGCGGTCCGAGGGCCTGCGCGACGCCCGAGGACTCGTCAGTTCTTTACCACATCTCTAACGACCAACATCCACCTATAATTACTGTGCACTCTCCCGTATATAATAAAGACATTTACGATACTAACAAGTCCATTCATTACATTGGTGTCAGAAGTGTTGCGAATAAACAAACCACGCGCACCGAAGAAAAAAAAAGTGATACCAATCAAAGTGAAAAGTTTAGCGAAAAATACAAAATTTAAAACCACATCAACTCGAAGAACACCATCAACCAAACAACATATTAAGGAATACACCAGATAGAAGGAAGGGAGGAAGACAATTACCACAAAACTACAAATTTCGTAAAATCAGACCATTTTAATGCAAAAAGCATTACTACTTTTGTTGGCATTGTAAGTAGAATTTAATTAAACATTTTAATAATTATTTGGCATGACGCTTCACGCATAAAACATTCGGCTATTCTTTTCTTTGTGACGCGTGGCTAGCGCTATCCTTGTCACCGAAGCGGGAAGTGTAAGCACACAGCTAGCGCAACTACACACTCTTCACACTCACGCGCATAGCCATATACCCTTCGCAGTCATACGTACAGCCACATATATTCCCACACACACATAAAGCACAACATAAAGAACTGATAACTCGAATTCCTTTCGAAACAAAGTAACACTCCAAACCTACAGTACCTACCCTCAATAGTTTTCAATCACATTTAAAGAGAAAAGTTTAACAAGTCAATGTTCGAAAACTCATCCAATTTAATTCATTTTGTTATCGACAAATATCTGCTTGTTAAAACCCCATAAATTCCAAATGGTTATTGAATATAAAAAAAAAATTATCAATTTTGCTAATTCTCCTTATCGCTTGATTATCATCACACAGGAATACACATTTTTACAAGATTCGGTTATTTAAAAAGGAACATACGGCAAACTTAATCTGGTCAAATACATCGCTAAGTCCAAAATTCGATTATTTAAATTAATTAACAAGTTTGAAAAAAAAAAACGCTGGATCATTAAATTATTGTGGATTAAAAAACTAATTGTTTAAAACATATTTACAAATTAGAGTTCCAGTGATTTAATATCATTTTTACACAGTCGACTATTCCAGTAAATAAATTATTTCAAGGTTCCTCTATTCCAACACACCAGTGAGTTCAGTATTCGGTCATTTAGGCAAATTAATAGATTCAAAAGTTCGTTTATTCAAAGCTAGTGTTGAACTAAAATTTTAAATTAAAGATTGCAAATTCGGTTATCCAAAATAAATTGACAAATTCAAATAACTCGATTATTTTTAACAATCTACTAAATTCAAAAACTTGGTTGCTCTAATGGATTTAGAGATCGAAAACCCACTTTCTCTGTAAATAATTTGTGTATCCCAACACCAAATTGTTTGAAATTAATTTATCAACGAAAGAACAATTTATTTAATTTCAACAAATTCATTAATGTAAATTTATTTAATTCCCATAAAGTAATAAACATAAATTTGTTTTCTTCAATAAATTAACAAATAGAAATTTGTTTCTTCCAATAAATAAATTAAAAAAAAAAATAAAATAAAATAAAATAAAATAAAAACAAATTTGTTTATTCCATTAAATTAACAAACGTCAATTTATTTAATCCATCTCATTAATAAACGTAAATTTATTTTTCCGATTAATTAATAAATTCAAAGATCGAGTATTTGAATCAATTAATAAACCCAACATTTTTACTACCTTTAAAATTGACAAATCCGAAGTTTCTTGCTTCAAGCGAAAAATACAATAAATTGTAAATTCAAACTTTTCAGTAAAAATTTATGAATGTAAAGATCGATCATTTTTATAAACTCATAAATTTAAAATTCAAACATTTTTATTAAAAAAATAAAAAATAAATAAATTTACAAATACAGAGCTCGCTATTGTTTTTATTGAATTGAAGCATTATTAGCCGAAGGTTGATAATTTCATAAGAACAATACGCCCAGGATTCAATTATCCAACTGAAATAATACCGCAAAATTGTCTATTGATACAATAATAACAAAGCCAAAACGCAATTACTCAACAATAAACCAAATCAAAACCCAGTCATCCCAATAATTTATTAAAGCCAGAATTCGACGATGTTAGTAATTGTAAAAACTAAATTCTGACTATTGAGCAACATTTATGCAATAGTACATAGATTATATACTTTTACACACATAAAGAGCAAAATACCATTATTTATGTACGAACTTGTGCAAACAGCGAAAATTGAATTAAAGAAATAAATAAATAACAATTAAACCAATTATTTGAACTAACAATATTCCACAAATGGTATATTGATTTAAATTTTATATATATATATATAGATTTAAACAAATTGGTCATATTATTTACAAAATTAAATAATAAACAGATAAATAAATGAATCAGTTAACCAATTTTGTTATATTCTCCGCATTGTTCTTTTTTACAAAAAAAAAACTTTAAACCAGCTTATTTTCCAAAGCTATTGCTCTCGTTACAGTACTAATAAATTTGCACTTTGACCTATTGACATTATAAATGATTTATTCTTGCAAAACAACACATAAACAAGTATATTGATCTTACAAAAAAAAATTATTTTAAAACCTGATAAGCATTGCTCATTAACAATACGTACAAAATAATTTAAATATTAAAAAAAAAAATTCGACGATTTTCTGCTCTTTCTTGTTTGTTGTATAATTTTGCTCAGTTCTTTTACCTGTACTATAAACGTCTTTAGCGCAAATCAAGGATCATCGTCAGCCCTGGTAGGTGAGTTTAACATATTTGGACAACTTCGATTTAGGAAATTATTATTTTTCTTTCGTTTTGATAAATACTGCCAATATAATACCATCAAGGCCACCGCGGCGTTCACGCCAACGCGTACCCCACCGACATTTTATGAATGACGACGACATTTCAGACAATCAAATGGCAAACAATAACAGTAACAATAGCGTAACGTTTCGCGACGAATATAACGCGATACCCACATTTGACGGGAAGAACATCCCTGTCGAACACTTCACACGCGCATGCGAAAAAGCAAGAAGAATCTTGCCAGAAACGGATCACGCTCGTTTTCTGAAAATGGTGCAATTCAAACTATCGGGTAACGCATTAGACCTCGTAGATTCAAAAACATATGTAACAATAGCCGCACTTTTACAAGACCTTAAAGAAAATTTTGGTAACCAAGTAGAACTTCTTGACCTGGAACTAGAATTAAAATCGATATTTCAAAAGCCCGATGAAACGATAAGCGATTACGCAGCTCGCGCTAGAACATTACAAAAACGCGTTATCGACCGATTGAAAGAAGTCTACAACACCAGAAGTAGCCCAAGCACCGTACTGTACGGACAGAATTTCGTAAATCCGAAAAGCAGTAGTCATCAGAGGCCTACACGGCCGAATTGGACACCTTTTAATACATCGGCAGCTGGACACCCTCGAAGACGCAATAAAAGAAGCCAAGAGAACCGAACGCGAAATCGGATGATGCAATTCAGTACATCGGAATCGTCAAGAATCAGAGGACTCCGATACACCACAAACAGCTAGAGTACGATTCGCCGAAACAAGAAACGAACAACGAAGCAACGTTTTCTGCGACTACCACAAAAGCCGTTCCCACTCAACTACGGATTGTATAACTTTGCAAAACGTCCAAGAGTCCAACCACCGTCCGAAAACACAAGGCACCTTCGACAAATACCGCAACAATTCACGTGACCGTTTCCAAAACAACTATCGCAACGGTTCTCGAGACAGATACAAAAACAACTATCGCAGCGATTCGCGCGACAAGTATCAAATCAACTATCGCAACGACTCTCGAGACAGATACAAAAATAACTATCGCAGCGATTCGCGCGACAGGGGTCAAAACAACTATCGCAACGACTCTCGAGATAGATACAAAAATAACTATCGCAGCGATTCGCGCGACAGGTATCAAAACAACAATCGCAACTACTCTCGAGACAGATACAAAAACAACTACCGCAGCGACTCGCGCGACCGACATCAAAACAACTACCGATGCGATTCGCGCGATCAATATCGAAACAACCAACGCAGCGACTCACGCGACCGGTATCAGAATGATACACGTTAGAACGCCCAGAATAGACCATCCCGTGACAGATACCGCGAAGATTCGCGCGACCGGCGCTACGACTCACGAGATAGATTCCAGAGTGGCAGGAATCTTGACGACTCTAGAGATAACAGGAACTCCAACGCCGCTTCAAATCAACCACGAGACAATGCTATTGAGAACATCACAAATACAGTAACAAACATGGATCTAAAAAACTCCACACCAGCCCCGCGGGACAGCGCGACGCGAGGCAGATCTCAAGAGCGCACGATGATGAACTAAATATTCAAAATCACGCAGTCATAACAATAATCAGGAAAGCAACAATCTCACTGGGACTCACAAAAAGGCATAAACCTCCAACTGTAATAATCAATTCTCATGATCTCCAAAACAGCAGCGCTAAATTTCTCGTAGACACTGGATCGCAAATAAACCTAATGAAGAAAGAACTCGTCTCAAGCCACGTACAAATGGAAAAGAATATTATCTACGAACTTTCAGGCATTACAGATGGTACTATTTTCACACTGGGTATGCTCATAATCAGCATCGAAAATCTTTTTATCGAATTTCATGTGGTCAGCAATAATTTTCCAATCTCTCAAGGAGCAGTTCTAGGAGATGCCTTCTTCAAAGGAACCCCAGCTGACATTCTTTACACGGAATCATGTATTTCATTTGGCAACTATAGTATTCCCTTCGAAACGCACGAAAAAGTTCATATCCCGACCCGATCAAAATGCGGAATTCACGTCCGTGTAAATAGCACGCTCTCCGAGGGATACATCCCAAGACTAAAATTCGAAGATCCTCACCTCTACATCGGTGATGCGATTGTAAAGAACAACAACGGGATCGTATACTTAGCCGCAATTAACGACAATGACTTCAACATTCGCTTCACAATCCCGACGGTAGAATTGGAACCAATCGAAAAAATCTGGGAAATTTCACCACCCGAAATGGAGCCAATACACCAAAACTGGGAATGGCCAACGAACCTCCAGGCAAACGATTCTCATGAAATTCAGTCCGAATATCGTGTAGCAATTCGTACTATGGCAGCAAAGGAAGACAGGTTCGAAAATATAAAAACACTCTTACAACTAGACGATCTAGATGACAAAGAGAGGGATCATGCTCTCGACCTCGTCCAACAACACTCACACTTGTTTGCCCTGCCTGGAGAACTGTTGGGCCACACAACTCTAGTCAAACATGGATTTCACACAACAGATGATAAGCCGATTAACATAAAACAATATCGATTTCCGCCAATACACAGAGAAGAAATTCACAAGCAAGTCAATAATCTTTTGAGCAACGGCACCATTCAACCTTCCTTATCACCATTCAACTCATCGGTCTGGATTGTCTCCAAAAACCTGAAACCAAAGTAACAAGAGATGGCGAATGGTCATAGACTTTCGCAAATTAAATGATAAGACGACTCCCGATCCGTACCCACTACCTAACATCGCAGAAATCTTTGACCAACTAAGCAACTCACGTTATTTTACGGTGTTGGACTTACCGTCACGTTTTCACCAAATCGAGATGCACCCGGACGACAAGGAGAAAACAGCATTCTCCACTCCCAACGGTCATTACGAGTTTAACCGAATGCTGTTTGGGTTGAAAAATGGCCCAGCAACATTTCAGCGCCTAATGGACGTCGCGTTGACTGGTCTCCAAGGCACAGACTTATTTGTCTATTTAGACGACATAGTACTTTACGCCTCAACTCTTGTCGATCACGGACGGAAATTCGATAGGTTGGCACAAAGATTGACCAACGCTGGGTTAACGCTCCAAACAGAAAAATGCCAATTCCTTTGCAAAGAAGTAACATATTTGGGACACCTCATAACGCAGGACGGTGTAAAACCCAATCTAGCTTTAGTCGAATCAATAGAACATTTTCCAGTTCCAACAACCAAGAAAAACATTGCACAGTTTCACGCTCTTGCAAATTATTACAGACGTTTTATCCGCAACTTTGCAACAATAGCCATTCCATTGACAAAACAATTGAAAAAAGAGGCAAAATTTGAATGGACGGATGAATGCCAAAAAGCTTTCGATTGCCTAAAGAGGAAAATCATGGAACATCCTATTTTACGTTATACAGATCTCACAAAACGATTCAAACTTACAACCGACGTATCGGATTACGCCATTGGCGCAGTGGTAAGCCAGGAACACGACGGATTCGATCACCCTGTCGGATTTTACTCGCGAGCCCTGAAAAAAGCAGAACTAATATACGATGCGATGCGAAAAGAGCTTTTAGCAATTGTCAGTGCATTGGAACATTTCCAATACTACCTCTACGGACGTAACTTCGACCTCGTCACAGACAACAGAGATCTCACCTATCTGGTCAAAAAGCCTAATCCGCCTAATCTATATTATTATATAGAGCCAACTCAAGAAAATCAAGTTGTAAAAAAAATTACCATACGATGCGTCGTTCAGCAACAGGGGGAGTGTAACGGCAGCATTATAATGCCGTCACCTTAGTTCATGGGATTGCTTAGGTCAGTAATCCCACAGTAACCCTTATCGCACGAAGCGCTATCCGAGGGCCTGCGCGACGCCCGAGGACTCGTCAGTTCTTTACCACATCTCTAACGACCAACATCCACCTTTAATTACTGTGCACTCTCCCGTATTATAATAAAGACATTTACGATACTAACAAGTCCATTCATTACAACACACGAAAAATCATCGACCAATCACAGCTCGGGGAATTCCCCCATGACCAATCACAGCTCAGGGAATACCACTAGCACATTCCCCGGCCTCTCATTGGCTCCCTATATCACACTCACCCCCACCCCCTCCGTCGAGGGGGAACACACACGACAGGGGGGAGGGGTGGGAGATGGCGGCTCCCTATACCTGTACCTTACTACTGTTCTCTTTAAATAAATTCCCAAAAATCACTTTTTTTTCAGGCGGTCAAACTGGTTCTGCCTTTTAACTCCTTGATAGGGCCGTTGGGGAACGGATTAATGATGAAATTCAGAGCGGATTTCACTTTTAAAAATCATTTTTTAGTATTTCGAGTCAATTAAAGGGGTGAGAGAACAAAAATTTTTTCACCAATATTAAGGGCCACCCTAATATATTGTAACGTGGTGTTTTTTCTGCACACCCCGTTACTGCTGCTGTCAAATATCATAGGTTAAGATCCGGCACACCGTCCGCTGTCGAGCTCTCTCCAGGGCAACGAATTAGAATTAAGTTAGTTTAAGAAATAATTTTGTGTCATATTTGTGTGCTTGTGTGTTAGTTATAAGTAAGATTTTGTAAGGTCCGACCTCACTGGGTTCTCAACGTCTCGACCATCGATGGAATGAGCCTGAGGGGTCTGCGTCTTCGTCGCTGGCGACCTGCTGTCCTGTGTTCCCAGGGACAGCATTAGCTCTGCAGGACGTGAGGAACCTGCGGGGTGGTATTAGTCCTCACCTTCACGAGGAGTGGACGCCGAGTGGAGATTGGATTGTTCGGCGAGATCGTCCACCTCGTCAACGAATCCACAATTTTGAGGCAGAGGGCAGCGGACGGCTGGAAGCTTACCACCGTCGCCCCCGCTCTGCCCGCTTAGAGCTACGGACAACCACCATTTAACCGCCAACTTGAGGAAAGATGAGGTACCCGATGCTTGGTGGGAAATCTCCTAAATGCCCCGGAGCAGCCCCTGGATTCTCTCTAGGTCCAACCGTAAGGTTGTCGGAAGATTCGGAAATTCCCGATGAGCGAAAAGCCTCATGAATGAGGAAGGATCACACTAAAATCCTTCTAGTGATCCGTTATCAGTTGCGCATAAGGAGCTGAGAAAATTTATTCCGCTGTCGGGTGTGGAGAACTGCACAACATTTTTATTTAGTTAGAGTCAGCGGAACGAAGAGCAGAAATGAGCGACGACTTTTGATGAGGAAGGGAGACGATCGGCACGCATCGTTAAATTTCGGCAATCGAGAGCCGAAAGTGGGGATTAGTTGTCCGAGTTATCGCAAGACAAAGGACCATTGAGGACTCTCTTCGCGATTACCTGTGATCGACAGCGGACGTGTCGTGGTGCTTTCCGAAATTCAGAGGATCGGGGTCAGCTACCAGACTTCCTGGAGAGGATTGAGAAGAGTGTCGAGGTTCAGAACCAGTGAGGGCCGTGAGTACCCGTATCCCGGGATTTGTTCTGTCATTTGCGAAACTGTGATTTGAAAAAGTACAATTTAGAGGATTCATTAAAATTTACGTTATTACCGAGTGAGAATCTCGCGTAGTTTAAGGCCCTGGAAGAGAGGCAGGAGTCGCGAAGGTGCTCCTTGTCTCGTTTTGTCTTGTGTGTTGTCGAGAATTTATGTTGAATATGTATTGATGAGAATTACGTTAGAGATTTCCCGAGGTTGCCGTGCTGTCGTACCGGACTCAGTCTCCTCGGAGCATACCGGTGTTTTAGTATTGCCGTCCTAAGCCGGATTTCGAGAAGCTAAACTTCCGAAAAGGATTGAGTTTTCGGAAGAACTATCGTAAGTTGAGATTGTGATGTAAACTGAGGGAGTTAACGAATATTGAGTTTATGAGTCTGAATTATTGAGGAAAATTAAGTTAGACATTTCCCGAGGTTGCCGTGCTGTCGTACCGGACTCAGTCTCCTTGGAGCATACCGGTATTTTAGTTTTGCCGCCCTAAGCCGGATTTCGGGAAGCTAAAGTTACGAAAAGAATTGAGTTTCGTATGAGCTATCTCGAGTTGAGAGTTGAGCGGCGAGACAAGTATTAGTCGGATCGTTATTCGCGCTGTCGCATTAGGAGATTATTCCTACGAGAACTACGCGACTGTAGTATTAAGTCCCAGCCGATTCTTTAGAGAAGAGAGCGATCGTGAGTCTTGCCGCGGAATTAGTTAGTGTTTGTCCGTTCTATTTACGTATTTATTTGTCCGATAAAGAGTCGAGCCGATCTGTGCGCTGTCGACCTTAGTGGCGACCATTACGAAAAATTATTCTCAGAAAATTCTCTAGTTTGTGTTATTGGATTTCATTAATAATAATGATTCTGCGATTCAGTTACGATGTCGAGAAGTGAGTGGAATCTCTCAAGAGTGTGAGAGCCCGAATTTAATCGTCGGTTTATCACTGTCATTGTTGCCGGAACAGCGTTCCTTATTGCTTGCCACGTATTATTTATGTTTGTTACTACGAGAATTCGAACTTTCACTTGCCAATATTATAATTATTTATTCTTCTGTTTCAAAATTCACATTTCATTATTCATTATTTCCAATAGTAAATAAAACTTCTAATTGTTAATTGAGTGATTGTCTTCTGACCATTTATTGTGTGCGTGTCGGCCCCGCCCCTCTACCGTAAGTTCCTGAGCTGGCGGCTAATGACCGTCGTTTTTCCTGCGCTGTCGAATTTAGCTAGTGGCCGAGTCAAATCGGTGAAATTTCATTAGGGCCGTCTCGTGGCGGCTGGCGCCCGCGGAGACAGTCGCGGAAAACAGGACGAAGGTACCGGAGAATTATTTTCTCGGTTACAATATATATATATATATATATATATATATATATAACGCCGGGAATCCTCGATCTCTCGATTTCGCTAAGCATCGATGTATCAATCGTATACATATATATATAGTATATATAGTATATATACATATATATATATATATATATATATATATATTGTGACGAGCCCCTCGCACGAGTATTTCGGATCGACTTGCACGGGGAACTACGACCAAATATAACGACGCCCACGTATTAAATTTGCCTGCGTTCGATGTAATTTCCCCCGTCCTTACCTGCTTCGCTGCCGTGTGCTGGGCGCCAGGCTATCTATTCTAGACCCGTCAGCCAGGGTCACTTTCTTCTCGCCAAGATCACTTCGTATTCGGTTCCGGCTAGCGGAAAGGGTTGCAGTTCGGGGACTATACGCGAGATTAATACTCGAATTCAAACTCTTTTCCTTACAAAACACTAATGATAATTTATTGACTATTTAACATAAAAAGGCTTTCGGTTATACTACAAAAATCATATAAAGTTGACTCGAGTCCGACAGTAATCGCGATCCTATAATATGGTTCTCCCGAGAACTCTCAAGGTCGGCCGGAGAAGCCGGTCGCGACGGAGGAAAATACTGAGCCACACGAAATAAATAATTGCGGGTGCACCACGTGCGCCTACGTTATTGGCCGGTAGAATGTCTTCCTGTCGTAAATCTGCTATCACCTGGACTGCCGTACGTCGGTTTTCTCGCAGTTTTCCTAACTGGTCCTCTTTATTTTACCACGGCGGAACACGCGTACACGGGTCGATCGCGATTCCCTTCGAGACTCACGTGAAACTATCGTCCTTCCTTCTCTTTACTCTCTTTCCTCGAACTTTACTGTCGGTTCCTCTCTCTCTTTATACTTTCTACTATTGTACTATTAGTTTCCCAATGTGTCGTCGATCGTATCCAACCAACAAGTAACGATTTGGGAGGGTGTCGGCTCCCTTCGGGTGACGAGAGATAGCAGTCATCGTCTCTCCTATCGTTAGGCGGGCGGCCTGCCGGTATCCCACTGTCGATCGTGGGCCTATAGTCGCATTCCTCGGCGGGCGTAAGCAGCATCCTGCGCGGGGGTGCGATCAGAGCGAATCACAACCCCCGCGAAATCAGCACGCTGTTGAAGAAGACACGAAGCTCGAAAGACGGCAAACACTGTATCCGCGGAAGGTAATATGACCTTGAGAGGCCGAGGGCGAGACGGGCCAGCCGCGGCGGCGGGGCGAGCAGCAGCACCAAGTCGAACGGTGAGGATGTCCGTAGCCGAAATACGAGGGTACACCACCTCAAGCAAACGCCGCACAATCTCCCTATCTTCGGTTGAAGAGGCCCCCTAACGAAGCCCAAATACGATAAAGTTTTTTCGTCGCTTCTCACGTTCAAGTAGCTCCGTGGGAACGGCGTCAACACAAGCAGTAGGCGCGTAGGTAGTAGGCGCGTGGGCGGGCGGCGGAAAGGCCTCAGTGGCTCGAGCAGCATCAACAACAACAGCATCCAGCCGGTATGAAAGCGAGGCAACGTGGACGTTGACCTTATCCCCGAGCGCGAAGTGCTCTTGACGCAGCGCAGTAACGGCCACCTCAGTGGACGCAATACGCGCCAATGCATCACCAACGTTACCCGTGAGTTCAGTGATAAGCCTGCATATCCTTCCTTCCATCCGGCTAAGCGAAGCTTGGAAACTGCTGACGTCGTATGCAGCATCCGTGGAACCACCTGGGGAGGGCGGGCGTGAAGACTGAGATGAACCGGGCGGCACTCCCCCAGCAGCAGCACCGATGGGCCGCGCACCTGCATCGAGTAGAATCCCGGAAGCGGTCGAAAAACAAGAGGTGCATCGAAAGACACGATCCGCGGGGAGTAAGGAGCGCGAAGAGAGGCCAGTATTGACGAGAAAGCACTTACTGTGAAAAATGCCGCCACAAGCACCACTGCATTGAAACCCGGAGGCTACCACACACGGTTTTTTACATCCGGCACAAAGTCGGTGCAGATCTGACATCGCGCGTTAGGTTGCTGTAGACAGAGAGCCAACAAAGCGAGGCGGGATGAAGATGGGCAGCGCAAATAGGTCAGAAAACGGTAGCACGAGAAATAAAGCGGCGAACAGCGTAAGCGAGACTGCGAGCGACGGGAGAACGAAAAGTGACAGGTGAGGGATATAGTGGAGAGCGAAATGAGAGAGAGAGAGAGCAGCGTTGCGAGGAATCCGACGATCCACAGAAAAGAAGGTAGGCGCACGTGGTGCACCATTGAATAATAATTCCGTCCAGCTTAGGATCGTCCTCCGTCATGACCGGCCTCTCCGGTAAAGATCGTGAGTTCCCGGAAGAACCACGTGAGATAGGATCGCAGTAATTGTCGGACTCGAGTCATCTGTGTATGATTTTGTATTTGCGCCTGAGATTACATTGTTTGTATCTTAATTAATCATTTTTCGTATTGTTGATCGAGTAGAAGCACGCGTTCGAATATTTTGTTTCGTCAAAGCCCTCGAACTGCACTTCTTCCAGCTAGCCGAAGGAAAAGACAAATTGATATCGAGAGAAGTAAGTAACCCTGGCTGTCGGGTCAGAATAGATAGCCTGACGTCCAGGAACAAAAAGGCAGAAGCAGGGACATTCACGAGCGGAAATAATAAATTAATTAAAGAAACCATCTGTGGCCGTCATTATATTTGTACGTCATTGTATTTGTATATTTGCGCTCCTTGTAGAGTCCATCCGAAATACTCGACCGAGGGGCTCGTCACAATATATATAGCGCCTTGATTTTATGTGAGTAATCATCATAATAAGCAGTATGATAACAATAAACAGTGAACTAGTGAAAGTTAGGCAGAACTAATTCGTAATATCTTGTAACAGTAAAATTGTTTTGCTTGTGTGATTAGTGTTTCGTGTCTATTATCATTAATTGTTTTTATTTTATAATGTACACAAGTTTCATTATTAGTAAATCTAAAAGGTATAATAATATGAACTTATTCTCTTTGTTTTTCTTTCAATACATATGAAAAAATTCACATCTGCGTATCTGTGTGAATGAAATCCGTTTTAATTAAAAAATTTTTAAATCGTGCTGAAAAATAAAATTATTAAAGTGAATATTGGAGCCAACCTAATGACATTTTTCAATACTTGATACAAATGTCAGCATAGCATAGATTTCAAGATTTTCTATTGAACGGCTGGGACGTATCGAAATAGTTTTATCAGCTTTTCGTAATTAATAATTCATGCTGTTCGAAAGAATATCTCAAAACAATTCTTTGAGGGGGCAAAATTTCGTGGCGGTGATTCTTAGGTGTTTGAATCCATACTGTGATGATATTGTTATCCATAATAAAAAATTCAAGCAACTTAGCTGAAACGATAACACAACAAACTTTGTTTTTTAGCACAACAAAGAACTATAAAAGAGATCTCAGCAAATTGAAGGATATCAGCGGAAGGATGAATGTCAGCGAACGGAAGAAATGTTTTGATTTTTGTCATTCTGCGCATGATGCTGACTAAACTAATTCGTACATATGGCTCTGAGACGTCTCATTTTCTTAGCCATGAGAGGATACTCTGGCTAGAGAGAACCAAGATAAGTTAAAGATAGTATTTTGTGAACTGCATTAGTATAATTGAGAAAATGTAATGGTTGTTTATTAAGTAGACGAGTAAATCAGCTTTGAGAATGTAACAAAATAGTTTGCTCCGCTTAGACAGTGTGTCTTCTTATGGAAAAGGAAGAGAGACCTCATCGAGGCAAATTAACCGAGCAGTTTAGTTAGCAACACGCGTTGAGATAAAAAATTGAAAACTGCGCTTAAGCCATGTGACGCTTAAGAAAAATTCTGCCCACAGAAAAAACAGCCTTAATTGAGATTCAACAATGTAGTTCAATGATAATTTTTGCTTCCTCATAGAGGAAGCTTTGTTTTCATGAAAATTTTTTTTTTCGAGATTTTCATGTCAGTATGCTTAGAATCACCTAAAACGCCGAAAGAAGTGGTTTAAAAAATGTGTCCGTACGTGTGTATGTTTGTGTGTGTATGTATGTGTGTATGTGTGTTTCAAGGACCGAAAATTCAATCGTCGATAACTCGCGAATGGCACGATCGATCGAGCTCAAATTTGGGACGCAAGAAGAATATTAATTCCTCTTTAATTGCTGTGATTTTGAAGATAATATATCTATGTATACTGATTTTATAGAATTTCTAATTTTTTTGAAAAATGTCATATATTCTCTAACTTTTGTAAAAGTTCGCCGATATGGCTAAATAGTTCTTTATAACTAGAAAGACATTAAATGCTGTTTGGTATTGAATTTGGACATATCGGTAATGCGGTTCGGATTTTATAGAATATTCAATTTTTGTAAAAAATCAAAACACACACACATACGAAGATCAAGACAGCTGACACTATCAGGTACCTCGGGGTCACTATAGACGCGCGGCTGTCCTTTAAAAATCATATTTTGAACGCTGGCTCAAAAGCAGCGAACGTGGCTCGAGCGCTCGCGGGAATTATGCCCAACATAGGGGGACCCAAACAACCACGACGGTCCCTTCTCGCTACGGTTGTGAGTTCCGTAATACTTTACGGGTCTCCAATCTAGGCCAAGGCTCTGAGAAGCCACGCGAGTTACGGAGCCACTTGCCGACGGGCAAGGAGGATAGCCGCGCTAAGGGTGGCTTGAGTGTGGCGAACTGTGTCTGGCGCTGCTCTCTTTGTGGTCGCGGGACTTGCTAGCAACGGAGAGAGCCGAAAAGTACTGTGAAAGAAGGCGTGCAGAGGAAGACGCCATCGACCAGGAGCGTAGCCAGTGGACCACAGGGACCACAAATAAATGGCAGCGCCGATGGGATTCAGCAAGTGAGGGTCGATGGACCCACTGCATCATTCCAAACGTGTTGGAGTGGACGAGCAGGAAACACGGATTCGTCACCTTCCATCTGACTCAGGTGCTTACCGGGCACGGCTGCTTTCGCAGCTACTTACATCGAATCCGCGTTTATCAAAGCGCGGAAAGCCCAGCATGCCCTGGTGTCGACGAAGACGTGGAACACGCTCTCTTCCATTGCCCAAGATTCGCGGAAGAACGGGAACGTTATCGGGCCGCAGGAGGCCCCCCGACTCCCGAGGGCATGGGGAGGACCATGATCGGCTCACAGAATGGGTGGGACGCGGTGGTAACACTCGCCGGTCCATAGTTAAGAAGCTCAATACCATCCGAAGAGCAGAAGAGCGAAATGCTGAATAAACGATAGGACGACCTTCTGAGGCGTATATGTAAATTATGACGGTATATCGTGTCGCCGTATATGTAAATTATGACGGAATGTACTTGACGATACATGCTGCCGATGTTTTCTGGTTATTTCACAACTTTTTATACAAAATACATAGTAATTTAATTTCAATTTATTGTACTTCAATACATTCATTTCAACCTCTTGATACAACTGTTTTGTGGGTCATATAGAATGATACTAACGAAAATGTACGTGTCAATTTTTGTACCAGTAATGGTTTTTTTGGAGATTTTAGAAGTTTTTATACATTCAAGTTTGATGCAAAAATTTAATTCCGTTATATCATGTTAAAAATGGTCTATAATGCCGTATTGATCGTAATATTATCGATTTTACCTAATTTAGTATTAAGGGAAAGAAGTCAGCTCCAAATGGCTGAATCGAAAAATTCAATATCATCCATATTCTAATGTGCATAAAGATGATCGATGAACTACATTGTTGAAACTTGATAGACTTTTTTTCCTTTGGGCACAATTTCTATTAAGCGTCACATGGCTTAAGCGCAGTTTTTAATTTTTCATCTCTGCGCATTATGCTGATCAAACTGCTCGGTTGATTTGCTTCGATGAGATCTCTCTTTCTTTTCTATAAGACGCCCTCTGCGGAGCAAATTATTTTGTTACATTCTTAAAGCTGATTTACTCGTCTACTTAATAAGCAACCATTACACTTTTTCAATTGTACGTATGCAGTTCACAAAATACTACACAGTGTATCCTTTCATGGCTAAGAAAATGAGATGTCATAGAGCTAAATCTACGAATTAGTTTTGTCAGCGTCATGCGCAGAATGACAAGAATTAAAACTTTTCTTCCATCCGGTGACATTGTTCTTTTCACTGATATCCTCCAATTTGCTGAGATCTTTCCTATCATTAAGATCTCTTCAATAGTTCCTTGTTGTACTAAAAAACAAAGATTTCGGTGTTAATGGATAAAAATGTCAGCACAATATGGATTCATACCTCTAAGAATCACAGCCATGAAATTTTGCCCTCTCAAAGAATTATTTTGAGATATTCTTCCGAACAGCATGGGTTATTAATTACGAAAAGCTGATAAAACTATTTCGATACACCCTAGCTCTTCGATAGAAAATCTTGAAATTAATTCTTCAAAGATACGACGTCTTATGGCTGTGATTGTCAATAGATATATGAATCTACACCACGCTGACATTTGTATCAAGTTTTTAAAAATGTCAGTAGGTCGGCTCCAATATCCACTCTAATAATTTTATTCTTCAGCACGATCAAAGAATTTTTTTATTCAAATGGATTTCAGCGAAAGAATAATATTTTCTTTTACTCAAAAGCACATTATTGCACTGAATGACATTAAGAGCTTGAACAAACTATAAAATAAAAGAAGCCTTACGTGTTTTCTCTCAAATATTAGGAGGAATGAGTGAGGGAAGGTTTGATAAATAAGTACAAGTAATTCATGGAAAAACAAGCAACTTGCTTCAGCACAAAAATCCTCAGTGGAGAGAGAGTCATAAACAGTGTAGAGAGAAAAGCCGAAGCCAGCGAATATAATACTTTATTTAATATAAGCAACTTACAAAAAAATAGCGATACAATGGCCTTAATAAATACGGGTGTAGCCTGTAGACACTATATGCTAATCGACACCGCTAATTAATGATATGTTAACATCAATGAATATTGAATGATCATTCGATCGTTAAATTTAGAGAGTTCTCTTACTTAGAGGCCAACTGCATGCGCAAATCCTCGGAATCCCGCAAGTCCGATGTCACGGCGTAGCTCGAGCACATGGAAAAGCCAGGCCACGGGGAACGTTCAAAATGGCCACCGGCCGGCGCTCAGATCGCCCCGACGTCTCGAGGAAACCGATCCTGTTGTGACGGGCAACCAACTTCAGTTGCCGCCTGCGACGTTCGCCCAGGAACGACTCACGTCGAACGGCTCGCACGTGGACTCGTTCCTCCACGCAAACTTAACTTATCCGCTGTGAATACCCCAACACACTCACATTAATCTACACACGCGATCGCGGGTTTCCTAGTTCGTCTGATTTTCAAAGAGGGACCCACAAACCGTGTTTTTCGCTTCGAAAATGTGGTGTAACTCGAACACTTTTCGCGAGACCCGCACTCTTCGAAGGTTCCGACGCCAAGAGACCGAGTAGAGATGACGCACTAGGCCCATCCCCCGCAAGGCCCGGAAGTACCCGATCGCAGCGCGCGAGTGTCCGCGATGGTGGCGCACGCGAGTCTACCTCAGTGCCGCTCAGAATATGCTTACAGCTTCGCTCAGTCTACGCCTACAGCGACGCTGATCGAGCAACGCTGGAAGCTTGAACCTCGAGTATTGTGAAGTCGATAAAACGTTCTATGACGCAAACAGAGCTAGAATGAGAGTCACTTAAAAAGGGACACAAAAACACACTAAGCCATATTTTACACTAATCATTTAGTATTATTAATATTCAATCAGTATTATTATTACTTAGTATTACTAATAATCATTATTGAAGGAGTATATAAACATTGCTTATAAATAAATATTCAGATAATAAATATATAAAACGGTGTACTTGTGTTTCTATAACTAACCGAAATGAAATAAAAATACTATCAATAAACTGGGATATATATGCAGTTGCTAGTGAGTTGAGATCACGGTCCTGCGAAAAATATTAAGATCACGGAGGTGTGAAAAACGACTGAATTGTTAGGAATATGTCAGACCCATTTCGAGATATAAATCACGATGTCAGTGGACTGAGAAAAGTTACAAAAGTCGTTTCAGTCTCAAATAAAGATTTTCGATTGAAGTATCTGATATCACCCGAGAAGTGCTTGAAAATGCTTTCATTTTGATAATAGAGCATATTAACCTCGAAGAAAAGTGGCAAAGATGAGTTGCTCACTATAAAAAATACTGCTGCAAACGTCTTGTTTTTTAATTGCCCAAAGGCAGAAACTTGCATAGCTGTGCACTCGAATTTCACATTCTCTCGAATAAATACGTCTCAAAGTAGTTCGTTGTGGTCCTTGAAGCTTTTCCCATATATTACTATTTCGTCGAGATAAACGTAGCACCTTACAGCTTGCAAACCAGCCAATACAATTCAATTTAGTAACTTCTAAAAAGTGGGCAGAGCGTTTTTCAACCCAAAAAACATTCGGTGTTTTTAAAGTGCCCTTTCGGAGTAGAAAATGCAATTTTTTCCTTGTTTTCTTCCTCCATTGGTATTTGATGAAACCCTGAGGCAAGATCGAGGGTGAGAAACTACTGGGCCTTTTCTAATTGGTTCAGTATTTCTGTAATATCGGGTATATAGAATGAGTCTCCGATGGTGATTTAGTTAATTTTCCGGAAACTCACTATGACTGGCGTTCGCTGCACTCTAACGCCCCCGGTTTTCCTGGCCATCATAAAGGTATATTCCACTGACTTACTGGGTTGTATAATCCCGTTTTCCATTATCTCCTACATTCGCTTATCGGTTTCCGTTTAATGCTTTTCAGACAATCGATAAGTGCGTGATTTAATGTGTAGAACCCTTTCCTTAAGAGGAATGCGGTGTTCAGCCATAGCGTGCATGGTGTTTTGTTTCCGTTTCAGTGGAATACATCTACGGATTCCTCTACTAGTTCAAATAGTGCCTCTCTTTCTTCCTCATTTGGGCGAGCCACGTCGTTTCGATCCTCTGTTGATTGACTTGCTGCGCACTCTTCTGTACCGCCCTCGAGGTTAATTTCAGAATCTCGATCGTATCGTTGCGCTCAAGTGTTGCTCTCTCAAGCAAGTCTCGGCTTTCTTCCTCAAAAAATGTCAGCTGTATGATGCTTAGTTAAATACATCCTCAGTAATCCATTTACAGCCAGTGGTACATCGTCTGGTATAACCTGAAGCCAATGATTCAAGGTCGCAGTAAAAGTGACTACTTCAAATTCTGCTTGACAAATTTTCCCCGATTCACCCCTTGCAGTTTCTCGTCGCTGTTCTCTATCATGGTTGGTGACTTTAAACAAGCTCTTATTATAATACAGTATTGGCCACTATCCGTTTTTAGAGTAAGCATCTTTCTTATCATGGTGGGTGACTCAAAATTATATTCACTGACTGCATCGAACCCGTTTGGCAAGTCTACGTCGACTAGACCTGCCATATGTCTAGCGTCAGCTTTCTTTCGGTCCTCTGTACTGTTGTATCATCTCCTGCTCGCCAATTGACAACAAACGTGCATACAGTGGAGATCCGAGCTTACGCCGTTTCGTATTATTGCCATTATTAGCAGAGTTTGTCGTGCCCTGAGTAGGGTTTTTTTTGTATAATTTGGCTTGTTATCCTTCTGTCAAAAAGCTGTGGTGCTTTCTGTGTCGGCATTTTCTCTACGAGTGGCCCTCAAATTTACAACAAGTAGATGAAATATCGACCGGATGGAAAGTTTAACCGTTGTCACTATGAATTCTGGCTATCCCTGTATAAGTGATCAGCTCTTCTGGAATTGTAACGGGATTTTCCAATCGAATCTTAATTTATAGGTTTGTGGGTATGGAACCGAAATTCGTTCTTAGCTGTACTATGTGGATTAGCTTAATAGCTGTAGTAATTGATTCATGCAGGGTTGCATATTTCTGAGAGCGTATGAGAACTTGTACCTGCCCATGCAATTCTTGCTCGAAATTTATCTGAGTGTTCCGATGTATCACTCTCTCCACTGCCCGTGCTTCAGCTTCCGTAGCAAGCTCTCGACACACTTTTTCTATCACCTTTATAGTGATTTCTTTTATTCTTGACGCGTATACGCTGATTTTTTCCCCGACCCTTGATGGAAGGAATTGAATTCTATTTGTAGGGCAGCTAACGGCTTCTGCTTTTTCTAACGTGCATCAAATTCCGCCTTAAGGTGCTCCAAAATCGTTAAAGTTTTGTTCTTTAATCACTGGAGGCTCGTTTCCTGAGTTTATTGCTAAAAACTAGTTCTCGCAATAACCCATGGTGGTCAATTCATATACGTCTTAACAGAGTTTCACACAATCATTTAAAATAATTCAGCTCGCTGGTAGTATTATTATCGAAGAACCGGATCTTTTTTATTGTCAGGCCGAGGTCCAGTACTGGTCCTGCGATTGGCGTTACGTTCCGCTTATGCACGCGGCCCCCGCGGCCGAACATCCTTAGAATCCGCTTTTCTGATTGCCAGCCGGGTCATATTCAGCTCTCGAGTCAATTCCTCCATAATTCGAGACCGTGGAGTGTGCATATTTTAGCACTTTTCTGACGTTTCGGTAGTCTGGCTCCGAATGACTACGGCAATCGTGCGCACAACGTTCTGTGAACGGCGTGCGAATAAGCTCAACCCCCCAAAAAATGTTTTTTAAAAACAAAAATTGGACGCCAAGTGAAAAAAGGCATGTAACGATCCCTAAACCAAAAAGATATCGCTTTCAAACAACAAATTTCTTCCAAAAATAATACAAATCCAATATATTAGCCAAGTAATAAAACTTTCTACAAAAAACTTGGCGTACCTGGGACTAGCTCCTGTACATAGTCCATTGAAGTAAGAACGGGAGGACAACGAACTTTCAATTATCGCTGACATTAAAAAATAAACTTTGCATACCTGTATTTAATTGTAAGGCTATTTGGACGGAAGTTCGAGGGCATGTAATGGCAAGTTTTGAAAAGTCAAATCAACTCAGCGATGGAACATGCATTTTAAATCTAGCAACGTCATAATGTTGTCGCTTCATAACGCAACAATTTCACCGTTAACTTGGAGTGGAGGGAGGGAATCTGCTGTAAAGAAAGAAATGCAATCTTCTGCAATTTTGTTCGTTTCAATAAACCTTAAATGAATGGATTAATGCGGGAAGAAAAGAAAATCATTCTTTAAAAACCGTATTTTTCCTAATACACGCTAAATTCATAAAAATCCCAGTTAATGCGGATCCAGGGCCAAGTACAGCTTCGACAGTTGAGCTTTGGCAGTACAGTGAAGTCGCGATTTTCTGGCATTTTGATTTTCCACCATTCCTCTAGTTGCGTATCCCCACTACTTCTAAGTGAAAACGGGACGTAACGTTTTTAGGTGGATCCCTACTACATCTCGTCCGGTAACGTACTGTGTAAAAATAAAATTGTTATTTAAAATCTGTTATAGCGAGTATTATATTGTATGATTAATACATAAAAACAAAACTGTGATTAATGAACAATTTTTTGAGGGAAGTTTGATATTGTATATTGAATCCGTAAAAACAGATCTGCCATCAATAATCTATTAATGCAATTTTAATATTATACATCATGTTATGTCTATGAATACGAAAATTTGGTTCATAATGACACAATGGTGTGCTTGTAGATTCAACTTACTGCTGATTATTACTCTGTGTGAGAAGGTATACATTGTTATTGAATGAAATCATATACAGTTTTCACAAGATATGCACTTATACCATATCCATTCCCCGACAGACCGCGGTCCCTATGATAGCTAGTTGCTGATTAGTAGCTTACAACCCGCCGTTCGGTCACGTCTCCGTGCTCAGTCTCGATTTTTTCAACAATCGACAATCGCGATCACAGCGCATGCGCACAACATTATCGTCACGCCATCTGAAACTAACTATTTCATGCGACATCTGGCCTGCATAACAAGAAATATTTAAAACGCATGCGGGATAGAAACATAGTTTGGAATTGCTTTCTTCCGCACTTATTTCCATTGACTATGTACAGGAGCTAGTCGCAAGCACGCCAAGTTTTATGTAGAAAGTTTTATTACTTGGCGAATATATTGGATTTGTAATATTTTTGGAAGGAATTTGTAGTTTAAAAGCGATATCTTTTTGGTTTAGGGATCGCTACATCCCTTTATTCACTTGGCGTCCAATTTTTGTTTTTATAAAACATTTTCTGGGGGTTGCTTTTTCTTTCGAAATTCAATAGATTTAATAAATATAATTTTATCAATTTTTTCGATTAAATTTGATTCAATTAAATTAATATATTAATTATTAAAAGATCTGCGACAACAAAAATTGTATATCGTTGCAGTGCAACCTCCTGCCGGGGCCTCGCTCCTGGACCCCGATTAATTAATTATTAAATAATTCTCATTGGAATGGGTTCAAAAATTTACAAACACCACGATATCATGACATCACCGAAGATAGAAATAAAGGTATCGGGTGTTACTACGTGGAAGTGACGTGTATAATTATTTACACTGTCCGCTGCATATTACAGAATATTTTCATGTATTCATTTAAAAAATAGTGTTTTATATATATGCGAAATGATGAGCGGTTCCTACAATGATTTCCGCATGAACGGAGTCGCCTGCTGTGCTTGCGCTTCGGCTCCGGTTCGTGCTGGATTTTTTTCTACTACGAGTCGTAAACTGAGTGTATAAGTATTCTTTTCACAGTGGCAGCACCGCGATGTTTCGCTCTAATCGATTTGTTGCATTGCTTTGCTTTTGACGTTGCAGTGAGCGCGAGGGAGACAATACCATCGACGGTTTCCGTAGAGCGAAAAAGTACGACTGTAACAGTCTTCTTATTCGGCAGTCAAATTTCAACTAACTGATAAAAAGCAACGCGCACGCCGGGAAAGGGGAAACCGCTATTCACTTCATTTATAGATAACAACCGAAAACGAGCGCCATCGGTGGCGGCGTGTCCCCGCGGGAAAGACCGATGCTTAAAATTTTGAGTTCGAAATCTACCCTTGTGATTTACTTTTTTATTACAAATTAGGAGAGTCTCTGGTTGCTCACACGTCGAAATCGCATCACGATTGCGTACCCAAAAATGCGGCCTCGAGTCCAAATCGACTCTCGCTCGCTGTGGATCCACATTTTCAAAGGAATTCCCGCGGGATCCAAAAATCAAAATAAGGGTAACATTGCCACTGGCCTTCTCCCAGTGCGTGCAAATCCGAAAAACGACTTCGCCGTGGAGACGGAAAGAAATGAATTAAAAACATTGGTCTTGTACAATTAACGCAAACGCAAATTCAAATACAAATAACAAATTTAACTTGAACTTAAAAACGCCTCTTGTTCTTGTCCGTCACAACCTTCCCCTCGTGCAAAATTCACATCATTTTGCACCACATCGCGAAAAAGCTTGATTAATTTATGAACGGGTCTCACGTATTCTCCTTTACTTGTGCGGACTTTTGCGGTTCTTACAATTTGGTCAGCGCCAGGGAATACCTCCACTACTTTGCCCTTTTTCCACACGTTTCGGGGAGCTTGTAAGTCTACGACAAGCACTATATCATTTAGGGCGATCGACTCCCCTCGGTCGTGCCACTTTTTTCGAGGCAAAAGAGTTGGCAAATATTCTCTCAGCCACCTGCTCCAAAACCTATCCACCAATATTTGTGCGTTTCGCCATTGCTTTCGTCCGCAAGGCGATCTTTCGTTTAAACTTCCAAATTTCACATTTCCGGACGAACACCCAATGAGGAAATGGTTTGGCGTAAGCGCTTCTTCGTCACGCGGATCGGATGACACGTGTGTCAGCGGACGTGAATTAATTATATGTTCGATTTCTACTAAAACAGTGTGTAAGATCTCCTCATTGGGTACCTCGTTTTTTAAAGATGCGTGTAGAGCTATTTTTACAGTCTTGATCATACGCTCCCATGCACCGCCCATGTGTGGAGCATCCGGCGGGTTAAAATGCCAACGGATTTTGTTTTTTAATACAAAGGTGTGTTTATGCATCTCTGCTAATTTTTTATCGCTTTCCATCAATTCGACGCATGCTCCACGGAAATTTGTACCGTTGTCGGAATAAATATCAGTCGGCATGCCGCGTCGGCCAGCGAGACGTTGCAAACTCATAATCGCGGAGTCTGCTGTCAAATCTTTTGCAATTTCGATAAAAATTGCTCGTGTGGTCAAGCATGTGAATAATACTCCCCAACGTTTTTCTGTGCTTCTTCGCACGCGTACGGACAAAGGACCGAAATAATCGATACCGCAGTGACTGAAAGGTCGCTTCCTTACAGCCAACCGACACGCTGGTAACGGTGCCATCAATGGGTTTGACGGTTTCGCTCGTCTTAATTTACATGTCAAACAGTGCGCTATAACGGATTTTAAAGCGTTTCTTACACCAATAATGTGATAAATCTGCCTTAATTCGTTCAAGACGGTTTCATTACTTGCGTGCTTATATCGTAAGTGGAAGTCTTTAATTAACAATTTTACAATTAGATGTTTTCCGTCGAGAATTATTGGACAATTTAGGAAAGTGGGTACAGATTCACCCGTAATTCGACCGTTTGCACGCAGAAACCCGTCACAATCTATCGTAGGTGAGAAAGCTACAATTTTGCTGTTTTTTAAAGGTTTCGCATTTTTTGTCAGACAAGACAATTCCTTGGAGAAGCATTCGAATTGAACGTATCTTATCGTATATTCTTCGGCTCGCGTTACCTCATCAACCGTGCTGACCGTTACTTTGTCTTGGCTGGTGCGCTTGCTGTATTTGCGCTATTTTTCAAAACATTTTTGGACACGATACGCGATTAAAATATATCCCCGCCAACCAAGAAGACGAATAAATAAAGGCTGTTGCGAGGAAAATGCGACTACTTGGCCTGTGTATGTTTTTCGCGCGTCCAATTTTTCTAAGGCTTCCTTTTCAGTCTTTGATAAGCTTCGTTGTTGCGGCCACTGACTTTCGTTCAATTCCAGGAATTTTGGACCGTTAAACCAGGCTGTAATCACCGCCTCATTCTCGCAATTGCCTCGTGTCGCGCAGTCTGCGGGATTTAATTTTGTGGGAACCCACCGCCAATCTTTTACCGACGTTGTTTCGTTCATTTCGCCTAAACGATGCGCCACGAAAATTTGTCGAGTACGCGGTTCCGCGCGAATCCAATACAAAACTGTCTGAGAATCTGACCACAAAAAACGTTTATTTGGCTTTAAATCTAACTCTCCTTCAACTGAATTCACTAAACGTGCCGCTAATAAAACAGCTTGCAGCTCGAGACGTGGAATTGATAAAGGCTTCAACGGCGCCACGCGTGATTTTGCCATAATTAGAGCAGTGTGTGCGACGTTATTTTTTATTTCAAAACGCAAATATACTGCGGCTGCATAAGCCTTCAAGCTTGCATCGCAAAAAGCGTGGATTTGCATGTTTTCGTACTGATGCAATTTCGGCGTGAAACAACGAGGGATTTTGAGATTCTCAACTGATTGCATAATTTTGAGCCAAGCTTTCCAAGCTTCGTGTTCTTCGTCTCGTAAACGTTCGTCCCAACCAATTTCCGTCCGCCACACGTCTTGCATGATTAGTTTCGATTTCAGGGTATACGGTACTAGTAGGCCAAGCGGGTCATAAACAGACATCATGCATTTCAAAAATTCACGTTTCGTCGGAATTTTTGCATCTGGCGTGGAAAATTTTTTTAATTTTTTCTCACCCGTGTTGAAACTAAGCGTGTCTGTCTCTGTATTCCAGAACAAACCCAAAACTCTATTATTTTCACTGTTGTTTACCACGGTTTTGCAGTTTCCGGCTTGACGTGCTTGCCCGCCCGTACCCTTTAAAACATTCGGACGATTAGATGCCCAACCGTGCATTTCGAAATTTGCTTCTGCATTTATTTTAATAACGTCTAGGATTAAAGCCCTGACCTGTGTTTCCGTTTCCCGGCTGGCTAAGAAATCATCGACATATGAGTTTCTGATAATTGTTGAAGCTGCATCTGGGATATCTTCGAGAAAGCGTTTGGCATTTGCGTCTTTTACATATATCGCACTGGTCGGAGACGAATTCGCACCAAAAACCAAACGTGTCATTTCAAAAACCTCTGGGTATTACTCTCTACTACGACCGCGCCATAAAAAACGTAACGCACTTTGGTCTTCTTTGCGTACTTTTATTCTTAAATACATGTCTCTTATGTCCCCAATTACCGCAACCGCGTGTTGCCTGAAACGTATTAAAATTCCGAAAAGATTTTGCAGCAAATCGGGTCCGGGATCTAACTGATCATTCAAACTGCAACCCGACGTCTTTGCCGCAGCGTCAAAAACGAGCCGTACTTTTCCCGGTTTACAGGGGTTTGTTACGCCGAAATGTGGCATATACCACACTCTTGGACCGCTTGACTCTTCATTTGCCTTCAATGCGTACCCGAGTTCGAAAAGGCGATCCATCTCTTTGTAATACAATTTTGCGTATTGTTCGTCTCTGTCTAATCTTCGTTCGAGCGCAAGCAAACGTTTCAAAGCGGTAGCGCGACTGTCCACGAGCACCGGATCGTCGTTCTTCCACAACATGCCTGTTTCCCATATTTTTCCGATGCAACGGCTGGTTTGTTTAAGAATTTTTTCTGCGCGTGAAATTTTATCTCAGTTTTTGTACTCTTCGCGTATTCCCAGACTTTCGATGTTAAAATAGTTCTTTATAAGTTCATCGAAAAGTCTCGAGTTCGAAAAAGAACCATCGACGCCCTCAAAAATCGTTGCCTGCGTGCGTAGAGACGCGACAGATTTTCTAGGAAAATTATATGTCACACCGTGTACAGTCCAACCCAAAGGAGTGTGTGAGAGCGCGTAACTCTCCCGGTTTGTGCGAAACTCTTTCGCAATCATGAGACGCCAGTTATCTTGGCCGATTAAAATTTTTGCATGAGCGTCTTGATACGGTTGTAAAAAAATAGATTGCGTTTTTGCGATGTAACGCACCAGTTCGGCCGACAAAGACTGCGAAGGAAAACGCAAGTTCGTGGCCGCTAAAGCTCCATTTATTTTATGTTGACGATCCTCAGTTTTAATCTCGAAATTTACTCTTTCACACGGGGAATTATTACCGCTGGCTTCTCGAATGCCGTGTATCTCGATATTTACGTTTTCGCCCCGTATGCCTATGGTGCGAGCAAATTGCGCGTCTATAAGAGTCAAAGTTGAACCGCCATCCAAAAAAACAAAAGTTCTCGCCGATCCTGACGGTCCGACTACGCAAACAGGCAACATTTTTAACATCGTGTGCTGCCCGCCTAGTCATATGGTCTTTTCGGGGGTGACTTTTGACGCGACGATTTGTTGCTGCTTATGCTGCTCGCTTTGCGACCGCGAAGTACTACTGTTCACGCGTTTCTGGTTTTTGTCTCGTGCGCTGTTATGCAAAAGCGTGTGATGGGGACGCGTACACGTGCTACAGCCCGGTGCTGTACATTCAGTTTGGAGATGGCCGAGCTCCAAACACTTGAAGCATAAACGGTGCGACTTTGCATAAAACCACCGCCGTTCGATCGATTCTTGTTTCAAGAGTTTACACGATTCGGGTTTATGCCCTTTTCTCATGCAGATTACGCACGAATCTGGGGTCAGATCGTCACCAACTCGACCGGAAACGTCTCGATCTTGGCTGTGTACCGCGTGCACCCGAACTACTTTAGGCGGCGCAATCTTTTTCTGCGAGATCGTTTTCGGTATTGCTTCGTCTAAACTAAAAAGCCCACCAGCCATTGCTCGTTCGGCTTCGCAATATAAAAAATCCGCCAGCTTCTCCAAGTCAGTCTTGTCTGATATTTGTTCGGATGCATACTGATTATATAAATATTTTAAAGCCAAGGGAATTTTGTTTCCGACGCACTGTACTAACTCGGTGCTGTGTAAATAACCGACCAACTTTAAAGACTTAAAAGCAGACACGGCACCTTTCACTCGCGTCGCGAAATCAACGAGCGTAATTTCCTTGGCGTTCAAATCGGGTAAATTTTGTAAGTCGGACGCTAACTTTTTAGCTAAAACATTTTTATTTCCGAAATGCATTTCTAGAGTACGTATGATAATTGCCGTTTCACCACCTATCGCGAGCAGAGGGTGCACGGTTTCTCTCGCTTTGCCTTCCAAAGCTACAAAAAGACGCGACAAATTTTCTTGTTCTGAGAACCCGCCCGATTCGGTTGAGGTTTCAAAAGCGCGTTTAAAATGACGCCATTCGACCGGGTCTCCTGAAAATTTTGGCAAATTTTTTGACGAGGTTAAGCGGGATAAGAATCGTGAATTCTGCTCTATTAACGAAACCTCAGCTCTCGACATCGAAAGTCCGCTATAATCATGTATACGCAACGGGCCTCGTACTTCCGGAAATTCTGTCGAATTTATCACATTGGCCGTGTGTCTAAAATGGCCGACATTGACTTCACGTTGACTTGAAATCTCATCATTATCGTTTTGCATCGAAGAAATAACATCCACGCGAATTGGACTAAGCGCACGCGCGTTTGCCGACGTCATTTGTCTCGCGTCTATGACGATTTCGTTTTCTTCGGGTGGTCTCTCAATGGCCGCGTCCCGATTTTCAGATACCTGTGCGTTGTTTTGAATCTCGGAATCTCGAATCTGCTCGATGTTTCCGGGGTCAGCAAGCACCTCAACGTTGAACTCTCGATGATTCGATACAGGCCTTCCGCGAGACCGTTTGACATTTGATTGCGTCGACGCGACGGCGTTCCTCTTTGGTCCCATTTTTCTTCTTCAAAAATCGATTCCGATATCTCGACTTGTATTTTTCTTCTTCCCGATGTTGAAGTCCCGGGTTTCGGCACCAAAAATTGTAACAGTCTTCTTATTCGGCAGTCAAATTTCAACTAACTGATAAAAAGCAACGCGCACGCCGGGAAAGGGGAAACCGCTATTCACTTCATTTATAGATAACAACCGAAAACGAGCGCCATCGGTGGCGGCGTGTCCCCGCGGGAAAGACCGATGCTTAAAATTTTGAGTTCGAAATCTACCCTTGCGATTTACTTTTTTATTACAAATTAGGAGAGTCTCTGGTTGCTCACACGTCGAAATCGCATCACGATTGCGTACCCAAAAATGCGGCCTCGAGTCCAAATCGACTCTCGCTCGCTGTGGATCCACATTTTCAAAGGAATTCCCGCGGGATCCAAAAATCAAAATAAGGGTAACATTGCCACTGGCCTTCTCCCAGTGCGTGCAAATCCGAAAAACGACTTTGCCGTGGAGACGGAAAGAAATGAATTAAAAACATTGGTCTTGTACAATTAACGCAAACGCAAATTCAAATACAAATAACAAATTTAACTTGAACTCAAAAACGCCTCTTGTTCTTGTCCGTCACAACGACGAAGGCATTTTGTTTATAGATCATGCAATTTTAAGGTCGTGATTTCTGAGGAACGGGTAGGGATGAGTAAGTGGCAGGTTTTACATAAACAAAAAATGCGACACTTTCAGCGAGAACAACAAACTCTTGCGTCGGCATAAAAACCTTTACGGTTCAGAGGGAAAAGCTGAAGCAAGGGAATCTTTATTAACTAAATAATTAGGTGCAATACAATGTGAACATAAGATCAACCAAAGCGGCCATAAATTTGGTTGCAGGAATATTTAGCAAGGCAGTTAATCAGTCAATATCAAGGTTAATATAACGCTACAAACTTGAAGTAAATACAACAAAAAACCAGGAATGATCATTCCGTGGCCCTATAACGAGAGATCTCTCTATTTACAAACGCAGGTCGTGTCGATTTGCACACAAATCTTTAACGCAGCGTTGAGCCAACACGTAGCCAAGCCGATCACGGGATGCGCAGGGTGTCCCACGACCCGCAGCACGCACGCCCCAATGTCTCGGGGAATCCAGACGCGTCGTGCCCGAGCAACAATGTCGTTGTCGCGTAATGCGCTCGCCTTGGGACAAGTCACGCCATACACGTGGACGCTGATCCCCAACCGATTCCCTAAAATGGTCTCGAGACACACACACTCACTCGCACAGATTACAACTACTTGACACTAAACGCAAATTAAAGGTAGAAATACAACGTATAAATGGTTGCTAAGTCGCTGGAAAGGTTAACGCCGTTGAACTGTACTTGCTGGACGCTGTCGTTCGACTGCCGACTCGGCGGACCTTTCGCTCCTCGCTCGTGGAGGGACCCAGCCCCACCTGAGTTCTCCGCGGGTCCGAAGTGTGTGCGGCTGACCGCGCGCGAGTCATATGCTCGCAGCGCCCCAAGCGTGCCAAGGCGGAAAATTCAAATTATAGCGTAACGAAAACGACGCGAACACATATCTTACATCACATTACCGTTGCGCAAATACCTTATTAATGTTTACAAGCTACTACAAGACGTTATTTAGACATAATTATTTATTTATTTATAGACGTTTATTTCCTCGTATGACCTTGCGGTCTTATACACTCCCTCTTCCAACTAGTACAAGTTCTTTCCTTACAATCTGTTGACACTTAAACCTAAAATTTTGAAATTTGGTACAATATCAAAAACCGTGCACTTATTACTACTAGTGGTAACAAAGATATATTTCCGTGTAGAGTCCGAATCTACTAGTATCTATTGCATTTTTTCTATCATTCCTTCTCGTCTTCCTCATTTTGTTCCTCGTGTCGTTTTTTAATCAATTCTTGAAAACCCCAAATATATCCGCAAATTTGTATCTGCGTTATGCCTCTTAGTGGTTTCTTTATTTCTTTCCGCCATTGTTCCTCTTGTCGGTGTCCTTTCCGTCTTACGACCCAGTCTGCCCATTCCTTTTTAATTTCTCTAATTGCAACGCTGCATTCTGGAATGTGTACAATATCTTCCCTGTCTGCGCCGCATACCTTGCAGGACCAATCCTCAAACCTTTTTTCCCGCTCCTGCCTATGTTTCCGCATCTCATTCTCGCCCATACTTCCTTAAACTTCCCACTCGCCTCTTACCCTTTATTTAGTTTTTCCATAACCTTTTGTTCCCTATGCTTTTCCAACCATGTTTCTTTTACTACAACTATTTCATGTTCTTTTAGAAACTGCTACCCGACCAAAGTTTTCTTATCCCTGCCACGTTCCACGTTACTATTTTAGTAGCTTGACCTTCTTCTGCCCTGGATCCTTCCCTGTTTATGCATATTTTCGGATATCCTATCCCAATCTCGTTTCCTTTTTTCTCCAACCATTCCCCGTAGTTACGCAATCACGCTTGAACATCTACTTCTCTGTGCGTTAGCACATCTTCAATTCAGATTCCGGTTCCGCTCAGCCTGGACTTCCTCTTCATTATTGCTACTTTATCGTCCATCGTAGCCAACTTAACAAAGATTCCTTCCTGCGTTCTTTCCACTCTCATGACCCTTAAGTCGATGTCCAGTCTCTGCCGGAAAAACCCGCTTATTTCGTCCACCTCTCCGCGGCCCCTCGCTCGCAGTGCCAGTCCATTCATGACGATTTCTCGCTTGTATTTTTGTTTCTTTCTTCCATTTCCCAATCCCACGCATGGTCCGGTATCGGGATGGGTCTTGATCTTGAGGCCTTACTGTCTCACTCGGGCTAACACTGTCTACACTCCGCTCCGTTGACGTGTCGCACCTCAATGGCTCTGTTGCTCGGCTTACGCTCCTCGTTGCGTCTTGCTTCGTCCTCACTTCTTTGCTACTACCGGCACAGCCCCGGTGGTGCCCTCTCCCGTTCCTGGCACGAACTCGGCCAGTGTCTCCATCTCTTTCTCGCTGTCGGCGATCTTGGCTTCCTTTCCTCTGTGTTTAACCTCGCTCAATGTGCACGAATTAAACTTCCTCAATAGTTATCCTGTTCCTTATTTCACTTCGTTACCTACACCTACGCGTCTTCCCAGCTCGTTTCTCTATCCGATTTAATCGTTTCTTTCCCCAAACTCCGCACTTACCCCTGATAAATGCTCTAAACTCTGCACACTGCTTCTCGACACGACCTGCTAGCTCCGCCCATCCCACTTTCCTCGACATTTATTAATTACAATTCGTAAATGAACAATGTATTGATTACTTAAATTAATTTTTGCTTGCATTAATTTTAATTCAATTTTAATTCGATATCAATTCAATTTAAATTTAATTATATTATTATTTTATTCATCAATCTAAAATCATACCTTGAACAGACATTGCATGTTAAGTTACATTTCTAAAATTTAATTCACAGTTTTTTACGTTGACACTTCACTTTTTCATTAATTGTACGAATATTCAAATTTTACCATTTTCTTACAGACAATATATGATACAGAAATGCTGCTAAGTAGAACTTTACAAATTGTTTCCTCATTATTTTTCACTTTTCACGACTTCGTCATAGAGAAAGTTTTGTGAAAAGCGATAGATAATAAGGAAGCCAATTGAAAAGTCCCATTCTACAAGTTTCTTAAGTAGACTCAGTCACCTGATAAAGGTCAGAAGAAGAAAAATTCTAAAGGCCATGCCCTTTTTTAATCTTACATTTAAACCATAACAAGTTTCTAAATTTAGTTTGAAAAGTCAGCCACAATTGGACGCGCATTGTCCTCCTGTCCTTACATTCGTGGACTATATACGGAAGCTACTCGTTGAAACGCTAAATTACTTGAAGAGAGGTTTACTTTGCTAATATTTTAGATTCGTAATATTTGTAGAAGGAATTTTTGTTTGCAAGCATTCTTTTCTGTGGTGTAGCCACATTCCTTTTTTGCTTGGAGTTACTATTTCATCCGTGTTTGGAGCATAAATACAAAGTTTTTTCTAGCCGCCCAAAGTAAGCTTTTGGGTCGGTCTCTTGTACGAACCGACTGTCGATTTTCCATCAAATTTTTCAGCAATGAATCGACCTGACGGTTATACTGGCCTGAGTTGAATTTTAGTCAAAAATTTTGTAGTTGACCTTATTTCAACTAAGTTCATTTAGAGAGTTTGGTCCAATATTCATATCAATCGAAAACGTTCCTTAGACTCAGTTACACAGCTGTCAACTGGGTAGTATATACAATAAGATTATAGTTTACTGAATGTTTGTGCAATGACATGTACAATTAGTTTTTTGATTAACTTTTTGCATAAGCCAACCGTTGATTTTTAGTTAATTTTTGGTCGTACAAGTTTGCGAACGTCCTTTGGAAACGACAGCTATTATCTCTATTTGTCTGTTGATAGTTGACCGTAATCTCCATGTAATTCACCACCAGACGCCAATATTTAAATATACTTCATTTCATCAATGTTCGCTGTTTCCACGATTATTGCCTCCCGAACAAACCATACTGCTTAATCTATAAAAACTCATGCTGGTACCGGCAGATTACAACTTGTTCCAAATTTATTCGACATGAAATGAAGTGCGTACAAGATCAACATAAATCTTCATTTATTTAAGGTTTTTTTTTGTAGATTTCCGTTACTGCTAGTTAATTTTTCCACAACGTTCTATTCTTAATCAGAATTCCGAGATGGCATATCATATAATTAAGTGTTATAAGCTTGCGCTACGATATCTACAGTCTGACCAGCCACTGTTCCGCACCACCTCCGATATGTGCTTAACAGCGCATTAGTTTATGGTTGCGCATGCGTGTTTTGATTTCACGACAAAGTGGAGTTGTTTTTGCGGGCACCATTTTCATTCACTTTGTAAATGGCTGCAACCGATACAACGGGGCAGTTCACGGAATCTTAGCTTATCTCACACATTTAGCTCATATACGGAGTCTTTCTTATATAGTGCTATGCTCACGTCAATTCTCAGTATCGGAATACATCTGCCAAGTCAACTGACGGGAATTCTCATGAGGATCGAAATACCGCGCTTGTGGTTTACTTGCATGTCTCTAAATCGTTGAGATTTGGTTGCAAAATAACTCTCTCACGGTCACCGGAGTTAATATATTAAATTATAAGTAACAACAAGAATACATGCTCCAGACCTCATGGCTCTATTATTTAACCCGCTTCTTCGCTTAAGAACTCGAAAATCTCGGAGGCAAAGAGCGGAATACTCGGTATCGATATAAGAAATATCATTCCTCAAAGAATTATTCGTTTTTTTCTCTCCTGGAGAATGAAATCCGAGGGCTGCAGAGAAGAGATCAGTGGGTTTGCCGCTTATGTCGTTTATGTTAATCGTCAGAAAATACGCATTCATTCGCATTTAATAGTATATACATATAAATATATAAGAAGTTTACGATATATATCTGTATATTATTTACCAGTATAGGGGTGGCCAAAACTCCATCAGGTGAAAGTTTACTCCCAGGCACGTACACTTTCTCCCATGAAATCCAGTTAACTCTCGTATAGGTTGGCACTGCGCAGAACTCTACTATAATCTCGAGAGACTGACCTTCGTTTGCTGTAATCGTTTGTTCCAAAGGATACACCATTGGTCGTCCTATAAAAAATACACAAAAAAGTAATTATGTGCGACATCAGGAAAATATAAACATGAACATAAATATTTATTATGACTTCGATACGCAGAACAAACTATAAAAAAATGGATATCGAATTCGTTGGTGAATGTCATGGTAGAGATACTCAATCAGACTCTGAAAGCGATCGGACATGCGAGAAATATTGAAACAAAATCAGAATATTCATGGGATATTCGATTTACGATCTGTGTATACGCGTTTGATAATCTTTCGTTACCACCAAAGTTTGTTTAACTCACTGCTTTCTCATTCCGACTGCTCGTTACGTACAATAAAAGTCTCGACGTTTCGTTTAATTTGTCTCATTCACTTACTTCTTAAATAGATTATGGCCCAGGAATTATAATTTCCGATGTTCAAAAAAAAAAGAGTTTGTATTGATAGTCCACGAATAATTTCAAAGAACAATATCCGAGTCCTGTAGAACGATGAACTTCGATAGTTTGTACGACAAATATGTACAAAATATTGGATTCAATGAAAATTATTTCCACCAATGAAAATTGTACATAAAGTATGCATTTAAAGTGAAATTTATGACATGAACATGGTACACTCGAGAGATCAGAGCCCGACTCTGGTGCACGTACTGCAACTAGAGCAGCTGTATCGACTGCAATTGGAGCGCAGAATAACAAAGACGTTACTACAATGTTACTAGTTACGTCAGTGTGATGAATTTCACGCAATTTTAGCCGATCGAAAACTGTGAATTTTCTGTTTTGTTAATCTTCAAGAAGCTTCAATGATGAAGAGGACTGAGACCGAAAAAAGTAGTATCGTTCTCACATTTCGTATTTCGCTCCTCCAGGCATTAATACTGATGAGGGACCTTTGTAATTTGATTATCAGCATCCGTCTTTCGGCGATTGAACAACAACATTCACAACGTTCAGCTATTTTACCATGTATTATAAGTGTAACATATGAACAGTTCGGCGAAAACTAAGCTATTAACATTTTTTCCTTCCTCACGATAAATCTATACATATAATATTAATGCATAATAACGACCCTCGTGAAAGAAAGCATCAATCGATCAGTGCTTAGCGGTGCCTCATCACCAATATTACAATGAGGCATCTTTTGCTGGCTTCCAATGTTCGAAACCCGCTTTAGCGACGAATGTTCACACGAAAATCCGTAATTCTATGTGGAGATATCCAGGGAAAGTAACAATTATTTTCTCATAAATTCCCTAGTAATATTACTTTGTATATTAGAGATTAAATATTGTATCAATCCAATCACCTCCAGACAGCAATACCTCGGATCCTTTTCCAATTCGAGTATGATCAGTCGAACAAAATTCACTATATTCATTATATATATAACTTCGACTGGCTTTGAAAACCTATTATTTTCTACTTCAACCGGTCAAATAAGAGATATGAGGGATGACTTTTTATTCGAAGGACCACCCAAGTGGTCACTCCGTAACATTTTATCTTATATTGTTAACTAAACAATTAAGAAGCGACGAAAAAACAACTCTTATAATTTGTTGTTCGATATATCGGTATTTTCAAAGTCGAATAACTCCTAGTGTGACGTGATTTTTTGCCACGCCACCTGCGCGAAGTGTAAACGGCGAGGAGTGTCGGATTTACGATACTTGAGTCGGTGCACGTTCGCTTTTACCAACTGCGGGTCAACAGCGGAGTCACTCTCCATTTTTGCTCTCTACGTTACCTTCGTTACAGATACCTTGTGATCGGAATTTTAAGCGTTTTTATTAGTAAATAAGTAATTTCTTAAAATTTAGTATTGTTTTGACCGCTCTGTTCCCCATTTACTGAGTCTCACCCCACTACCTACTACCACCGAGGGACTGCCCCTCCGTTTGCAAAATGCTACTTCAGCCCACGCACTCTTCGACCGCCCGTACCGTTACTTATCGCTCTCTGACGTTTCCAACGTTCCCTTATACCGAGGGACTTCGAGTATATTTTTGGATATTTATTTTGGATTTTTGGATTATGGCTCGGAAGTCCAATTTTGGATTTTTGAATTCCGTTGATAAGAATCGCAGGCGCGCACCGAACAACAGTGCCCGTGGATTTTGGATGCCCGGGGAGCGCGCTGGAAAATGGACCCAAAAATGACTGTGCCACCCGCCTCCCTACGACTTCCCAGCCCGGCGCTGGACCATCCCCTGAAGCTTGGACTCTCGCGGTCCGGCCAACCCGGCGCCCCACGAAGAAAGGGCCGAGGAGCACCGATGGAAAGAGGTAATTGCAATGTTGCGCCTTTTGTTGTGGGTCTAATACCGTCGATGCATCGTCGCCTCGAATTCCGGCGTGAGAAACTCCGCACTCTTCCACCGGGGCCACCGGATCCGAGGGGAAGACACGCACGCTCGAGTCATAATTTGCTGCAGAAGAAATTGGAGGGAAACGACGATATTAGCGGTACGAGCCACTACGTCATCGTAAATGCAGCGGACAACTCAAACCATCGTTTTAAAACGCGCGCCAGTGTGCGAGATTCTCAGTGCGCCGCCGCAACTCCCGAAGACCGTGGAAGCCACACTCTCCACCTGAGCGCGTGCGCGAGCAGCAGCCGGCGAGCGGGCGGAGTAGGGATAGACGAGAGTGCGAGAGATTATTGGATAATTTTGATTGTTGATTTGCCCCATTAGGTTTGCGTAAATTATTAGGTCTGCTTATGTTTTTCTTTTCCGAATTCGTTCTCGTATCTAAGCTACCTCCGATGATTTATTATGATTATTTTCCGCGATTCTTTAAATATTAATTGTTTCAAGCTACCTTTGGTCTGCGGCTATTATCTGAATTATAATTACGCTACCTATTGTTTGAGTCGCCGCTTCAAGTTAATGCTACCTTAAAGTTCGCGTGATTAATTTGAGTCTTTTGGTTTCTTTTATTTATTTATTTTACATCGAGTCCTCGTAGTATTATGCTCATTCTTGTCCACCATCATGTGATCGTAAATGCGCCTTGACCTTGTCAAGTGACACCCGGGAACTAGTTAATAAACCAAATAATTCCTTTAATATTCTAATTTTGTCGCCTCATCATTTCGTCCAGCCCCTCTACCATATATCAGCTCGCGGAGCCTGAGCTAGTCGTGTGCCTTGTGGCTTCTCATCGCGTCCTCGCGCGACCTCGCTTCTGACTCCACCTCATTGGCGACAATATAAGTCGATGAAAATCGGCGATACCTCGGTACCTGGCGTCTAGTCGTCCGTGAGGTGGATCCGCGAATCATTTGGAATTTTAGGATTAATGAGATACGTAACGATGAGATTTAAGCGGCTTAGATAAGCATTTAGATTTCGAGTTGAGGGTCGTGTCGAGGGGAGGAGAGCCGGGATTGTGAGTCCCGCCAGGGAGTTTCCCCACACTAGATTTATAAATATTTTTTGCTGAAAATTAGTGTCTATTCAATTTTTGCAGTCCCATGAATCAAGCGTGTCAGTTTTATAAATAAAATTATAACAGACAACTGACGGTTAGGCTACCGTTGCTTGTATGACTCATAAACTTATATATTTTTTAGGATAAATGTATCTAATAGCGTAAAGAACTCGAATTCTGCATCGAATCTTTACCGAATTAGTTTAATATAACATATTAATAATATTCGCAAATGGCAGTCTAACCGTCAGATGTTTGACGCTGGCTTCGGATCGTGCACCGACCGAACTCAGCACCGACAGTCATTTGTCTGACAACAGTGAAGCGAAGTACGTCGATATTCTCTATTGTTATTTGAGCCACGACGCCTCGGCTGAAGGTGTGCTCCGATTGGCTGTCGCAGAATGGCTGTATCTTCGAAACTCTTCATCGTACAACAAACCGTAAAGTAGTTTCATACTCGGGAGATCAAAATACCCTTAGACCAACCATATCCGCCAATTATGAAACACCCTGTATAATTAATAACAAGAATTGTACAAGCGCGTAGATCTCTTTTCAATGCCGAAAGGCACGAGAATAATCTTATTATATAATAATGATAATAATAATAATAATAATAATAATGAAATAGGCTTAGTACATGGCGAGTTTATTATACGCGCGCAGAAAGAAATAGTCCATGAGGGACTCCTGGATGGAATCCAGGACGGCGTCCGAGATGGAATCCAGGCAATACAGGTGGGATTGCAAAGTGGCCACTTGTAGGGACCTTGGGGTATGATCCGATCCCAAGGTCCATTCTGAAGTCTTCCAGTTCATCCTGGACCATCCAGGAGTCTCGGCAGCCCAGTCGCACAGTCTATTATGGTGTCCAATCCGGACTCGTACTTGGACTGTTATAGATTTCATCCTGGACGATCCACGAATTTTCGCAGTCTATCCTGTGGTGTCCATTTTGGACCCTTGCCCGGACTAAAATAGATCGTCCATTCTGGACGATCCAAGAGTCTCGGCAGCCTGCACAGTTATGGACTACCCGCGATTTCCAGAACTTATTTTGGGATTTTGGATTTCAGCATGGAATGCTTTCAACTCTGTCTCGGACTTTGCTCTAGACAATTCACCAATTTTGGCTCTCGTCAATGAAGGGTAGACCCCTCCAATCTTATATACACTGTAAAAAATGTTCGCGTTTTTCCGATACAAATGTATATGAATTTCGCGAAACCTGGTATAAAAAATTGAAATTAATATTTTTGCACAGTAAATTTAATACAAATAAATGAATTTTAATAATCCGGTGAATGGAAATGACCACACATGATTATTAAATCATCAATTATTCAATGAGTACATGAAAAACACCACGAATTTTCGGAACTTACGTGACGGATTTCAAATTTAATATACATTGGCGCATTAAATGTAAATCGAAAGTTACAAAAGTTTCCGGTATTGGTATTGAAAAATACCGAGCAAAGTATTTGCAGTTTTGTCTTCATGAGTGTATTGGGTTTCGAAAAATGTTCGCATGTTTCCGACACAAACATGTAAGGAATTTACAAGACTCGATATAGGAAATAAATAATAATATAGTTGTATGGTAAATTTAATATGCGTCTATGGATTTTACCAATCTGGTGGTATAAAATTACGATACATGATTATTAAATCATCAATTACTAAATTAGTACATGAAAAACACCATGAATTTTCGGAATGTTCGTGAACAATTTGAAATTTAATATGCATTGGCGCAATAAATTTAAATGTAAATTCATTCAAAATCCAGATACTAGTATTGAGATATACCAAGCAAAGTATTTGCAGTTTTGTTTACACGATTAAAAACTTTTTTTTCCTCTTAAGTAACCCGACTTTACATTACTGGTATGACAGGGGGAGGGGATGCACAAGTAACATAAAGGCGGGTCGTTTGAAAACTTGAACAATGAAAAAATAAAACTAAAAAAACTGAACATTCTTTAAAGAATATTTAAGAAATTTAGAGAATGTGTAGAGTGTTAGGAGATTTATTTTCAATCATAAGAATCGTTGATGGTTAGCAGAAAAAATCTTATTTCAAGTTTGATTGATATGTGCTCATTTAACGATTTGAATTTCGCGCTGCGCGCAGCCAATGCGCTCTCTGCACGCCGAGAGCGCAGCAGTCTATTGGCCGCCGCGCTCTCTATAAGTGTTCGCTTCAACTATCTACATCGCACGCGGGTGCCGGTTACCATTGTGACGCCATATTGCCTCGACAAAAGCCGGCAGTGCGACAAGTGCAAGATCAACAACGGTGAGTATTAAGATAATTAAGCTATGATTCTACCCATTTTTTGGTCGAATTAGGACTGTAATAATCGCTCTACGATATCAACATATTACCGGCAATGATCATTGTGTAAAATCAGTACCCTAATGATTGTTTTTGAGTTGCGTGATTGCGTCATTCTGAAAGAAAAACGTGCACGCAGAGAGGCATGGCCACGAAAAAAATATGGATTTTCTAAACTAAATTTCTAGTCCGGCAATACTGAATTTGTTTTGTAGAATCTGCGTAGAGTTGATTTTTTTCTTAACGAAAACACTAGTTGGGGGAAGACTGTTGTAAAAAAATTTTATCAGCATTTAAATATTCTTGACATGAAATATTTATTTCTGATTAACATGCAAACAATGTAGAGTTGAAGTATACTTTTAGTAGTTTACACAACCATTTACCATCTAAAAAAGCTATCAGCTACTTGTCGGTGTGATCAATAACTTTACTTTACTCTATATTAAAAACAAACACGTTAAACAAATGTTATTAACAAATATAGACCACATACATTCTATACTATTATTCACTCCTCGGCGTTGCCCTATCTTCGTAAGGAAGAGCGGGCAACAGGGTTGAGCCGCCAACGGAGCGCGTCTCCAGGTGGCGGATAGGAGGGGGCCAGGTCGCCGGAGTCTCTGCGGTCGCGTGCAATGGGGCGTCTTTACGGCGACCTGGGCACAAGACGGGCGCACGCCCGGACCTGGCCTGCGGGAGCTATACGCGAACCTAGCGGAATAAATTCCGTATTAGGGGAACTAAGGCCCCGCCGCGGACCAAATCCTCGAATCCTACGGTGGGAGCTATCGTGCCTACGGGATGCATGGCACTAGGGAAGTAGTGTCTTTAATGATGCCCTTTGGGTACCAGGCGACCCCCAATTGTATTTAGCCTTACCCCCCCTAAGCAGGCTCTGGGGGGGCGGACCTTTTGTTCCTAGCTACTCGTGGGAACCTATGGAGACCGACGATATATCTAACCAACAGGAGGTGGGCGTCCCCACGGAGACCCTACCCTCCCACAACGCGGAAGCAATGACCGCGGGGCCCGCCGCGGGCGAGGGGGCCTCGGCCCCCTCGAACCTGGCGGAGGTCCGCATAATTGCTACCGACATTACGGAGGGAGAAGAGGGATCAGCGAAAGCTGGTCTCACCGACCCCTCACAAAACAAGGAGAAAAAGAAGGGACGCTGCGGAGCTGCGAGGAGGAGAGCGCGCAAAGCCAGAATGGCGGAGCAAAACGCACCCTCCGAGCGGCACCCCAGGGGTTTCTCTGACGCTCCACAGCCCGCGGGCCAGGGTCCAAAAAGGCCTAGGCCCGCGGACTACACTCCTCCGGAGACGTCAAAGGCACCTAAGAAGGCAAGGGTCTACCCGAATCCGACTGGTTACGGGGATGCGGCGGCGGTGGACAGAAAGATGGCCATAGTGCCATCTGACTATCCCACGGCGGTCCTCGGCCAGAAGGAGAGCAACCTGGTGGTGGCGGCGCTGCTCGAAATCTTGGATGCTGCCCCTCTGGGCGATGAGGCTCCAAGATTCGACGGCTACCGGTACGACCAGGGAGCCCTGTGGGTGACCTGCACCGACGAAGGTGCCAAGATGTGGCTGCGGAGGGCGGCCCCCAGCTTAAGGCCATGGAACGGAGCCTCTCTCCTTGCCATAGGGAGGGAGGAGCTGCCCAAGCTGACGAGGCTGACGGCCGTGCTCCGCGACGCTACAGATAAATCGATAGAGGAGATCTATCAGCGTCTACAACGCCATAACCGTGATCTGCGCCCGTACCTCTGGAGATTGTGGGACAGAAAAACGGTTAACGACACCGAAAATCTGGTCGTAGGCGTGGATGCCTCCTCACTGAAAGTGCTGGAAGCCACCAATTTTAGCCCCCATTTCGGGCTGACGAGGGTCCGCCTTTATCAGGTCAGCGCCAAGTCCGGCGGGGCTAAGGGAGACTATGGAGACACCGAGGCAGCAGCGGGGACAGTGCCGACTGCGGGACCCTCGGCAGGGACTGCGCGAGCGGATGGGGCCCCCCTCGAAGGGATTCCGACCGCAAGTGCACCCCTGCCGAGAGCGCCCGCGACGCTCGAAGCACCCCCGCTGCCGGCCGGTGGATCTGCAACGGACCGGAGACATGGGACACCCGTCCTACGGCCCCCGATCCTGTCGGCGCCGATATGTGGGGAGACAGGTGCCGCGAGCCATATGATGCCTGCGAAGGCTAGTATGACAAGCACCACCAGACACCCCAAGGAGCACTGGCTCAAGGGACGGGGAACCGCGCCCGGGAGGGGTACAAACCCTCGCGGACGAGGGGGCTTCCCGACAGGCCAGGGCCCCAAAACGCTGAGGGGCAGGCCCAGCAACGTGCGGAGGGTGGCGAGGACGGGCGCCGAAGGGATTCAGGGGGGTACTCAAAAAGTACTCGCTCTGATCCAGAGGAGTCTGCCCCCGCCGCCCAGTGCGGTGCCTGGGTCTACTGCCCCAGCGGACAATGTGGAGGTGGTGGACCAGTAAGCAATGGCTTGCTGGGCCCCATCCCACAATCCTACCCCCCCTTCCACCCTTCTCCCTTCCACCATCCTCTCCCCCCTCCCCTCCCTGCACTAAACGCGAAAGAGGTAATGCCTGCAGCCAACATGACTGTAGGAACCACCAAAGTTTCGCAGATCAATTTGCAGCACTGCAAGGCGGCCACGGCTCTCCTGAGCCGGGATCTTGCAAGGCTGCAAACAGACATAGCCCTAATCCAAGAACCCTGGGTATACAGAGGTCTGGTGAGGGGTATTAGCGTAGACATAGGTTCATTGATCTATGTCTGCGCAGAACCAGGGCCACGGGCACGCCTCTTTATCAATAAGAGGCACAATGCCATTAAGCTCAACCGGTTCTGCACAAGAGACTTTGCGGCGGCCAACATTAAGCTCAGGGTCGGGGGTGGAACGTCGGAGCTAGTAATAGCATCGGCGTACCTCCCGTACGACTCTGTGGAGCCCCCTCCAACGAGGGAGCTTAGAGAGCTGGTGCACTTCTGCAGAAACAAGGGGCTAAACCTGCTGGTGGGGTGCGATGTAAACTCGCACCACACCATATGGGGCAGCTCGGACATAAACGAGAGAGGCACTGCTCTCCTGGAGTATCTCTCTACGACGGAGCTTGAGATTCTAAACAGAGGATACAAACCGACCTTCGTTACCTCACGCAGGCAGGAGGTAATCGACCTGACGCTGGGGTCACCTAGAGTGGCCCAGGCTAAAACGAGTTGGCGGGTCGGCGACGAGGACACTCTATCCGACCACCGACTGATAACTTTCTCCCTGGCAGGGAGCAGCACTCAGGACCCGACGGTAGCCTACAGGAATCCCAGGGCTGCGGATTGGCCCCGATTTCAAGCGGAGCTGAACAGCAGGCTCGGGGGTACCCGTGGGTGGCCGCGAACAGAGGGAGCGATCGAGCGGGAGGCAGAACATCTGCAGAACGCTCTGGTCCGCTCCTTCGAGGTTGCCTGTCCCCTCAAAAGGAGGAAACAAAACAACAAGAAGGTAGTCTGGTCGAACGGGGAGCTGAACCAACTCCGCTCCCGGTCCCGCAAGCTACTAAACAGAGCCATGAGGACGAACACGGACGACGACTGGGCCGCCTACAGGACGACCCAGAGAGAGTACAAAAAACTCATAATGAAGTCCAAAGAGACGGCCTGGAGGAAATTCTGCCGTGAAATCGAGGCCCTACCCTTGGTAGCCAGGCTCCGCAGAATCTTCACTTCAGGTCCACTCAACAAACTCGAGGGACTCACCCTGCCCGATGGCAGGACGACTGAGAATCACGAGGAAGTGTTAGCGCATCTGTTGGAGGTGCATTTCCCGGGCTCCGAACTGACGACCCGTGAACTGCCTCAAATGGAGGCGCCAAAAGCTAGCAGACCAGGCGACTGGGCTACAGCATCCAAGGCTGTCACAGGCAGCAGAATAAGATGGGCGATTGGGACTTTTGACCGGTTCAAAAGTCCAGGGGTGGATGGGATATTCCCTGCCCTCCTCCAGGAGGGAGGGGAATTACTCATTGGACACCTGAAACGAATTTTTCGCTCTTGCCTAGCACTAAGGTACGTGCCGAAAGCATGGCGTGAGGTCAGGGTAGTTTTTATCCCGAAACCGGGCAAAAACAGCTACGACCTAGCCAAGTCCTTCAGACCCATCAGCCTGACATCCTTTCTACTGAAAACGATAGAAAGACTGGTGGACAGATTTATCAGGGAGGGAGCGCTGGTAGAAAGGCCAGTGCAGCCCTCACAACATGCATACCAGGCGGGCCGTTCTGTTGAAACCGCCCTCCACAGTATCGTTAATGATATTGAGAGGACGCTCAGCAGAAGGGAATCAGCCCTGTGTGTGTTTCTGGACGTCGAAGGGGCGTTTGACAACACTTCCTTCGACGCCATCTGCGAGGCAGCAAGGGAATTCAGGGTAGATGAGTCGATCATCGAATGGATTCACTTTATGCTTCGAACGAGAACGGTTACGGCAGGACTCAAGGGGTCAACCGTGAGGGCGCACGTCAGACGGGGGTGTCCACAGGGGGGGTCACTTCCCCTCTCCTGTGGATCATGGTCGTGGACGGGCTACTTGCGGCACTCAATGGGCTCGGCGTAAGCGTAGTGGGATATGCCGACGATGTCATGATAATGACCAAAGGCACCCACTCAGCGGAGATGACGTGGAGGATGCAACGTGCCCTCCACCTCATGCAAGAATGGTGCACCTCTAAGTCGTTAAGGGTAAACCCCGACAAGACGGAGATGGTGCTCTTTACGCGGAAAAGGGCTTTCAGACCGAAGCCCCCTCACATATTTGGAGCTGAGCTTCAGTACTCCACGGAGGTACGCTATCTTGGCGTCACCCTGGACAGTAAGCTCAGCTGGAAAAGCCACATAGCCAAACAGGCCACTAAAGCTACTGCCACTTTCTGGGCCTGCAGGCGTATGTTCGGACAGACTTGGGGATTAAGGCCGGGTATGGTTAAGTGGTTATAAACGGCCATCCTAGTCCCTCAAATCACCTATGCTTCCCTTGTATGGTGGCCCGCCCTAGAGAGGGCCACCAACAGGAAGACAATAGACAGAGTCTACAGACTCATTGGGCTGGGAATTACCGGGGCGATGAGAACCACCCCGACCCTAGCTATGGAGGCCCTTCTAAACATGGCGCCCCCTCACATCATCGCAGAAGCTAACGCTAGGAAAGCAGCGTTACGCTTACATTTTAATGGTAAGTGGAGAAGATCGGCAACGGGCTATGCATCCCTGCTACAGCGATACGGGGACCTAGAGGAGATCCGCACGCTGGAAGGAGATTGCTGTAATCGTTGCTACAACTTCGACCACAACTACCAGATTCTCTTTCCTAGCAGGCAGGAATGGAAAGAGTATCAAGCGGAACTCCTGACCCCTAGAGGACTCGTCTGGTACACGGACGGGTCCAAAAGAGGAACTGGAGTTGGAATAGGAATCTGGAGTGGTGGGCCCAAGACAAGGGTGTCCTTGGGACTAGGGCAAACCGCCACGATTTTTCAAGCGGAGGTGTACGCCATCTGGACCTGTGCCAGACTCATTCTGGACAAAGGATACAGCGGCAATCACATCTACATATGCAGTGACAGCTGGGCAGCGATCGGGTCTCTCCATCACGTTATGAAGAAGTCCCGACTGATGCTCGACTGCAATGCGCTGTTGTCGCAGATAGCCTGCCACAACAGCGTCAAAGTCTTCTGGGTGCCGGGACACACGGACATCTTAGGGAATGAGGAGGCGCATAACCTGACCAAGATCGGTGCGTCCGTAACCGATCCGACGGTTATCCGCCCAATCCCAATAGCCATGGACCAAGTCCATGGACAGAAGAACGTTTCACGGACCTCTGGCTACAGACAGGAGGCTTGGGACACTCGAGGGCCATCTTCAAGGGCCCCTCGAGCTCGCTAGGCTTGGACAGACATCAGCTAAGGGCTGTGGTTGGCCTTGTCACGGGACATTGGCACACAGGTAAGCATCTCAATCGGCTGGGGCTGAATGCGGAACCACGGTGTTGGAGATGCAAGGAGGAGGACGAAACACCCCTCCACGTGATCGCGAGTTGCAGGGCACTGGCCGCGACCCGTAAGGACATACTCGGAGAACCTGCTCTCGCCTCACTAGATTTGGAGAAGGTCGGAGTGGTCGCCCTCTTGCGCTTTGCCAAGAAGGCAGGCCTAATCGAACCTCTCACGTAAAGGGATACCCTCCCCAGATGGGAACGAGCACAATGGTCCGCAATGGACTGAGCGCTCGGTTAATCAAACAATACATACTAGGGTGTGCCATTTTTGGGCAATTTTTTTTTTTCGACTCAGAAACAGGTTGTATACTTTCAGGAAGGTAAAATAAGAAGCCTGTAAAAATTTGAGCTCTTAATATTAATATTTAGATGCGCCTCATCGCGAATTTCTATTTCCCATTTAAATAACATGGGAAAAAAATTTTTTCATCTTTGGAATTTTATACGTTGGCAATGGCATATTGTTCGATGGAACGCAAAACATATTTTATAGAGAATCGCACGCTCTACAAAAAAGATGTCTTGCATTTTTTCGATAGACATAGCCATTCTGATGGTATTTGAGTTCAAAGTTCAAAATATACGAAAATTCATCTTTTTGTTAATATTATAGCGAAACTATTGACTCTGTTGAGAATCTTCGATCAACTTTTTTGTAGATTATTAAATTTACCATGAAAATTGTCTCATCCATGATTAATTAATATTTATTGTTAATTGTTCAATGCTGTAGAGACCTGTCTTCTGTCACGAAACTGGTTCTAATGGGCTGGTACTTATCATAAATAGTTACAAAAAAAATCGACAAAATACTCACGAAAAATATCTTTCGTTATTTCCATTAATAGTAAAAAAAAATGTTTCATTCAATCTTTTTAAGTAAATTTATTAATGAAAAATTATAAATATTGAATAATTTATTACAGTATGAACATTTTTTTATTTGTTGTTGCCATTATTGTAAGTCTTGCTATACCGAGTATAAAAAATTCGCCAATGCATTAATAATTATTCAATTATTTTTTTATTGCAAGTCGGATATTTTCGACGATGCTCCTTCACTATTCGTAATAAATACTGGAACTGCTCTTCATTCTTTGTCAAACATGCATTATATTGTTCCAATAATGCCACTCCACGTTCTGCAGCGTCATTGACTACTTTCAATTTTGTGAAAAAGTCCAAATTTTCTCTATAGCTCTCGTTATTCGGCCATAGAAGTATATCTTCTTCGAGAAAATCAGACGGCAAATCAAATTTAATCATGGATGAGACAATTTTCATGGTAAATTTAATAATCTACAAAAAAGTTGATCGAAGATTCTCGACAGAGTCAATAGTTTCGCTATAATATTAACAAAAAGATGAATTTTCGTATATTTTGAACTTTGAACTCAAATACCATCAGAATGGCTATGTCTATCGAAAAAATGCAAGACATCTTTTTTGTAGAGCGTGCGATTCTCTATAAAATATGTTTTGCGTTCCATCGAACAATATGCCATTGCCAACGTATAAAATTCCAAAGATGAAAAAATTTTTTTCCCATGTTATTTAAATGGGAAATAGAAATTCGCGATGAGGCGCATCTAAATATTAATATTAAGAGCTCAAATTTTTACAGGCTTCTTATTTTACCTTCCTGAAAGTATACAACCTGTTTCTGAGTCGAAAAAAAAAAATTGCCCAAAAATGGCACACCCTAATACATACATACATTATTCACTCGAATACATTTTATACAATTATTCACTTGCATGCATTTTACACAAATATTTACTTAAATACATTCCAATTTGAGGCTACTGACTAAGCTATATCAATAAAATATGATTGGTGAATTAATACTCATGCGAATACTCTTATAAGTATGGATTAAGGTTCACTGCAGGTAGATTTATATGCGGTTCTTGGGTTGTGTTTTATTAGCTAAAGAAGATTTCTTTTTTTCCATAGAATAAAATAGAAACATCCTAGAGACACATCCTTGAGATCCCTCTATACGCATTGAATTCATCGAAAATAAAGGTGTGTATAATTTTTAAAAAATTATTCCATCCAAAGAAGTGTTACACAGAGTCCCAACAGCAAGCTTAACTTGAAAATTTAACACCAATCACTTAATTTATAGATTTAATTTCACGAATGTGTCCGACAATCTAATTCTTCCATTCAAATTAATACTTAATTTTTTTGTAAATCGAATCAATTTCATTTAAAGTTTAAAGTCTTATACATTTAATTTTATTTTTATTTTGTAAAGTAGACTAGTAACGCACTTTAGATCTGTTCTTAGTTTTTTTCGGCATTGAATGACTGCAATTAAGGAAAGTCACCTAAAGGAAAGTGATGAATTTTTTCTTCTTTTTTTCGTAAATGATATATTTTTAAAAATATATAAAATTAAAAGTCATTAGATATATAACAAGCATTATAATTCTGTAATTATTCAGACATGAAGTTCGTTGCAATAGGGTGAGGTGGAAAGTAAATATTTTCACTCGTAACATTCAGAGCAAACCAAACCAGTCAATTGACTTTAATGTTCGATGTTTTATTTTGACTGTAGAAAAAGATTAGATTTACCGTAACCAATTGTGTAGTTACTTTTTAATAGCGAAATATTCATTTACAGATTGAGAATCATAGCTGTCAAAGAGAGCTGAAATAAAAATTCGTATATTGAATTCAGAATAAACTCTTCGACAGACAAAATAAGACATTGAACACTAAAATTTGTTCACCGGTTTGGTCTAGAAGTTACGACAAGTGAAAACATTTCGTTTTTACCTCACACTTTTTTAATGCACTATATGTTTTTACGAAATTGCATAATTGCATACGTATGAATTTTCCCACATTTCTGAATTCACTTTGAAATTTGTACATACTTCCATATGAAAAGACGCAAATTTCAAAGTCATTGCAAAAATGTGAAAAAAATTCATACGTATTTAGAACAAATAAACGAATCATTTTGATAGAAAAAAATTGTGGTTCGCCGACAAATTTGTTAAACAAATTTTTTGTCACAAATTTTTTAATAACATTTCCAAAGTATTATTATGTAAAATTAATCTTCCAATTAACATTAATGTGAACGATTTTTTTAGATTTCCAAACCATTAAGAAGTATTTGCCATTCTCTGTCGTTTTTCTCGAATTTATGCGAAATGAATTCGATTCGTCTGTACCTCCTTAAGTGAATGAAGGAACAGATGCCACCATTTTGTATTGATAATACAATACAATACGATAATAAAAATATAATTTTTCATACTTCAACATGTGTTGAATAAATCCTCTGAAATGGAACCCTACAACTTTTTTTCATATTCCCAAAATAAATCGTCAAAGTTAGGTATTTGTTTGCCACTAGGATCGAGTCAACCCTTAATATGATCGAAATCTCCCATGCAATTGATTAATTATATCATTGGCCAATCATCATGTAAGTTTTTTTTTTTTTATTTATTTATTTATTTTTTTATTACAACTATACTTTAGTATAACAAGTAATCAGAGTGGCTATAGTGTAAGGTCACGACATAGAAGGCGAGTTTGAGCATTTTTCCAGTGAAAAATCTCCGTGGCTTTGAGTTTTTAAATTTTTTCAATTACTCGTTAGGTGGGAGAAGATCACGAGGCCATTGGCGCTTATGTCGACGTGTGTGTATCCCAGGAATCGTTCTGCTTCCTTGATGACTGATCAGTGGTTTGTTGTGACGATCCAGATTTGCATGGAATTTGATGTATTTAGCTGTTATAAGGTCCTTGACAAATTTGACATTGAGGTCTCGGTGTAGCGTCTCATTGGAGACGTAGTAGGGGCAGTCTGTTATTTTCCGCAGAATCTTAGATTGTAGGGTTTGTAGGCGGTTGATGTTGGATTTTTTGGCTGAACCCCATACTTCAGCTCCATATGACCATAATGGCAGGATCATAGATTTGTAGATCAGAATTTTGTTGGACAAGTCCATTTTCGACCTCCAGTCTAATAGCCGGGCTAGCATTTGGTATCTTCGGTTAGCGTCGATCCTTTTAACCCGTGTGTGGGGATTCCAGGTTAGCCTTTTATCGTAGTGCAGTCCGAGGTACTTAACTACGTCGGCTATTGGAAGTTCCAAATTATTGATCGACACTGATGGGCACTGTTCTCGGCGGAGAGTAAAAGTTTCTTGTGTACATTTTGTTTCACTCAGTTTTGTTTTCCATTTTTTGCACCAGGTCTCAGTGAGTTCCAGGTGCTCTTGGAGAGCATTGGATGCCACAGTAGGGTTGTTATTTCTCGAGAATATTGCTGTGTCGTCAGCGAATGTGGCTAGCGTTGTTTGTTGGTGTTGCGGCATGTCAGCGGTGTATATAAGATATAATATTGGGCCTAAGATGCTGCCTTGAGGTACTCCTGCTAAGATTTCACGATATGAGGACAGTTCCTCTCCTTGGGCTACTCGAAAGTAGCGTTGGCTCAGATAGGATTTTAATAGGGTAGCGATCGGGTGCGGTAGCACTTTTTTTAGTTTACATATTAAACCATCATGCCAGACTCTATCAAAAGCTTGGGCGATATCCAAGAATGCTGCGGGACAGTACTGTTTTTTTTTCCAAACTGTTTGCAATTACATCTCCAATACGGTGGCACTGTTGTATTGTTGAGTGTAGCGATCGAAATCCGAATTGGTGATCGGGGATGATATTTTGTGCATTTAAGATAGGAATTATTCTTTTAAATAGCAGTTTTTCGAAAATTTTCGATAGCGTCGGTATGAGACTAATAGGCCGGTATGACGAAGGTTGATCTTTAGGCTTCCCTGGTTTCGGTATCATTAAAATTATTGAATGTTTCCACTGTACTGGGTAGTATTGCACTCTCAGAATGGCGTTATAGATCGTGGTGAGCAGTATCGTGGCTTTTTTTGGCATCTGTTTTAATACTTCAGCTGTTATTAGGTCGTACCCTGGAGCCTTACCCTTTGGTAGTTTGTCGATAGTCCATTTTACATCAGCTGGGCTGAACTTTTTGGTAGGCGGAGATAGCTGATACGGGGCTTCGAGTTCCCGCGCCACGTTGTCTTCATTTGCAATATCGCATAAGTCTGCATGGGTTCTGAAGGTGTTTGCTAAGTGATTCGCAAATATGTTGGCTTTTTGATCGTCTGACCTTGCCCAGGTACCGTTTTCTGTGCGAATGGAGGCTGGTGGATCTTTATATGCTAGTATATTTTTCGCCGCTCGCCAGAGAGATTTATCTTCCGTGGTTAGTGCTCGAGTGTGTCTGCTGTACTCTTCCTTTCTGTAGTTCCATAGACATTGCATTAATTTATTGGTGAGCTGATTAAGTTTTATCTGAAGGATACCGAGTTCGCTGCCACCGCGCTCTTGCTCTTCGTTTTTGGGCTATTAAGTTCCTGATGTAAATAGGCGTGAAGCTATTTGTTACTATAGTCGGTTTCCGCGTATTGGCAGCCCACGCCGAGGTTTGTATAGTTTCAACCATTTTATTGACGGCGTTATCTATGTCCTCCGGCGTTTTAAACGGTATTTTGAGATCGATATTTGCTTCAAGTTTCTTCCTGAACTTTTCCCAGTCCATTTTCCCGCTGGTCAGTGACGGTTTCGGCTGCTTTATGGCAGGTGATGAGTCGAGGACCAGCAGTACAGGACTGTGGTCAGACGAAAGGTCATTGAGTGTATGCGCTACAGGGTGAATATTTTGCGGTAGGCGAGACACAAAGATGTCCAGTATGTCAGGTAATTTGGTTAGTGAAGTCGGCCAGTAAGTGTACTCGTTTGGAGAAATCACTTAATAGGTCTCATCGTATATGACCTTGAGAAGTAATCGTCCTCTCGGGTTGTCCGTTCGACAACCCCAGTGCAGGTTTTTCGCATTGTAATCTCCGCCAGCGATGAAGTTTCGATCGAGGGACCGGAAGTGAGTTTTAAGTTCCAGCTCCGTAATTCGTTTGTTTGGCGGGCAGTACACTGCTGATAATGTTATTGGAGTCTCAGCGACCTTTATCGGTACTCCAGGAGCTATGAGTTTTTCAGTTGTCGTGGCAGCTATTGGATGATGGCTGATTGTGTTTCGAATTAACACTGCGGCTCCTCCATGAGCAGAGTTATTTGGGTGGTCAGCTCTGTATAGGGTGTAGTCCTTTATAGCAAAGTGAGATCGTGACGTAAAGTGTGTTTCCGTTATAAGAGCTATGTCTATGCGCTTCTCATGCAGTAGTATGTCGAGTTCCGACCGATGACGAGTTAGACCGTTTGCATTCCACAGTAGTATGTGACCGTTGCGCGAGCATCGTCATTGTAATAGTTTAGGTACTAATGCGGTGACTAGGAGGCTCAGTAGCGGAGTAATGAGTGCTCTGAATTCATTTAAGAAACTTACTAGCTGTGCATTAGAATCATTCGATTGTCTAGGTTGATCACTTTCATATGAGGGCTCCTGCTGTCGATAGTTCAATCGAGTTGCATTTGCATAACTTCTTTTTTCTTGACGAAGAGCTGTCTGTTGAGCTGGTATGAATTGCTGCGGTGCTGTCGATGTCGATGGGGTTATATTTTCATTGTCTGTTTGAATTTGCTGTTGAGCAGTCGGAGCCTCGTTTATACGAGCAGAGTTACGTCTTGGATTTGTTAGTTTTCTTAGATCCTTATGCACTTGGCAACCTCGGTAATTTGCTGGATGATTATTTCCGCATAGAGCGCATTTTGCTGGTGCTTCCCTTGACTTAGTACACTCTTGCGAGAGGTGGTTTCCAGCGCATTTCACGCACTTTGGTGGATGATTACAGTACGCTTTCGTATGGTCATATTTTTGGCATCGATGGCACTGTACATGGTCTTTTCGTTTATACGGCTCTTCAACCTGCACTACCGAGTGGTATAATCGCGTAAGACGAAAGATTTCTGCATTGTTGTCACTGGGTTTCAGATCAATGAAGAAGAGCGGCAGCGGCATTTTTTTGACTGGATGGATGCCGTTATTTACCTGTCTTACACGAAAACCGAGATCATTTAATTCTTTTTTGATGCAGTCAATGGGTGTACTATGGTGTAGGTTCCTTACGACCACACGATAAGCTTTCTCAGTTTTCGGTTGGAATGTGAGGAAGTCTGCTCCCTTCTCTTTGAGATATTTGACAGCTAAGCGATAGGCGTCGCTCGTAAGAGGGGATAGTATAGTATCGTGTAGCCTTGCTTTACACGTAAACTGATTTTCCCCTAGGAGTGTAAATAGAGCAGTACACATTTCACCGTAGTTTCGTACATTCGAAATATATATGCGAGCTGGCTTCGGAGTTTTTGCAGTAATCTCAGCGTCCATAGTATCAGTAGATTCTAATTCATCAGGTGCGAGCAATTGAAACGGATTTGGAGTAGTGAGTTCGCTGTCGGCCGTGGAATTGTTTTGATTTGCGTGAAAATTCACGTTACTTGGCATCGTACTGGTCACGCGTTTAGCTCTATGACGAGCGTAAGGAGTGGGGTGAGCCCTTCGACTCCTCGCACCTCGCGCACTACTAATATTAAATGGTTATATCACCTTAATTTCATGAACTAATGTCCTTTTGCTGCACAATTAATGAAGTTATTGTAACGATGTCCGGGTATATCTTTGCACGTCACTCTACGTGCTGAATCGATAGTCACAACTCAATGAAATAGTAATAGACACAGAGCGATCAATAAACGATCCTATCGCGACGATCACCCGATCCGCACCCATCATGTAAGAAAATTCATAGAAGGGATTAATCTTTTTATTGAGACTCTGCGTTCTAAATACTCTTGAGTGCACAATTATTGGCCTCTTAAAGCAAATTGTTTCTATTTGCAGTGATAATAAGTACGCTATGAATGTTTTGAACGTTATTCCGTTGATATAATGCTATAGGGCTCTTTGTGTGGTAGGTCTTTGGTTTCAGTAGCAGGAATTCTCATTCGAATATTATTTCTATTGAATTAAGTTCATGCGAATCCACCTTTAAGAGTCCGTTGGGAGAAGACGGCGATTGGCCAACAACATTAATCAGTCACAAAATGTACCGTGTCTGTCGCTAGTAGTCGTTCGTCATCGTTCGTCACAGTCGGTCGTCGTCGAGTCGAAGAGAGAGAGAGAGAGAGAGAGACACTTTAGAAAAGAATACGTTAATTATTTTGTTTAAAGTGATTACTGACAAAACACAAGTTCCTAATTTAATTTACTTTTTGCTGTGATCCGTGATATAAGTATTATTTCATTTATTTACCAAAGTCTTGTTTATTTTTGTTGCTGAGTGGAAAGGCCCGCTCGTCTATAAACTAAAATAAAGGATCGTACAGAAAAGTGCAAACATTATTTCGAGGACCAACATCACTCTCCCAATTCCTTCTCCACAGAAAATAGATCTTTCTCGCTCTATACATTGAATATCTTCAATATCTTCATATCCGCTTTAATCTGTATTAGTATTGTTGGGAAGCACTGCAATCTACTATACATCTGTAGAAATTGCTTTTCTATCGAATTTCTTTAAAAATTACAATAGCACCGAATATGATTATTTGCTCATTACGGATAAAATTAGGATTTATTTTGGGAACTAGTGAGCGGAATTCGACAAAGTTCGCTGTGAGTGCATTGAGTGTCATCGAAATTTTCATTACTGCTTCAATGCTGGCTGTTTTACGGTGAAAATCGTTAGTTGTTATTGAATAACTCAAAGAAGGTTTAGTTTACCGAAAGAAACATCCGTCGTGTCGCAACTTTTATTTGTTTACTACAAGTTGTGTTAAGTTCTGTTTTTCGGTGAAATGCCAATGTTTCAATTGGGATTTCAAATGCAATCACTGAGCTGTAACATTTACGGTTTCTTGACGTGCACAGAATTATAATACGGGTGCATCGGGATTTACTCGAATTATGGGCGAAAACTATTTAAAAAAAACGGAAATTATGAATTCCAATCGCAAAGAAAAAACATTTAGAAGCAAACAGACAACGCAAACGTACTTTACATTTTTTGTGCGCTTCTTTGGCGTCATTGCCAGTCTCACGATCTTGAAAAATACGAAAGAGGTGGTTTAGACAGTTTGAGCGGCCATATTGGTTTCCGTAGGTTTACGAATTTACGATTTTCGTTATTTTTCAAGCGATTTAACCCAAAATCCCCGTAGACGCAGATGCACCTGTGTGAATATCATAATCCTGTGCAATTTGAGACATATTTCTAATAAAATAAGAGTTTATTTTGCAAAGTACAAAACGGTACTTTTTGCCGACCAAGGTAGGTAAAAAAATCTACTCCGGCATCCCCTTGAGCGCATTACATTCTTTTCTTTTCACCATTAAGTTTTCTTTTAGGCAATGCATGCGAGTTATCGTCTTTGTTTAGGCTTCTCAATAGCCTTACTGTCTGTGCATTCAACATGACTATTCTTAAGCTCGTCCCAGAATCTTTTATCCACTCGAACTAATGCCACTAACTTGCTATGCAATTATTCTCTTCGGCGTCGATTACAAAAATGGAATAATCGAATTAGTTAAAAAACTCTACGCCTCGAAGGATACAGATCAAGATGAAGCACAAATTTATAAATTGATGGATAGCACGTGTCCGACCCAACGACTAGCGATCAACGCAACACGTCGTGATTTACCCAAGCTTCTTGACGATTGGCCATATCTCACAGAAAGTCAATACTTGATCGCGCACGCCAGTCGCCTTGTTGGAAAGCAACTTCAATCGGAGTGGAATCTCTTTCTTGAAAAAAAGGAAAGGTTATAACGGAATATTTCAGGTCTACATACAGGCGTATGGAGCGAAAGCGCAACTCCAAGAAGGAACCCACAGCAGTAAATCGGGTTGCAACACGTGGTTTGGAAATTTTTAAAGAAAGCCAGTAAGCGTCGACTTCTGAACGCAGTCTCATCCCTGCAACAGCGGTAATCTTCCCTCTAATCGTGAATCATTTCAACGAAGTCGTGGATATGCTGTATAAAATATCTACTGTTAGTATCGCATCTTTCTATTTGTCGTACTTCGGTGCAAACAATTGACGACTATATAATATTGTTGGTAATTTGTTAGGATTATGCAGACGATGACGAACTTAAACTAACGACTGGACCAGAACCAGTTCTCATCATAAAAGGTATGATATAATCGTTGCTTTTGATAATCGAAGACAACAATTGTTATTGTGACAGTGAAAAGTTCTTGCTTTAATTGTTCTTTATTTGGTAAATATTTATAGGTCAATCCTTTAACGATGACAAAGCAAAGTATGTTGTGATCGTCGACGAGGGCGTAATCCGTGTACGAAACCTTCTCGATGGAATGCTTACGTTAATCGTTTCATATTACACCTTCGGATACGCATATCCAGAAAAAATTTGCAGATCCTTAGAGTTTCTTCAGCGGTAAGGCACTCTTTGCAACACATAATCGATTGATTATCGAGTTTACAGATAAAATTCCTCTAGCAGCCGCGAATATCAAAGTGCCACTGTACTGTGAAAACCATGCGTGCTGCAAGTGTGTCCAATCTTATCGTAGACATAATGACGACTTTTTACACACTGTAAACATATTGCATTTGACTTATTATCATAAAAAATTATATAAAATAAGAATGTTGTATTTATTTCCAGCATAATCTATTCTTATATTAATTTCACAAAATCAATGAATTGATGTTTTAATTTGATTGATGATCTGGCAGATTAAGAGTTCTGTAGAACAAAAATCGGCGATCACAAAGTGTATTCGTATTAATTTTTGTAGACTGATATCCGACATTCAAAGAATAAGCACGATCTATAAAAACAACACGTAAAATAAGCAGAAATAGTTATAATTGAAGATACAATACTACGAAAAAGGTACTTATATCGCATTTATTTTTGTTGCAGAGTGTTCCTCGGTATTAACCCCACAAAAGGTAAGAAGCGCGCGGCAGAGAAGCGGAAAAGTACTTCTTTTGACGTGAAAGTTTTAAAGTTGTCGAACGACATCGCGGCTTTCAGTAGAGAAGTCAAGTTCGAAAATAAATAATAATAATTAAGTTCATCTTCTATTATGACAGTTTTTTAAAATCAAAGATGTAATTAAAATATATTTAAATATATTTCCGTATAACTACTATAAACATAATTTAAATATACACCATCCACCTTTTAAAATAGTATATTGTGATACTAGTACAATAAAGCGGCCATTATCGCGCGGAGGTTAGGAAGCCGCGCACGAGCCAAGTCGAGTGCACCGCTTCCTAACCTCCGCGGGATAGCCGCTTCGTCGTACAAGTGTCACATACTAGTTTTTGTAACAAACGACAACATACTGTCGCGCATCTTCGTGCCTGCGAAGCATTGCGTAAAATCATCTTGTAGATTGTTTTACACACGCCAACTGGCGCGTAAAGTTATCATTAGATACCTTTACGTTTATGTCAGCATAATGCGCCATCTTACGCACGCTTTGCAGGCACGTAATGTGCGACTTTATGTGCATGAGTTACAAAAAAATCTATTTGATCATTGTGATACTCGAGAAATTTATACCAGTATATTATAAAGTTTCGTAAATTCCATGTAGAGCAATATTATTAGCGTATTTATTGGATAGTATACATCTTTCAAGTTGTTCTTCGCGAATGATGCATTGTATATGTTATTCTTTGCGAATATTTATCACTTCCTATAAGATTCAGAGAAATAAATCGAAATTGTTAACTTTTCTCGATGATATAAAAATGGTGACAAATAACCTATATTAAAGGTGCTGCAATTGTTAAGTTTGCATAAAAATTATTCAAAAATGTTATTACCAAATTTATGAAATCAAAAATTGCTCGACAAAACTCCCAGTAACCTCGTTTTTATGGAAATGATTCGTTCATTGTTCTGAATATGTATACATTTTTTTAGATTTTTTAATTCACTTTGAATTATCATTTATTATATGGAAGAAATGTATACATGGAAAGTCATAAAATTCAATGTAAATCAAAAATGTAAAAATATATATACGTATTTAGGAAATAAACAAATCATTACTACTTTCAAAAAATTAGATTTTCAGGCGATATCTTCACAAGTTTTTTCCCTAAATTCTTAACAAAATTTTCAAATTATGCAGGACGAATCTTATCAACTACTTTAATGTTGAATATTTTTGAGATTTTTATACTATCGCGAAGTGCTTGCAGTTCCTTCTGAAACTTATGTGAAGTGAACACCATTTGGAAGGACTATCTTGTAATTCACATCATTGAGAATCGACCTAACGCCTATGAATTTTCATACATATTTATAAAAAAATATCATGCACTGTTGGAAAATCCAGATACGAATGTGCCGTAATATCATCAAACGTTATATTTTTTCCAAAACCGATTTTAGGAAAATTAAATATGAGTGATGAGGAAATTTAGATAGAATACAGGGTAATTGAATATCCATGTTAACACCTATGAATTTTCTTATACATTCATAAAAAAATATATAGCAACGATGGAGAAACCGGAAATGCTTGGGCCATAATATTACCAAACGCAACTTTCTGTTTTTCAATAACATTCATATGAAAATTCAATATTAATGTTTATGACTTAAGACACAGTTTATGCATATGATGCTTCCAATACAAGTCTATTAATTTCAAGAATACCATTCATATGAAACTTCAATGTCTCTTTATGAAATTCAATATACAATGTTATTAAATATAGGCATTTTAATACTCATTCATTGAAAAATATCGTGTAGCGATGGAAAAACCAGAAGCGATTGTGCCGTGATATTACCAAGCGTGAAATATATTTTCAATACCGTTTGCAACAAAACTCAATGTAAATGCGTGCGAAGATTAACACACAGGCTAATTATATTCCAGGACTAAAGTTTATGAATTTTCATACACATTCATCGAAAAATATCTTGCAGCGATGGAAAAACCAGAAACAGTCCCACCGTAATATTGTCGGACGTCATGTTATTTTCAATACCGTTCATACGAAAATTCAATACTAATGTTTATGAATTCTAAGATACTATTTATGCATATGGTGCTTCCGATACATGTCTATTAATTTTCCGAAAGATTTTTATTACAGTGTAAAACGTTGATCCACTTGTTGAATTATCACAGTGGCGCATCGACGCATCGTCGCTTGCGCGAAACGCGGTCGGATTTGGCGATCTAGCAGCCAATTGCAAAAATCCGGGGTTAGAGACGTCCCGTTAAAGTATATAAAATCTAGTGTACCTCATGATTTGAAAATAATGGGTATTAATGTCAGTTCCGGAATTTTCCATAATGATTCATTAAATTGCAAAAGCGTGTTCATGAAATATTCCGTTCATCAACGACATAAGTAATTTTCATTTACGATCTATAATTTTACGACTAAGGGACCCGAAGTTTACAGTTCCACGTTCGTATATTGTGGATTCCCTATAATTTTCAAGCACCGGTGTGGAAGAATGCTAAATGGGAAGCGCGGTTGATTTTTCAGGAGAACCGACTGAAATCACTGTGACGATGACGTTGTATATTCAATGAATCTTTGCATTAATTTTAATGAGAATGCTGAAATTTTTCATCACGGTCTATTAAATTTTATTTACTTGCTTAGAAAACATTACGTTCCTTAAAATGTTATGTAATTGTTGATAACGATCTATAATTTCACGATAAAGATTCTTAAAAATTAGATTCTCGCGGTTGAATATAGTGGATTTCCTGTAACTTTCAAGTATCAACGTGGAAAAATTCTTAATGGCGATGAGATGGATTTTTTTAAGAAGACTGACTGAAATCGAGGCACCGATGGTGTTGTAAATTTAATAAATCTTTGCATTACCGTTAATGAAAGTGCTGTCATTTTTCAAAACCATCAATTAAATTTCAATAACTCGTCCAGGAAACATTACGTCCATTAACAGGTTCTGTAATTTTTATATCCAGTACATTCGTTTCACGAAATATCTGTAAGTTTACAGTATCGGATGCTATATTGCTTCTTTTATGTACCAAGTTTGTAAATTTCAAGTACATTGGTATATTAAATTTCAATTTTTTTTTACAGTATTAGACATCCGCACGTTTCCAGTATACGGGATGGAGCTGGAAAATAAATTTTTGTGCTGGTAAATAGCCGACAATTAGCTGATCATTTCGGCACAGTTTTTATCTAAAAAATCGTTTGTGGGGATGTCCCAGTTTCATCGATATCAAATTTCAAGGCAATCGTTTCATTGGTTTTCGAGAAATTTTAGGTACCGATTTAGACAACGTGGTTTTGAGGAAAACGCGTTTGAAAATTCATGAATGAATAAATGTTAAGATTTGTCGACTTATATAAAATCATTAGTATTAGGCCCATAGTGCTGGTTCGGTTTTCAGTTTTTTCGCCCTGGAACTAATATTCACGTCGGTAAGTTCTTCGGTAGAATATCAATCCTTAGTACTTTTTTATAGCTACGATCTTTGCGAAAAGATCCGGATTGATGAGATTCTTGAGATATTTTACTTCTCGGATCCATTTTTATTTTCAAAATCTATTCGCAAACGAAAATTTTGTGTAGCGCACAGCCACATCGACGGCAAGATACTGACAAGACGTGTCTATTCCTGGCAATGAACAAGGGCCATCTGGAATTTTCGTTATCCCGTTGGGCGAAACCCAAGCATACTCGAAAAACGGGTTACAATGGAATGACGGAGCTTCACATACCTTGTCCAAAGAATTGCTTGTCGCTATTTGCTTGTCAGGTCGGCGCCGACCAATTCATGTTCTACGTTTTCGGCTGTTACTCGCTTATTTATCGAGATATTGTCTTGCCGTTATAAGGAGATTTTCTTGAGACCTCAAACTTAAAGAAAATGCGCAAAAAATCTATTTCTTCCGACCATTTAGGTGTGTATCTCCCCTTAACATTATCATAAATTCACTGAATAACTTTAGAGATCGCGGACTGCAAAAATCGGTATTTGGCACATACTAGTATCTAATTTGAATCAACTGCAGAATGTAAATTCTATAGACATGGTACATGACAAATACGAGTTTGAATGGTTGCATGTTGCAACGAGCCCAAACTCAACTACTGTTGAGTAGAGCCCAAAATAGGCACTAGAAATTATCACAAAAATAAAACTTTCTACATATATAATGTAACCGAGAAAATGTTCTACGTCACCTTCGTCCTATTTTCCGCGACTGTCTCCCAGGGCGCCAGCCGCCACGAGACTGAGGGCTTCGTTAGTTTTGTCGGTCGTACAACTAATCATTCATACTCAAAAAGGAAGGGGGGGGGGGATAAAAAGGGATGAATCCTATACACAATATCGTTTTCTATTAAGAGGAGGTTCCTCTATAATTGACCGACCAATTACACTAAGTTCAAGAATTAATTGTGGATGAACAATAAGACGTAATAAGGTGGTTTTTTTAAACCTTTATTTACGCTCGTATTGTAATAAAATAATTTTTTTTTTTTTTCAAAATGACGTCCAAGATGGCGTCTGATACATGAAGTGCCCTCCGGTTCCATGGAAAACTGCATGCATTCCGCACTCGTTAATTTTCAATCTAGAATCATGAAACAAGTTTCATTTTAAATCTGAATAAATACAGAATAGAATGAACTTAAGAAATCATGAAAATATTGAAAAATAACAAAATGGCGGACATGTGAACTTGAAAGTTCGTTTTTTGGATGATTTTATTTCACTCACATGTCCGCCATTTTGTCATTTTTCAATATTTTTTTTTTTTTTTGTTACGGCGTCTACTACTATGGTCATTAGCCGAGACCTACTGTTTATAGTGGAATCTGAACCACTTGCAGTTCCCAAAGCCTCCGAAAAAATCTTTGGCCCTGACCGGGAATCGAACCCGGACCTACTGCGTGTGAGCCGCGCTCCGATCCACTCGGCCACGCTCACCCTTTTCAATATTTTTTCGATTTCTTAGGTTCATTCTATTCTGTACTTATTCAGTTTTAAAATGAAACTTGTTTCATGATTCTAGATTGAAAATTAACGAGTGCGGAATGCACGCAGTTTTCTATGGAACCGGAGGGCACTTCATGTATCAGCCGCCATCTTAGACGTCATTTTGAAAAAAAAAAAACTATTTTATTACAATTGAAGCATAAATAAAGGTTAAAAAAACCATCTTACGTCTTGTTGTTCATCCACAATTAGTTCTTGAACTTAGTGTAATTGGTCGGTCAATTATAAAGGAACCTCCCCGTAATAATAAAAATAACGCTCGAAAGTAGTAAAAAACGGTGTGGGATGGCCTTCAAACCAGCCGAGGGGGGATAATATTGTAACGGTCCACCGTGTTACATCTCATGAATTGAAATCTCACTAACTAACTCACTAACTCATCATATTCTCACAATACCATACAATAAATTCCTACAACAAAATAAATATATAATTCCTAATATTTTACAGACAACACACGGACAAAACGAGACAAGTAGCACCTTCGCGACTCCTGCCTTACCCTAAGGGAGTTACTTACTCGATAATAAATTAATTTAAAAACCCTTAGTAACCCCAAAATTTCATACACAGTTCCGTATTCGACAAAATAAATCCCGGGATACGGGCACTCACGGCCCTCCGGGGTTCTGGTCCACGACGCCATTCCCAGTCTTCTCCAGGAAGTCTGGTAGCTGTCCCCGACCTTCTGAGTTTTTGGAAAGCACCCGAACACGTTCGTTGTCCCCACTTTCGGGCCTCAATTGCCGAAATTTAACGGCGCGTGCCGATTGTATACCTTCCTCATCAGAAGTCGGCAATCGATTTTGCTCTCCGATTTGCTGACTCTAACTAATAAAATGTTCTGGGATTCTCCATACCCGACAGCGCAATAAATTCATCCAGCTCATTATTTTCAAACTGATTGCTGATCACTTAATGGGTTTGAGCATAATTTCTCCTCATTTATAAGGGCTTTTTGCTCATCGGGAATCGAATAATTTTCCGACAACCTCAAGTGGCCCCACCTCAGCCTGCCGTGCGGTGACAACGGTGTACCGGCCAACGCTGCTCTTCCGCAGATCCCGTGGGCTTCTCAGATGGTGGAAGTGCCGCCTCACGGCTCGAGAGCGCCGCGAGATGGATCTGGTATGGGGGTATCATAGCGTCCTTGGATCTAGAGAGAGTCCAGGGGCTGCTCCGGGGCATTTGAAGAATTTGCCAAGTGTCGAGTACCGCATCTTTCCTCAAGTTAGCGGTTAAATGGTGGAGGTCCTTAGGTCTGAGCGGGTAAAGCGGGGGCGACGGTGGTAAGCTTTCAGTCATCCGCTACCCTCAGCCTCAAGTTGTGGATTCTTGTCGACCAGGTAGAAGATCTCGCCGGGGAATCCAACCTTCACTTGGGATCCACTTCTCGTGAAGGTGAACACTAATACCACCCCGCAGGTTTCTCATGTCCTGCAGGACTAACGCTGTCTTTGGGAATACGGGACAGCAGGTTGCCAGCGAACGAAGACCCAGACCCCTCAGGCTCATTTCCAATGGTGGTCGAGATCTCGGGAAACCCGTGAGATCGGAGTTACAACATTCATACTTACAACTAACGCAACAAACTCATAAATTTCACACAAAAATGGTTCTGAACCTAACTAAAATCTAATTCTTTGCCCTGAAAAGAACTCGACAATGGACATTGTGCCAATTTTTTCCCTGAGGCTTCCGACAGCAGCAGTAACGAGGTGGGCAGAAAAACACCAGGTTACAATATATAAACTAGGATGTTATTGGGGTTCGCGCGTTCCCATCGGGGCTTTTATATCGTAGAAAGATATAGCAACTATAGCAAACATTGCCATGGTGTAGAGAGATATAGTAACCATAGCAACCAGTTGCCATGGCCAGCGTTGTCATAGTAACCATCGTCATGATGAGCATTGTCATGGTGTTGTCATGGCTACGGTTACTATGCTTGATTTTTATGCACGGCGGGGGCGACAGCGAGATCTTTTTATTATGTAGAAGGATATAGGGGAACCCGGAGCACAGGGTGCCAGTAGTTTCCATAGTTTTATTTTTATTTTTTAGGAACGGGGTACAAAACAATCCCTGTCATAATCAAGATTTCTCAACCTTTGGGCATATAAAAAAGTTGCAATCAACACTTATAAAGCATTCAATGTATTTGGAAAATTCTATTGAAAATAATTTGCGTTATCACATTGTTATGCTGCCAAAATCCGTCCCCGGGTTTTGGTTGCTATAAAATTTAGGGTTTGCCAATAAGAGATGCCAGTGCACGCTCGCAGCAACGCGCTAAGGCCAGAGTGCTCGTGCACTACAAGCGCCCGAAACATCGCGTGGCAACAGAATCGCTTCTCGGCGTTGAACTCGGCTCACGAACGTTTGACTGCCGTGATTGTTATTCCACAGGATTCTCGGAATTAGAGCGACGAGCCAGGGAAAACGCTAGCAATAGTCGGGGTCGGATAATGGGTAAAGGAGAGCGGAAAAACGCAACGATCAACGATGTCGATCGATGTCAGGCCGTGACCCCCACTCCGGAAGTCTGAGGCACGCGTAACCCAGCAGAGCGTGCAAAAATCAATTAGTCTAACAAGGAACGTCACTTAAGAGTCCCTCTCTGACTTCAATAAAACTCAACTATATTGTAGCCCTTGAAAAACTACAAGACACATTTTTTTTATCTGCGGAAAAACGGTTTTAAAGTGAAATCAACCACCAAAGATCGGCATTTATATAGGTGATAATACAGTTTCACCTAGAAGGGATCGACCGATTTCAATGAAACAAAAACTAAAATGTTTCTGATCACGAGTAATGAAAAGTTCACCTGAAAAAAAAAAATCTCTTGTAGAAGTGAACTACCCCTAAATTATCGTTTTTTCGCCCTATTTAAAATACTTATCGATGAAATTTTATGAAACTGGTATCATTTGAGAGCGGTAGTAAAATAAAAGTTTACGTGTTTTTGCATTTTTGCGGGAAACCATGTTTAAGAGGGTAAACTGCCCCCTTCATATCAATGTATGAATTTCCATATAGAACCTCATCTCGCGCAATTTTCAAGTGAATATTGGTTTGAAATATTCTCATTGGTGAAAATAAATTACCAGTAAATGAAAATTTACGTATCACCGGTAATTATGGGGGTAAACTGTGTTCGGGTTATTCAGTCGGTATCCGAAATTGTATCTGTAGGGAGAATTCCCAGTCTCGTGGGACACGCGTACTTTTCCCGCGTGCGGGAGTGCGTTTTGCGCGGGTGAAGCCACGATCGCGTGAACACATGGGATGCGCGTAACGCTCTCAGGCGTCCTGGAGGAGCGCCTAGAGCCAATGGAAATAGAGAAGGAGGAAGGTTTTGGGGACTCTCGGAGGGCCCGTGCGCTAGCTCGCCAGTGAGACGACGGCGTTCACACAGGGGTGAAAAGCGTAGATGGGGCCTGTGAGGTTTGAGTTACGCCAGTCCCGTCCTCTTGGTGCGCTGCTGCAGCGCGCGTCAAGAGGACGGGACTGGCGTAACTGAAACCTTATTCCCAGTGTGCGTGTGTGTGTGTGTGTGTGTGTGCCTAAATTAAGACCAAGGAGGGATCGAAAGAGAATACCAGCCACGTGCGAGACCCCTCGACGTGCTGGATTCACTCTAGCGATCACCTACGCGGCAGAGTCACAACAGTTCTTGCCCGTGGTACAGGTACGGTTTCTTCGAGACGTCGAGGCGACCTGTACTAGGAAGGTGATCCTCATTGAAAGCGGTAAAGACATTGCGCCGAGCCGTCATACATCGCATAAGGTTAAGGTAAGAGAGCTCTCCTGCGTGCGTAAAAGGCACCTCGCGGCGATTCGTTTCTGTGCGCGCGTAGCTTATAAGTTACCGAGATGCATCAATTCTCGCGGTTACTTTTCTTTGTATCGGTTATTTGTCCTTGTATCGTTTGAGTTTATAATAAATAGTTTCATCGCTTGCCCCGGCTTTTCTCTCTGTACCGTGAGAGTTTTTACGCCGAGGCAAGTAGTCTTGATCTCACGAAATTGTGTTCGTGTTTTATTTGCTTATCCGTCCCTCATTCATTCCTTCTACCAATAGTAAATTCAATGTTTGAACTTGCTACGTTTAACTTTTATTCAAACTGTCTTCTCAATTCGGTCCCTTTTCGGATCTATAACAACTTTCCAAGTAATTTCAATATAACTTACCTAACATGAAGGATGGCGACGAAAGATGGAATGATTTACCCTTTCAGATTGACGAAGAGCATTTTTAAGGGGTTAATCTGACTATAACGCAAGAATACATTATTTCTTGCATAGATTCTGTATCCTCGCAATTCATCTGCATTTGTAAATCCGAAATGTATATTTTCTATAAAAATTCAAAATTGATAGTTTGAATATCCATTATTTATCTTCAGGGGGTGAACGACCTGCTCGTGTTTATTTATTTTAATAATGTCAGGATGATAAAAGATATAGATAATCATGAAAGTCAATAAGATTGTTGTGCTCGAGCGGAATTTTGTATCTTAATAATATCGCTTTCTAAATACACAAGAAACGAGTACGAGATAAAGACAGTATTCTTCGCTCCAGCATTTTTATTTGATACTCTGCTACCGCTTATCTATAAAGGGAATATTACGAGTCAGCCACCATATGAATATTGTTCAAACACCCATTAACAGTGAAGAAATCGTATTGAAAGAAAATTTTGAAAAAATTTTAGTTGATTGCATGCAAGATTATAACGGAGTGGAATTTGTTGACGAAGAATCGGTGGATTTTCAAGAGCCATTCAAACAGTACGAAGTTAACGCTGTTGAAGACAATGCTTGGGAAAAAGATATTGCAGTTTCAGATTCAGATACTTGTTCGAAGACAAGGAAGATTTGACTTATGATTACAAGCAAAAAGCGGTCGAATACTGTTGATCCGGGAAGGAGAAAAATTACAGTGTCGACACATTAAAACAGAAATTCAGAAAAGTAAAATCTATTCGACAATTGCGACGGTGGGCACACCAGTTAAACAACGGTGGGACGTTTAAAGAAAAATTGACACGAATTTCCGAATTTACATTGAAAAATATGCAAATTGCTCTGGATGCTGGTTTTATTGTTCATAATATTGACCTACAAAAGTGGGCTTTACTAGCTCAAAAAAAAAATAGACCACGAAGACATTCGTTTTAGAGCATCTCGTAATAGGCTCTGGAAGTTCAAAAAATTCCATCGTATTGTATCTCGCAAAATTAATAAATTTATAACAAGAAAAACTATAGAAGACGAAGAGGTTTTGAAGACAAATGCGGATAACTTTGTCAAACAGGTGATACCGTATATTGAAAAATATGGAGCAGATAACGTATACAATTATACAATTCGCAATTATGCAATTCGGAATTATATAATTCGGATCAATGGGGAGCAATGAAAGCGGAAATACGCAAACCATGAAGGAACAGCAGCGCGGTGACGAACAGGAGAACGATGTAGTGAGAGGTGTCGGTAAAGAAGAACGCGCTACTACATTACCTGAGACACGTAAAAGAGGACGACCTAAGAAGAAAAAGAGTAATGGTGACATGAGGCAATTCTTACAAATAATTGCTTCTCCGAGTGGCGCTAGTGATACACAGTCGCCACCGTTGAAAAGGTGTAAAGATAAAGGTGAGGAAGAAGAAGAAAAACAGGAAAGAGAAGTGATTAAGTACAGAGATGAAGATAAGGAAAAAGAGTATTCCGATGAAGAGGAAGGAAACGACGCTCATAAAGCCATGCTACAGGGAAGAGAGGTCAGTCCGGAAAACATAAAACATAAAAAATACATGCGGGGTGTTGATAGAAATGCAAGGAATGGAAACTAGACTACGACGAATGGTTGAAAACTGCACGGCAAGGGCAGAAATAAACATGAAAGAGTGGTGGAAAGAGTTGATGTTGGAAATAAAAAAGGACTGTAGTGAAGAGTACGAAATTCAGTGTGGTGATTGCGAAGCTATGAAGAGAAAAAATTTTGAATACAAAAATTTGGTGAACGAAATAAAGGAAAAACAAAGACAAGAACAAAGTGAGTGGCGTTACGAAAAGCAAAAACTACTGAACAGAATCGAAAAGCTAGAAAAGGAACAACAAGAGAGCATCGGGAGGGAAATGCTAGTGAAACATGTAGCTGAAAAAGTAAAAGAAAGTAATAATACAGGCCGTTTAGAACAGACATATGTGTTAAAGGAGGGAAAAAACGAGCAAAAAAACGAGCAAAGATATAGGAGAGATTTTTCTAATACTAGACCGGAAAGAACGCGCCAAGAAGACCAAAGAAAAATGGAAAAACAAACAGAGACTTGGAGTAATGTGAGATATGTAAAAAATAAAGGTGAAAAGAGAGACGAAAACAACAATGCACCGAAACGAAGATACGAAGGAGAAAGAGCAGAAATAATGCTACGAAGACCAACAGCGCTCAATGAACAAAAATGGAGAGAAGAAAAGAAGAGAAGGGATAACCGAAGAAACAACATATCGATAACACTCTCAGGAGATGCCAAAATGGTAAAAGAAACAGTATTAAGGAAAATCGAGGAAAGGTGCAAGCAAAATGTCAAAAAAAGTACAACAATAAAACACGAAAGTCGGAGAAATCTTATCTTAAAATTCAAAAACTGGGATAAAAAAATGGAATTGCTGACAAAAAGAAGAGAACTAAAAGGCACAGAGATATGGATAAAAGACGACGCAACCAAGAGAGAAAAAGAAGTTCAAAAGTGGCTAAGAGAGTTAGCAGGTTACGAAAGCAGTAATCGCAGACAGGTGGAAGTGAGATACATGAAAATTTGGGTAGAAGACAGATGGTGGAGATGGAACGAAAAAAAAGGCGAACTTGAACACTTCGAGACAGAATCGGATCGCATACGGCCCTTTCGATAAACAAAAATGGTCCGAAGGAGAAGAAGAAAAACAAGAAGACAAAAACGGGAACAATGATACAGAAGAAGAAGACGAAGGCAGAAGAAGTGTGCAGGAATGCGTGATGAGCGAAAGTACGAATGGAAATGAGAACAAGGAAGGGATTGCAGGGGAACTCAAAGTGATAAGTTGGAATATAGCAGGAATCTATAAAATAGGGGAGGGTTGGGACTTTTTAGAAGATGCAGATATAGTTATTTTGATAGAAACCTGGTTAGAAAAAAAAGATGAAGAATCTGCAGGTAATAAATTGAGTGAGAAATTTAAGTGGAATTTCAAAGCAGCATACAAAGAAGTTGGTATTAAAAAGGGGAGAGCAAAAGGAGAGCAAGCAGTAGGTATTAAGAAAGAAATGGAAGAAGTTTGGAAGGTAAAAGAATGGAATTTTGGTTTGATCATCAATAATTGTACGATGAAAACAAAAACATCAATAATCACAGTGTATAATAATGTAAGTGTGCAAAGAATTGAAAAAGACTTGAGAGAGGTGATTATAGGTGAGGCAGTGATGAATGCAAGAGTGCTAGTAGTAGGTGATATGAATGCTAGGATCGGAGAAGAACAAGCAATGAATGAAGGGGGGGCTGAAGAGGGAAGAGAGCTGAGAATATCACAAGACAAAACGCTGAACACTGAAGGGAAGAGATTGTTGAATTTGTGCGAAGAGCTAGGGTTAAAAGTAATGAATGGAAGAACAGATGGCGATAGGGAGGGAAAGGTGACTTTCGAAGGTGGAGGTGAGGAGTGCATTGGAACAGTAATAGATTATATAATTGCATTAGATAGAGGTGGTGAGAAGGAAATAGAACGATGGAGGTGGTGAATAGGATAGAAGCCGATCACCTACCGATTCTGTTTACATTGACAAAAGAGGACAAAGCTGTTGAGAAAGGGGAAATAGAGGAAGACGAACAGTTAAACACAAAACTAATATGGAGTGAAGAAAAAGCGGAAAAGTACATGCAGGAAATACAGAAAGATTCGGATGTAGACAGGGGAGAAGGGATTTGGGACAGGTTGAAAGGTAAAATTCTCAGAGCGGCGGAAAAGGCGGGAATGAAGAAAAATAGAAAGAAATCGATAAGACAAAGGAAACTACCGTTATGGTTCAATAAAGAGTGCAAAAAACAAAGAAAAGAGCTTTGGAAAAAGTTAAACAAATTTACGAAGGATAGAAGCAAAGAGAATAAAAAGAATTTAGTTAGGGAAAGGAAGAATCTGATGGATACATATAAGAAGGCGAAAGAGGAATGGCGAAATGCCATTTGGGTTGAGGTCGGTAAAGCAAAAGATATGGCGAGTTGGTGGAAAGCAATAAATAAATTCAGATCAAAGGGGAAAGGGATCATAGAAAATAAAATTACAAAGGTAGATTGGGAAGTACACTTTCAAAAATTGTTAAATAGGAATGAATTCGTGGAAACAGAAAGTGGGATAGGAGATAACGAAAGGGAAAGATGGGAAAAAGAATATAGGGAAATGCCAGAAGATGTTAGAGAAGAAAAAAAAGAGTTTTACAGTGAATTCAGTAAAAGGGAAGTGAATCAAGCTTTGAGGGAAATTAAAAATGGAAAGGCAGCCGGGGAGGACGGTATATCAGGGGAATTTCTAAAAGCACTACAAGGAAAACAAAGAGAGGAATTGAGGGAAGCACTAAATAAGATTTGGATGGAAGGTGGATTAGCAAAAGGTTGGGAAACAGCAAGGATAGTTCCAATTTTTAAGGGTGGAGAAAAAGACAAGGCTGAAAACTATAGGGGAATCTCCTTATTAGACATAGGTTACAAACTAATTACGAAAATGATGACGGAAAGGTTAAGTAAATGGATAGAAAAAAACAAGAAACTAAAAGAAAGTCAAGCTGGGTTTAGGAGAGGTAGAGGCACGAGAGACCAAATATTTACACTAAATATGTTAATAAACAAGCAAACGAAAAAGAAAGGAGGAAAATTGTATGCAGCTTTTATAGATTTCAAAGCAGCATTTGACAGAGTGTGCAGGAAAAGAATGATAGGGAAACTAGAGAAGAAAGGAATAGAAGGCAGGATGTTGGAAATGATAAAGGAAATCTACAGACACACGAAGGCGGAGGTACAAGCAAACGGTAAAATCACAGGAAACTTTGAAACAAAACAAGGGGTGAGGCAAGGATGCGCTTTAAGTGCCCTACTATTTGATTTATACGTAGATGACCTAGAGGATAGTTGGGAAAAAAGAAATGATGGAGGAATAGTTATAGGCAAAGAAAAAATATTTGCAATAAAGTATGCAGATGATGTTGCGGCGATAGCGGATTCAGTGGAAGGTTTGAGAAGCATATTAAAAGATTTAGAGATTTGGACAGAGACAAATAAAATGGAATTGAATATGAAAAAGACAAAAATAATGATATTCAGCAAAGGTGGAAGGAGAAAAAAAAAAGAGAGTTGGGAAATCAAAGGAGAAAATATACAGATAGTAAATGAATTTAAATATCTAGGGTATTGGTTCACCAGCAAAAACTCGATTAAAACGCATGGGAAAAATGCAGCGGGTAAAGCCCAGAAAGCAGCAAATATGGTATGGGGGATATGGAAAAGAGCGGGGCGGGATGATATAGGGGAAAGACTGCATTTATTAAATTCAATAGTCAAATCAGGAGTATTATATGGGGTAGAGATTTGGGGTTTGGGGGAAACGGCAATTTTCGAAAGAATCCAGAACAGGTTTTGTAAGATGGCATTAGGAGTAAGTAACACAACACCCAAATACATATGGCGAAGAGAGTTAGGAGTGGAAGCGATTGAATATACCATAAGAGAAAGAGCGTTAAGATATATAAAAGAAGTCCTAAGAATGGAGGAGTCAAGGTGGCCAAAGATTTGCCTTTTAGAAGAAATTAGAACAATAATAAACAGAACACCCTCAAAATGGGGCAAATGCTTAGAGTCGGTACTAGATGAGATGAAAATAAAAGATATTATTAAGATGATTAGTAAAAAAGAAGAATGTGACAAGATCGAGGAAAGAATAAATGTAGGACTAAATAATTTAAAAACGAAAATAATAAAAGAAGAAGACGAGAAGATAAAGAAGTCAACCTATAATAAAATATATTGGGAATTGATAAAAGACGATGAGAAACCGTGGAAATATTGGGAAGTAGAGGATTGCAATGGCAAAGATAAGGAAATGTGGGTTAGTTTAAGATGCGGTAATATTGGGAGGGCAGGGAAAAAAGGAGAAAAAGAGTGGAAATGCAGACTATGCAAAATCGAGGAAGAAACGTTAGAGCATCTAATGATCTGTCGATCTGGAAGAGAGCTGATGAGAGAGAAAATTAGAGCAGATATGGATGAAAGCATGCAAGGAGAATTTGAAACATTTAACACGGAAAAAGTGATTAGCTTATTAAAGGGAGGTATAAAGCGAAACATATGTAATTATTTTTGTGAAATCGAAGAAGCGTTAAAAAATGAAACTCAGGAATCTAATGAAAGAACAGAAAGATAGGGATCCGTGACGCAGAAGAAAAAATGCTAAATGTATGCTGGTATGTAAGAAAGAAAGAAGGGAACGTATGATAGTAAAGAATAATGTATGCATGGTCAAAATTTTGTAAAAAACTTTTTGTAAAGTTGTGCAAGTAAAACTCTATAATAATAATAATAATAATAAATAATAATATAATTCGGATCAAAGCGATTTTCAATTGGAAATCCACTCTGGTAGAACTTTGGCAGTTGAAGGTACGAAAAAAGTTGAATGTGTTGTAGAATCTGTCTCTTCAACAACTCATAGCTACACGAATCAGTCTACTGTAAATGCTAATGACGAATTGCTTTCTCCCCATTTCACAGTATTAAAGGAAGAAAAGGGTAAATTCGGACCGATAGTGAATAAAAATTTATTTAGACCGGAAAATGTATTCTTAAAAGCATCAAAATCTGGAAAACTGATTTCAGGTATGCATACAAAATTTGAAAGTGGAAAAAATTAAATGCACCTTATCTTCATTAATAATTCGAAAAACTATTTTTATCCCTAGAGCATTTTCGAACTTGGTTAGAACAAGTTTTCTTTCCAAATGTTGGTCGTGACAGCGTCGTGTTGATAGACTCTTGGAGTAGACATTGCCCAGACGTAGTTCGCGAAGCAACGCCAACCGGAAAAAATATTATTCCGATGATTATACCAAAAGGTACAACGGGAAAAATTCAACCACTTGATATGTTTTTGGATTCCGCATATGGAAAAACTTTGTACGACACTTTTCAGATAGTGCATTGTTATTGAATGCTGAAATTAATTTACACGTAAGAAATGATGTAATTAAATTACAATGCCTTACACATAATCAACTTTCTTCTCCAAGGTATAGAAATCTTTTCAAATATGGATGGCTTAAAAGCAATTACTTAACTACAAAACCAGAAGAGTTTGAAAACCCTGTGAATTTTGGTTTTGGTCAAACTTCGCAATCACATTGTGAAATACCCGGGTGTAATAATGTTGCAATTATAAGATGCGCATGGTGTAAAAATTCTTCATGTCTGCAACATTTTTTCGATGATTTTCATTTCTGTACGGATTATAAAGCATAACTGCTGTAAATTATAATCGTAATGTTTAGGTAATAAGGAAATTATTGTAAAAATCTTCAACAATCGGAGAACGAAACGAAACTTGCATTAAATTCATGTATTTCGAATAATAATTGTAAAAGAATTTTTCTAATAAATTGGTATACACTCACGAATGACAGGCAACGTAGTTAGATATTTTTTCGGTTACCGAAAAAATTGTAATTGGTCTGTCAATGATAAGTATAGCCGCTGTAATATATTTTCTGTAATATACAACAGCCGAGAAATAACAACCTTACCTTAAATTTAGAAAATTCACTTTAGCGTTACAAATTCCATTCAAATTAATATTTGAATTCAAAATCCATAAAAAATCATTAACACGAGCAGGTCGTTTACCCCCTTAAGGTACATAATGGATATTCAAAGTATTAATTTTGAATTTTTACTGAAAATATACATTTCGGATTTAAAAATGCGGATGGATTGCGAGGATTGAGAATCTATGCAAGAAATAAATTATTCTTGCGTTATAGTCAGATTAACCCCTTAAGAATGCTCTTCGTCAACCTGAAAGGATAAATAATTTCATCTTTCGTCGTCATCCTTCATGTTAGGCAAGTTTCATTGAAGTTACTTGGCAAATTGTTAATAGATCCGAAAAGCGATCAAATGGAGTAGACAGTGTACTCCCTTAATTACCGGTAATACGTCAATTTTTATTTACTGGTTATTCATTTTCACTAATGAGAATATTTCAAACCAATATTCACTTGAAAATTGCGCGAGATGAGGTTCAATATGGAAATTCATACATTGATATGGAGGGGGTGGTTTACCCTTTCAAACATGATTTCCCGCAAAAATGCAAAAATACGTAAACATTTATTTTACTAGCCCTCTCAAATGATACCAGTTTCATGAAATTTTATCGGTAAGTATTTGAAATAGGGTGAAAAAAAAAGATAATTTAGGGGTAGTTTACCCCCACAAAAGAAATTTTTTTTTTCAGATGATCTTTTCATTACTCGTGATCAGAAACATTTTAGTTTTTGTTTCATTGAAATCGGTTCCTCGACATTGCCAAAGCATTCGACAGCGTCTGGCACAACGGGCTCCTTTATAAACTTCATCAATTACAATGTCCCAAATATTTAATTTACTCCATAAAAGACTTTCTTCAATCACGCTCATTAGTCACCAGAAGCGGAAATGCACTATCGGAGCCTTTTACGCCGGAACAAGGTGTCCCACAGGGCTCACCTTTATCACCGCTGCTATACAATCTTTATTGCTACGACATATACAACTATGACATAACCAACAAGCAATTAATAGATCTGAACCAATACCCACTCCAATTTGCAGATGACACAGTCTTAATCTCCCACCAAAACAGTCTACACCACACGATAGCCTCGCTCCAAAATATAACAAATAAAACAATTAACTGGTATAATTACTGGCGCCTCAAACCAAACCCGCAAAAATCGCAACTCCTTATTTTCAATCACAAAATTACTCCACAATCACCTACAATACGGCTACTCAATAATGAAGTGACAGCTGTGCACCAGGTAAAATACTTAGGTATTAACATAGACGAAAAACTTAATTTTAACTATCATTTGCAGCATTGTAAAAAGAAAATAACTCAAAGAGCCTCACATTTTCGGAAAATAACATTTAGGGAAAGCAAAATACACATAAAACACCTCACAAAAATGTACAAAGCGATATGTAGACCAATCCTGGAGTACGGACACCCCATCTTTTTAAACTGTAAAGAGACAGCAAAAAAAATAATAAGAACTGCCGAAACAAGTACCATACGACGATTAACACGCATGAGGCACCCAAACAACCCTCTGCATAACATAAGAATTGAACTTTTATACGAAGCAACAGGTATTACACCGGTAAGATCACGAACAAAAGAACTAACAAGAAAATTTGCCACAGATCAAATAGACAATATTAAAACATTATGTATTCAGCCAGCACCCAATATAATAAGAATATGTAAATCCCCCTCCCACACAATCTACCAACACTTAGAATTAATCAATAACGAGTGAAAAAAAAAATCCGCGTTAAATATAAAACATAACTGCAGTTAATAGGGATAAAAACAGTGGCTGAAGGACTTCGGTCGATGGCCAATTGGCAGTACAACCGCCAATAAAATTAAAGAATTGCCACGGTCAGTAGACTAAAATGTACACCATGTATTGTCAATAAATGTCTTTTACTACTACTACTACTGACATCGGTCGATCCCTTTTAGGTGAAACTGTATTATCACCTCTCTAAATCTCGAAGTTTGGGGGTTGATTTCACCCTCTAAAACCGTTTTTCCGCAGATAAAAAAAAATACGTGTCTCGTAGTTTTTCAAGGGCTACAACATAATTGAGTTTCATTGAATTCGGAGAGGGACACTTAAGTGACATTCCATGTAAGTCGAGTCTGAATCGAAGAGAGTAAGAATTGCGACGAATAAGCGCGAGATATTAGGCTGTTGCCGAGCACCTCGAGAGCAACCGGTAGCTGCGAGAAGACGCCTACGCGCGAGTATTGTAACTTTACTGTACTGTATTGTACTAACAGGAACCGAAACCTTTCGCCGCGCGCGTAGAAGAAGCACCACGAAAGTCTCGTCGAAAGAAAGACGATAGACCCTTGCACGCGTTTCCCCCGTGGAAGCTTAGTAGGGCTAGTTAGTCAGTTAGAAGAGAAGAATCAGGATTACACGAGGACCAGCAGATCCGAGGAGACAGGAGCGTTGCGACAAGGAACCGATCCACGGTAAAAAGGTGGGCGTATGTGGTGCACCATCGAATCTTACTTCCGTGTAGCATAGTATCGTCCTCCGTCGCGACCGGCTTCCCCGGTAGATAACGTGAGTTACCGGAAGAACCACTCAATAGGATCGCGGTAATTTGTCGAACTCTCGTCGCTGTTGTATGATTTTGTATTGCGGTTATAATTCATTGTTAATTAGTTAATAAATAATTGTTAGTGTTTGAGTTGAATAGAAGCACGCGTTTGAATGTTTTATTACGCAAAGCCCTCGAACTGCACCCCTTCCAACTAGCCAACCAAGAATAAGAAGTAACCTTGACACCAGTAAGTGACCCTGGCTGTCTGGTCAATAGTAGATAGCCTGGCGCTCAGCATACGGCAGAGAAGCAGGGAAAAGATTGGATAAAAACCATAAAATATTTAGCAATCCATCAGTGGGCGTCGTTATATTTGGTCGACGCTCCTGCCGAGAGAGTGCAAAATACTCGCGCGAGGGGCTCGTCACAAAGGTTAGAACCTAAGTAACAAATGCGAAGTTATCAAATGGAATAATTTATTTAACACAAACTCTAGACTCTAGTTACAATTCATTCTTCATTTTTAGGTCGATGAGTAAAAATAATTCTGAAATTAGTTACTTGAATCTCAGCTAAACCAAACGGCTACAATCTAAAAAATGACCGCCAACTCACTGTTCTCGGATCCTTATATTCTGTCGAGAACAGTTACATCAGTATTTTTCGAACATTATTTATTATTTATTATTTACTATTTATTATTCTCCTGTTTTTCGTTTGATAATTTTAATTTGGCTCTTTAAAACAGAGTTTAAGAATATCGTGTAACGGAAGGTCTCGCGACTGTACAACTACAAACGGAATAATTTATCATCTCGAAATATCCTCTTAACGTACAGAATATTTTCGGTACTTGAAACGATATTTCGACTCAGCATGTTTACACGGCGAGAAACAGCGAAGGGAGAGACCGACGAATAACACCCACACTATAGCGAGCGACCACGTAGCACCGCCTATACGCATAGGAGCCGAGTTAGTGAGTATGCGCCGCTGTATCTACAGCACACATCACTACGCGCGCACACGTTACCTTGGGCGACTATCACCGACGACGGTCGGGATAGTGGGAGTGAATGCACACTATCTCAGACAGATCAGAGATATGTGGACGCCGCTCGCTCTCCCATAAATCAAGCATGTCTTCTCTCTCTGTAATAACTAATTTCTTAATAACTACTTGTGTATAAAAGTCAACGAGCACCACCTACAACATAGAAATAGAGGAGAGCACGGAGCATCTTCTGACCAAAAACATCGAACCAGAACAACAAACCAAAAGAAATATTCAACTATTTAACAATTTTAGATAAATTGTTAAATAGTTCCTTAACAAATCACAGAATGTAATCAATCATACCGGGAACGCCATGGAGGGCACCTACTTCTCATAAGTAAACAATTTGTTTAAATACCAAATTGTTATTTACACAAATTACAATTTTGAACCGACTACGGCATAGGCCATACCCCGGGAGTACAAAATTCGACCTTCTAGGAACCTCCATGGAACCTCGAGCAACTGAAAACGTGGCCGACGCGCGTGACGTAATCCACCTCACGCGATAGTCACGTGACCGCCACCAACGCCGATTCCAGCCGCGCGGAGGGCCCTAAAACCGTACCGTTTCACCGTCCCGTCCATCCAACGGCGATCGGGTATATAAGCGACCACCGCGGACGGCTCGAGACTCATCTTTTCGGCAACTCTCAAAGTTCGAGTCACTTACTGCTGCTTCTCAGCAACAGTCAAATTTTCGTTTGTCTTGTAAAAATGAGTGTAACGTAGAGTCCAGAGAGCAGTTTACTCGAACGACTCGGTCCCCTGACATTGCGGTCTTGCTATCGAATCCGAGAGTAAACTTAGGATAATCGGCGTATTACTGTCTCCCTCGCACAGCGCATAGGCCGGCATAATACGTTCGCAATAGGGCTACTTTTTCGTATTTGGGTCCCCACACACAGCGTTGTGGCTATTTTTTACGAAAAGTGAACAATAAAAATAGAAATTATTGTACCCCGAGCATTTCGCATCGGCTTGCAATAATTCCCACAGATCTTTTCGGTGTAAAGAGATCTCAGTTGGCAGATAATACAACACAAGTGTGAGTGCATCTCACTCACACTTGAATCCCTGCGCGAATCGTGCTTAACACGAGCCTCGCAAAGTTCGGTTTGGTCGTATAAAATCTGCGAACTCGGATTTCATAGGTCATTCCGAACTTGAGCCATCCTTGACACCCAAACACTGAGTGTAAACGCCTCATCGTTGGCAGATAACACGTACACAAGTGTGGGTGCTTCTCACCCATACTTGAATCCCTGCGCGAATCGTGCTTAACACGAGCCTCGCAAAGTTTGGTTTGGGCGTGTGATCTGCGAACCCTGAGCACCCCGGTGCCTTACGCTACGAAGCCACCCGGTACACATATTCGCCAGTACAGTTGACGCAATTAGTCCGCGCTCTTCTCAAAGCGCTGATTGAGGGCGTGAGCCGAGTATCTGTCGATCTCCAAAATCAAGCATATAAGGTGGCAGGGAAGGAGTACCTGACACCGGAGCACATCTGTGCCTAGGTAAACAATAGCTGAGGGATCGCGACACAGACAGACGACTATCGAGTAGGCCTACTCATGCGGACTGTACCGACAGACGAGACGAGCCGTCCGTTAGCGTTTAGCTGTGCCACAGCAATAGATCTCATAGCTCATTTAACAACGATCGAGCTCCGCGCAGATAAACTAATTCGCGAGTTTATCATAAATCATAAATTGTAAATTCAGAGTCCGAGGATTACAACTACAGAACACAGAAGAATCTCATGATTTTTCAATGTGTCTCTGTGTATGAGGACAATTCCTTAATAACAGAAGGAGAGTGGCGCGAAACACTCGAATTATTGTTGTTAGCCTACAAAGCGTACAGTCGCGAGACACCGTACTCGTGTCCGACCACCGGGACACAAAACTCATCTCCATTACTAGTTTCAGCCAGATTATTAATCAATTCATCACCATCTTCGCGAGTTGGGTGTAAAGCCCCGCACGGAAGCACCTCCGACCGTGCGAATTTAGCGTTATTCAAATAAATCATAACTCAGGTCATAGCCTGTTTACGTAGTTTTAGTGCGTCCCGATAGACGCAATCTTTTGCGAATCCTTTTTGAGAGTTGAGTGTGAAGCTCGATACGGAAGTACCTCCGACCGTATGAATTTCGAATCAGATAGATTGAAATTGTCCAGGAATTTCCTTGTTTAAAGATCTCAGGTTAGGACAAGCGCAAGTAGCGAGTAACCCCATTGTAGCCTGGTTAACCTAGTACAATCCCCTACTTCCTCGCCCAAGCCGCCTTCACAACAATTCTCCTCGGAGAGCCTGTGATAAAGAAGGCAAACTCTCGTCCATGGACACATGAGAGAATAAGAATTTGACCTAATCTGAGGCATCAATAAAACACCACAAATCCCTCCAACCTCCGATTTCCCAGTAGATCGCTCGAGTCCCGAACACGAATCCTGAATACCGCCGCTTGCGCGATTTGGTATTGAGAAATTATAAAAACATCGCGATTTTAGATCGAGAGAATTTTAAGATCAGATGATATCAACATTTTTAGAGAGCCTTTCCGTAGGCAAAACCGACACCCATTGCCGGGTTCAATAAAAAATATTTTATTATTCCAATCGTTAGAAATCGCAAAGCGTTTCAATCGATGCCTAGGTACGCATCGACCTAGAAAAATGCTGACTCGGCTCGCACGCTCGCTCGCGGCAACAATCGGCTCTTACGCGATTTGACCGCATAACTCTAGAGCGGGCGTTGTACCCAAAATATGATTGCGTTTTTACTGTAACGCGGCATTTCGCAGTACGCGGTGTCCGTTGCATCTCTCCCGCCTTCGACGTCGCCCACGATGTAAAAATATTCCAGCCAGCAAGCCGGGATGCGGTTGCGAGGCAAAATAGGTCCATAAAATAGGGCAAACTGCGGCGTCGCGCCAAGTGGACTAGACCTACGCGAGATTTTAGGAAATATTTATTCATTGTTTTTCGAAAATACTTTCATGGCACGGTCACCGCTCCCACTGGCGATCCACATTCGTTCTGTTCGACGAGGAGAGGTATGGCATCAGCACCTCGAACCGATATTGTTATCTTTTTGGATAAGCCGCAACACAGACGGAGAGAAACAAGCGCACCGAGGCTCAGGCTTTGGAAGGGCAATTCACTAGCAGCGGAGTGGAAGAGCTGCTGCGCAACGGAACATCGCCATATGGGAGTTTGGAACTTCCACGTTACGACTAGAGCACTCAACGAAGGGATGCGCATCCCACCGAATGCCACGGGCCCCCGGGCCCTGTTGCGAAATTTAGCGAGGCCGGCTACAAAAATTGTATTGTCTCCGAAAGCTTATAGGAGATTAATCGGTTTCGGAAACGAAGAACGACAAATTTTGTAAAAGTATCTTTCACGGAGCTTCGCAAATATCGTGGTGGATCAGTGCTTTCTATATTGTACTGTAGAGGCGCCGCGACATAATCGAGTTTTGGAACGTCGTAGTTATCTTTTTTGGGATTGCAAAATGAATGCCGGCTATAACTAGATATTTTGTAACACGGTAGATCGTTATAATATTTTGCCCCCCTCGGCTGGCTCGAAGGCCATCACACACAGCTTTTTATTACTTTTAAGCGTTTTTAAAAAATAATACTGGTTGAACATAGATAGAAGTTGAAAAACCCTTTATTATTCCTGTATACGTTATGATGATAATTTATCACATCAAGCGACTCAGCGTCATACCGAATGACTTTGGGAGATAGCGTATAATTGAACCATGATTGATCATATGAAAACCACTAAACTTTAACCAAATAACATTAGAAACTTGCAAGTGGATAGTCAACCAGTTAACATATAAAGTCACTGATTTAATATATAATATAATGTGACAATATGGCTAGATTATCAGTTAATCACTGAATAACCACTGATTTAATTGGATTTAGTCAAATTTCGAAATTGGTACCTATACAGGGTGACAATTATAAGTCAGACAGGTAATATTGTGGGTATTGTGGCAACGTTTGGATTGATGTTCGGTGCGTTTTTTGCTTAGTTTTGCAAACTCTTTTCATTGGAATGAACGATTTTTGTTTCTAAAGTATAGTTTTCAAGGGAAAATAAACTTAAAATCAGAATTTCTTTGAAAATACGTTTTGATTATGGAATCATAAAGATAATAAAAATCTCGATTCAAAATACCTATTGATGTATTCATTCGAATGTATTTTGATAAAGAAAAATAATATTGAAATTGCTGTTTTTAGCAGCCGTTCCTTGTCTGAAACAGGGAACGCCGGATGTTGCGAATGCGCAGGCGCCACGAGTGTCGTCAGTCGGCCGATTGTCCGGCTGTCAAAAGTTGTCTGCTAAGGAATTAAAAGGTTAGTGGAACATACTAGTGTCAATTCGTTTATTAAAACTAGTATGTTCCACTAACCGTTTAATTTCAATTCGGTTATTCACACTAGTATGTTCCACTAACCTTTATTCCTTAGCAGACAACTTTTGACAGCCGGACAATCGGCCGACTGACGACACTCGTGGCGCCTGCGCATTCGCAACATCCGGCGTTCCCTGTTTCAGACAAGGAACGGCTGCTAAAAACAGCAATTTCAATATTATTTTTCTTTATCAAAATACATTCGAATGAATACATCAATAGGTATTTTGAATCGAGATTTTTATTATCTTTATGATTCCATAATCAAAACGTATTTTTAAAGAAATTCTGATTTTAAGTTTATTTTCCCTTGAAAACTATACTTTAGAAACAAAAATCGTTCATTCCATTGAAGAGAGCTTGCAAAACTAAGCAAAAAACGTACCGAACATCAATCCAAACGTTGCCACAACACCCACAATATTACCTGTCCGACTTATAATTGTCACCCTGTATAACCTGATGAACACTATTATTTTTTGTGTCTTAGTTTTGTTTATAATTTGTCTCATGGGAGATGCAGCATTACACAAGATAACTATGGGGAATTGTGTACATCGCATCATTATAGAGGGAATAAAAACTACAAAACATAAAGAAGCAGAGAATAAGCCCCTGAATTTACAGTATATAAACTGATGATTCGACTGTATGGTGATGAGAGCCTACAGATTGCTTAAAAAACTAGAGTACGTGAATGTCTGTTAGTCACTAAATAATTAATGATTTACTTGTCCTTACAAAATAGTGAAACCTATTACAATTATATTATTGTTTTATTCTTATTTCTTCAATGTATGGCTCTCGCCTTTTACGGTTTTCCCTGTTTTTCCCTATTTTCCTATCACTCCCTGCCCGCACTTCGCTAAGCTAACCTAATCTCCGATGCGTCCGCAGCGGACTTGGCTACACTGTATTGCATTTGCCATGGGTATGGAGAAACTGCGGAAAACCCGTATCGATACAGACGGCCGTATATTCTTTTGACTTCCCGATGTACACACGAAAGTTACTTACTTAAGTATGTACACCGAGGCTTCAGAAAAACTGACCTCCCGCTCACTGGTTGATGAGCCAGCCGGTGCACGGCTAAGCGGTCGCCCATCCAGGTAATGGCCGTAAACAATGCTGCTTAACTCGGAAGATCGCCAGAGTCGTACACCGACCGCACAACCACCAGTGTCGGTATTACAATTATATTAATTTAAGCATACTTTATTATTTCTTATCTAAGATCTGGTGAATGGTGATAATTTGTCTCATCACGAAACACAGCTTGCCACTGCCGGATTACTTTTGGACATCGTGCACGATCACTTCAGAATAGAACAAATAAAGATCTCTGAACATAAATAAGCAGATAAAAAATCACTGAATTGACAATAAATAAACTGACGCCCTGACTGAATGGTGTTCAGAGCCTGAAGGTTACATGAAAGAAACTGGAGTACGCAAATGTCACTCAATCAAAAAAGGACAAATTATTATTTTTATTTATAATAAACCTTTAAATGTTATAACTATTGTTAATGATACCATAACAAGAATGTACAACAAACAAAAACGATTCACTGCACTAATTATTTACAACACTAGCATCAAACGCGCGTTCCGCCCCCAGTCAAATTATTAACGATGACCCGAGTCGAAATTTAACCCTTCTTTCACCGTCGTTCACCGTCGAAATATCGACACTATGATGACTGGTAAAGCGAGTGAAAGTTAGGCTCGATTCGCGTGTAAATTAAACCCGCCTTTCATTGTAAACTAGGAACTTATGTCCATTTGAGAACAGTTTACAATGAAACACGGCGAAGAATACCCTCCACAGACCCGCCTCACCATCCACGAATAAAATGCTGCTGGGCCGCCTTTTACCGCTGTGAACCCTTGGTTCACGTCTATACGCGTATATGTGTATACGCCTATACACCGTTGTCATTTTTTTAAGTTGATTTTTTTTAATTCCTAAGAAAGTGAAAAAATATATATATTAGTCGCGAGGATTATTTATTAAGACATTGTCAGTAGTATTGGATGGGGAGAAACAGTTTCCGTCAAATAAAATTTCTACCTATACCGAGATTCGAACTGACGACCCTGCCTACCTAACTTCCTAACAACGCTACCGCTACCGACTACGCTACCGAGTACTTGCTGATTTAGAACGTCCAAATGGCATAGTTGGAGTGGAAGCAAATGATAGCGAGAGATAGATGAAGAAAGATGGGGAGTCGCAGAGAACAAAAAGTTTATGTCCTGGCGCGAAAACTCCTAAGTGTTATAGAGAGAGTGAGAGCGCACATTGTTGCCTGTGTAAACGCGTTCTTCAGTTACATCGCGCTAATGCTTCAAGACGCACCGCCAACAGAATAACGCGCATCCTTAAGAGGGAGTGGTACTTCCCCCACCACTTTTCCACCAGAGCCCAAAATTTTCAACAACATTTAAGGTTCAGAAAAAAAATATATATTTTGGCAAGCTGAACTTTACTTTTTCCAAAGTAAAACAAAACTTAAGTTTAAATTTCAATTTTTTCAAAGTGAAAGATTTAATTTCACTTGTTTAGAATTAACTCCACTTTGAAAGGAGTAAAAAAATATGTCACTTAAAAAAAGTAAAATTTTTAGTAAAAGTTTTACATTTGCAAATTTTTAGTAAAAATTTTACATTTTCAAATTTTTAGTAAAAATTTGACATTTTCAAATTTTTAGTAAAAACTTGACATTTTCAAATTTTTAGTAAAAATTTGACATTTTCAAATTTTTAGTAAAAATTTTACTTTTTCAAATTTTTGGTAAAAATTTTACTTTTTCAAATTTCTAGTAAAAATTTTCATCTACAGAAACCGTTTCGCCCCCCATCCAATACTACTGACAGTGTCTCAATAAATAATCCTCGAGACGAAATATATATTTTTTCACTTCTTTAGGGATGAAAAAAAAAAATTGCAACTTAAAAAAAGTGAAATTTTTAACTGTTTTGCAAGTGTATAATATTGACTTTTTCGAAAAGTCAATAGTCACTTTTGGTGAGGTTCCCTTATAACTTTATAAAAAGGTGAGTATTGACTTCGAAAAAGTGAATTTCCACTTTTTTAAATTCAGAGAGTAGATAAATGCTATCCGATAATACATTAACGCTTACGGCGGGTGTGGACTACGTGTCCCTCTCGCTTACATACACAAATGTCACAGAGAGAATTTTTATGCGACTCCGGTAGAAAACTTGTGTGTAGTTTCTGTTTACGCGCACGTCGACGGCCAAATTTTTATAGCATATTTTTTATAAGTAATGCGTTGAACAAGCATTAAATATGTGATGCATATGCAGTTAACAGGTCGATTGTAAAAAGAATCTGCAGATCCACATACAACATATGTAAAAAATACGGTGAGATATTTGAAAAGCGGGTTATTTGGGTATCAGAGGAGCATCGAGGGCGTAGACGGTGTAATACGGTATATAAGAAATTCAAAGTGCTGGTTTAGCGGGTCAATGAGGAGTGTATACGGTGTATACAGTGAAAGGCAATTCATAGTAAGGGTCTATACGGCTGATGGAGGTTATCTGAAGGTCCAGGCGTTCAAATGATGGTCTCTGAGTGTTTTTACACTCACTGACGGTTGAAAAATTTCGACTCGGGTATAAGACACTAACAACTCAGTTTTAAAAATTATAATTATATGAATAATAATATTATTTAAAACGATATTTTCCATAAATGAATTCACAAAACCAGACACGTAATAATTACGCTCATAATTTTTTTTCAACATTTAAACTTTTTTTCCATAATAATCTTCGATTTTTTATTTTCAATCATGTTGTCTTGAAGACCTGGCTCACGTTTTGTTGAAATTTTTTCTGTGCCGCGCAACAATTCGACGAATGACAATTGTTTCTTATCGACACATTTGATGTCGACCATCGAATGAACAGAAAAAAACGTTGGATTGGCTGAAAAATAAATTGTAAACATTATTATTACTGTAAATTATAAATACTTATAAAATTCTAAACCTGAATAACTTATCCTTACCACTCTGGCGCATAAATCCCTTTACTGTTACATGGTCGCCTTTAAAGAAACAATCGTTTCCGTCGAATATATCGTAATCATATTCTTATATAGGTTTTAGCGTGATATGTTACACGCTTTTGTGGATTTCTCCCGCTCAAGTGCGGCTGGCAATGGCCCATTCTCACTTTCACTCACGGCAACTAAGGCAATGTAGCACATCACCTTAAAAGGCTACGTGGTGATAATTTTTATTACGGGTGTACGCGTTCGTATAGCCGACATCTTTTAGGGCACACTTGGTGGCAATCGATTCTTGGGTCGTATGAAGTGCCAAATCTTTAGACTGTCTACCGAGGATATTTATTTTAGTGTACTTTTCGACGTTTAATTGCAAATTCCCGGTTCCCTTGTTTGGGAAGCCACGATTTGGAATTTTGGCGTACGCGCCTTCAAGATGTACTATCTGAAATTTCTATTTTTTAAAATTATTATAGTGTAATCAGTTTGTACAGAGATTTGCTTGTTGATTTATTCAGTTATTAATTAATTTGACTCAGATATTTTCTGGTCATTTTTAAAGGATCTCACCATTTTGTTTTGGACAAAACCCTCTGTTTTGTCCACTTGTTCGTTCCATGCGGTGACTTGAATTCGTTCACCATCCCCGTTATTGATAACGAATTTGAACAGTGATACATTTTTCATGCCAACTCGTCGAGTCGGTTCCAAATTTTCCGCGTATCCAACGATTTCGCTACGGGAAATAAAGAAATCAATCATTTTCAAACGAAATGATGTCCACGAGTGAAAATTACACACAGAGAAATCGTTCTAATAGGATCTATTCGAAACAAATCAAATTTTATTCGAAATAAATAAAATTTATTTGGATCAAATAAATATTAATTGGATTAGATGAATTGCCTTTGATACAACTTAATTTAATTATTTTCTAATAAATTCCATCAGAACAATTTCTCCGGGGGTAAAGCAGACCAGCATAAACTAATGCGAAGATAACAGGGGTGAGAAAGCAAACAAAAGTGATTATGAATAGGATAGCGAGTGGGAGATTATTAAACATGCAAAAACTTACATTGTGTTGTAAGGCCAGAACCCCTTGATTACGTGGCTGGGGGTGCACGGTACTACTTGCGCATTGCGAATGACATCACGTTCTCTACTATCAATAGTAGTGGTCCCTGTAAATAATAAATTTAATTAAATTTCAATCACAATTGGTATATTATACGAATAAATAAAACGAATACACCTAGACAAATCGTTATGATGGGATCTATTCGAAACGAATAAAATTTCTTATTTTATTTTATTATGTATTATGATATTTATTAATTTTATCCAAATAAATTCAAATGATTTAATTAATGATTCAAACGAATTGATATCACAACGATTTCTCTGGGTGTGCTTTTAAAGAAATTTTTCCGCGATGCTACACAACATTGCAAGCTCGTGTAACCTACGAAAACTACCAAACGGAAAAATTGGAAAATTAAGGAATGTAGCTCACCTTCGCTCTTGTCGCTGTGGGGAATCCCCTTTTTACCAGCACTCTTTACGCTCTATTGTAAACTTGGAGTGAATTTGTGGGGTTTCTTTTGCGGGAAATTTGAGGCTTTTTTTGTAGATCACGGGATATTCGGAGGGTGGGCAAAAATTGGCTTTGGGGGAATTGGAAATTGTGATAGTTCGATAATTAGATCCGTTTTCGAAGGGAAACTCGTTGCGCAATTATCTGGCCCATGGTGACGCACGGATTGACGCATTACCCTTCGACTCATCGATTGCCATTATTCCCTGTGCCATATGATTTTCCGAAGAAACGGAATCACTGATAGCCATGAGGGATCTCACCAATAACGACGGCATGGCTAAAAATCTGCTTCGCCACATCAATAATTCTCCAGATCAATTATTTCCGGAAAATTTCCCGGCGGATGCGCAATTTAACTTCGATTCATTGAAGACATTCCAGAAGTCAAATTACTGGAAATATTTCCTTAAAACAATGTTTACAAATCCTCTTGCGGAAGTTCATGTCCGTAGTCATCCTGAACAACTTCACCATATCATATTAATTTTCTTGTCGACACCATTGATAACTTACTACTAATTATGGTTACTTAGGGGCGCGATAAAAATGTTACGCTTTATTTCTCTATAGCATAATTTTTATTAGTTTTGGAATAATTGATAGCGTATTTAAAATAGATATAGCAACATTATACAAAAAAATCATCCGTTGTTCTAAGGAGATTATTCTCTTCTTCGTCACCTATCCCCGAATTGTCGGCGATTTTCTTAAACATTTTTTAATTTTCGAATACCAATCGGGGAGATTTCAATCACGATCCGATCTATTCGACTGTCAGGGTTTTTGTTATGAAAAATTTTCACAATCCATGGTAACGAAGTGACAAAAGAATTAAGAAACTTCAATGATACTGTGATCCCTGGTGAAAGTAAACTATAGAGATCGATACAGATCGATTAAATTTGAATGGGATTCAATAGTATATTATGGTACTACTGGTTCTTTGGGTTCTTACTCACATTATAAATCATATTTTGTAAATTCATACATTGATTTTACTACTGCTTCGATTTCAACTATGCTTATATTATCTACATAATTCCTTATACACAGGATTTTCCACAATGAGATTTTCTCGTTGGTCGCCGAGATATACGCGCAATGAGCTCCAAGTGCGCATCCTTGAGAAAGCAACATACAATTGTCCGTGGTTAAAAACATCTCGTCGTAAGTTAATTCCAAATCGTTCAAATGTTTATCCTTGAGATTTATTGATGGTAACTGCAAAAGCTAATTTCACAGGGATTTGCCGTTGCTTAAATGTAAACGGATATTTATTTTCACAATATAGAGTTATTCGATTCAAAAAACGATATCACCCGCTTTGTCATCAGACAGAATTTCACATCACAATAAGTTATTTGACAATTCGATAATTAGTAATCTAGTGCCATTACTGTACTACCCACACTTGTGTACATACGTTCAGTCGTTATATCCAATAAATCAACAACCTTTTGATTAGTTTCATCTTCATCGACATTTCGAGCAGAAAAAATTGCACACTTGGACGCAGCCTTGTAGTTTTTTTCTCTTATTAACTCTACGTAGATCCCTGTAACGATGTCATTACTTGAACTCACTATATGTCTGGTAGTTGCATATTGTCATCCATATCGTTCAGGACTCCATCCCCGAGATTTAATAAGAAATTCGCAAATTCCGTTTCTTCGGGTAAAGCTCGCATATTTCGGGTCAGAGAAAATATTTGAAATTGTCTCCATAGCGAACTAAACTTTATTGATAAGTTTACTGTTTCACTTCGGTTTCCTCTCATTTTTATAGGAAGAAGCTGTCTGAAATCGCCACCCAACATCAACAACCTTTCCTCCAAACGGCAGATCATTGTCCATTATATCACAAAAAGTTCGCTCCATAACTTCTAGAGCGTACCTCGGTGCCATTGAGGCTTTATCCCAAGTAAAAACATCCGTTTCCTTTAGTGATCTACCATCCTTGGATCCGACTTTAATCCGTCGGAAGTCCTAATGTTTTGTAAACAGTTTTTCCACTCGGTAATAAAGTAGCTGCAATTCCGGTGAAAGCCATAGTATTTACAATTTTTCCTTTACCATTTAGCAAATACCAGAGAGTATTACATGTGAAAGTCTTGCCAGAACCTCCTGGACCGTCAATTTAAAAAGTGGAGTATTCGGGAAAATCAAGATCATCTACGCAATTCAAAATAGAATCGACTATTTGCTTTTGCTGGGCATTTAATTTGAGATATAGCGAGTTTCCCTTTTCCACTGCCTCTTCCAAAGCAGAAGTCTCATCATCGATCATATTATTCATGTTCTCCCGATGTGGCATGGCCGGAAATTCATCGAGAGCTTTACCCTGGATAGAAAGCATATTACTTATACTTTCGTACGCATTTTGTTGGGCTTGCAACACATCTGCACGACGGACATAATCCTCGGACATTGCGACCTTGAATTCTTCCCAAAGTTGTTCCGGGTGAAGTGGTTGGCAATGTATTAAAATATGAACAAATAACCGGCGTAGTCGTCCAGGCATCATCCAAATCTCAGCTTCATGCATTGCTCTTTTCCTTTCCTCATCGTCATCAATAAGACCTAATTCCAAGCATGCAGCTGTAAACATAGGTTGCTGTACTCCATGTACCATTCTTAAATTATCGAAGCTTATAGCACCCCTAACTGTGAGTAGTAACAGTCTGAAGTGAAACAATTCTGTTTGAGTTGGACTAGCGGAATGCATACGTCCGATACAATTAAAACGATTTTTTCGTTTTTCCCAGCAAGTAACCTGTCTGCCATCAATCTTCTGTTTTTTAAACGGGTAATGAGAAGGAATATCACCATACAGATATTGCCTGGCGTGTTCGTCGCGTGCATTTAAAGCGAAGTTTTCTAATAGCATAGTTACACGTTCCAAGGCATTGATCATATCCTGTTCATAAGCTCCACCGTCAATAGTTAAGTTTTGCTGATTAGGTACAGGTAAGCGTACAATAGAATGACTTCTTTCATGTAAATTTTTGTTAATAGTACGCCAGCTAGCCTCTACTGGTCCAACATATCGCGCTTCAATATGATCTTTTATTTCGTCATGATTAATAATGCTTTCCTCAGTTGGAGTTTCCTTAGTTCGATTAACATTTTGGTCAGTCATGTTTTCACTAATCGTGACATTAGCCGCATCATGACCTTTGTAAATATATTTGTATAAATATTTTACCGCTTCGATACTTGAAGCTACTTCAACTTTAATATGACTATTTAATACACACAATAACTTTGGCGAATATGGTACCGCATGTAAAACAGTACAACAGGCCCAAGATTGGGCCAGGGTCGGTGGCCATTCTTCCGGTAACGGGTCATTTACAGCAACCATACCTGGCTCACTCATGGTTCAAAGTCGGATGATGACTTCGTGTTACGTCTTACCCGAGGATCGGGTTGACGAACACGGTCGGTCTCGCTTTTGCGTCAAGGCTTGTTAGCCCTTTACTGCAGGGATGGAGACCTCGCCTAACGATTAGGGAGAATGGACTGTACCTGGAGACTTGTTGGCTCAGCTTCGTGATGATCGGTACCCGGTGTGATGGCTTCTTGGTCGGGTAGCAGTTGGAATGAATAGTAGTCAGCAACGTTGAGGTTACACAATAGTTTATTTGTTACTTTTACAAGATTTTAAATTAAATATCCATTGCTCGACTAATTGAATAAATGTCACCCTGGTCCCTAGTGGTGCAGTGACTGAAGTTAATTGTGTTGTGGACTAATTCCAATCGAAGACTGAGTGATGTCTCAGGAAACATCGGGGTTTTTATACCCCACAATGGCCTAATTCGAGAGAAAGGGGAGGTGTGAATTCCTAGGAACTGTTCCTCTTATTATTGATTGATATCCCTTCTTTCGAATGATCCCTTCCTGTATGTCCTTTATTGTATAAAATGTGACTAATCTTTGGGGAGGGGAGTCTGGCGCCGTCACCCTTTTGGTGTAGGTTTTATGGAGGGGATTAACATACTTGTGTTTAATACGAAATATCCCAAATAGTATTTAAATAGAAGAAACAGGGCCTTCTGACGTAACACTTCGGTCCGTTATTGGTTACCAGTAATGGCCCATGAATGAGAATAGTACTGGCCCATAGCTGCAAACGATATTGACCCTTTAATGAAAACAGAATTGGCTCGTTTAATGAAACTGTACTGGCCCATTAATGAAAATTGTATTGGCCCCTAGAAGGAAACAGTCTTGGCCCATTAATGGAACTAAATTGGTCCATGAATGAAAATTCTCTTAGCCTATTAAAGGAATGTAAAGTAATAATCGCAATACATACAAATTATATGCAATTCAGTTTATTTTACTACATTTTTATCATTGTCACAATCTTTGATTTTAATTGATAATCAATAAAAAAAAGAATAAATACTGAACTTTAAAAAACAAATCATTTGTTAATTAGACGAACGAGTTATTGCAGTTTTTAAACAAATTATATTTTAATGTAATATAAGTTATTTTAATGTGAAAAAAAAACGTAACTTAAAATAAAATAATTATTTTTTAAACAAATTGGAACAAAAAAAAGTCTCGAATGTCAGATAACAACCAACCATCGTTGGGTTTTAAATAACTTATATTACATTAAAATATAAGTTAATTTCACAAGAAAAGAACAAAACTTAAAATAAAAAGATCATTTTTTAACCAAATTAGAAGAAAAAATCTCAAATGCCAGATACCCAGTGAACCCGTTTTGTCATGGCAATATCACATAGTAGTTACATGTAATAAAACAATGTTACTCTTGTAATCCGTAGCGTGTACATAACATGCTGGTAACAGGTTACGTATCATTGGTTATACGCAGGTAATGTAGTTGTTATAAGTCCCTTTTGACATTACAGTTATATTTACAAAATACGTTGTCGTTACGTAATCTAATCGTAACAATGTAATTTTAACTTCGATAACATTCCGATAATGTTACTGAGGTACAACGTAATAACGTAATAATATTGCAGTAATATAACTGTTATGATCCTTGCTAATATTGGCCGCAATGTAACTGTTATGTACCGGTTACATAACAAGTTATGTAACATGTTATATTGCTGAGTCGGAAATTGCAAGTTACATGCAACTTACATGTAACAAATTGGTAACATTACTTGTTACAATCGGTTATATTGCCGTTACATTGTGGCAACACAACTGTGTTCACTGGGTAAGAACCAGCCATCGTTGTTTTTTAAATAACTTATATTTTAATGCAATAGAAGTTATTTGAATGTGAAAACAAAACACGAAACTCAAAATAATATTATTTTGTGAACAAATTTGAACACGAAACGTTCTCAAATGCCAGATGACAAGTATCCATCGTTGTTGTTTCGAGACGCAGCATTGTCAACGTTACTAGAATTTGCATTATTAACACCACTTAACTTTCGGTTTGATCGACCGCCATCTCGATCGGCAGCCCCTGATAACCATTTCCCCACTTATCCTTCCAAGTTCTTAACTTCATTAAAGTCTCCAAATTTCTCGACGAGCGTATCTGCGATAAGAATAAGAGAATTTGTAAAATCTAATTACAATAATTTGTATCTATTATTATAGATAATAAATTAGAAATACCTTTAAGACAGCTATATGTTGCCGTAGCGCTGAAGTTTCTTTTTCCGACATTTTTAACTACGCGTCCAGTCGCTGAAAAATGTATTTCAACGGATTTTGTAATTGTTGCAGTCATGATTTTTGATATGCAGCCCTTTGCCTCGGATTCTCCGCACACCATAACGCGATAAAGAGACATCTGCAAATACAACTAATACATCGGAAAAAAAACACGATCACGAGCGTAAATGACATAGTACTCAGAAATTACCAGAGCCTTTGTCTTTTCGAAATCCTTCGTTAAAGCGTCGTCAAATGTTAAAAAGTCATCGAGACTTTTTATGGGCAAAGCAACACCAACTCCAGTTCGGGCCTCTGTGCAATTCATTACAGGAGTTTTGGCCTGATTCATATTCGCAATGAAAGCGTTTTTTATTTCGTTTGTTTTCATTTCAATATCATACAGAAGATTTCGCTTCATGCTTTTTATATTTGAAATGATGGTTAATTCCAGTTGCTGTAATTTGGCGTCCAAGTATTGCTCTGCGATACCTATTAAAAAAAATAAAGGTAGTTTAATCGAAATTATTTGTTATATATCTCTCTATATTATATAAAGATGTTATGGGCGCCATGTAGAGGAGGGACTATATAGATATATATGGCGTATGTCATGACTTATCAACTGGGTCGTATTTTTTTTCCTTTCGGGTTTCCAGAATTGCCAATTAGATTTATTTCACAAAAAGTACAGTAACGAGTTCATTAAATTTCTTATTCTTAGTTATTATTATTCATAATTATATATGGGTTTTCAAGATGAAAATTGATTATTTATTTATTTATTGTCTAACACTCTAATATGTGGTGGAAAGTATTCGGCTTACCATGTGTTGCGTTATAGGAAAAGTAACGACTTTTCCTCGCTTTGTTATTATTTTCATTGCATTGATTCTTAGAATCAGCATGATGAGGTGCAGACCTCGAGGAAAACATTGATGGTAACATTTTTCAGTGGTTTCTTTTATAGACTTTTCGGAGAGGACAACTGTTGTTTTCTCTGCAAAACCTTCCTTGTCAGTCTCGATATGCTTTGTGCCATACGACCACTCTAACCTCTGCTATTCCTTTTCCAAGGTTTCTGTTAAGTTTTTGATTCACATATGATTAAATTAAAAGTATTGAAGTACACATTCTAGTTTCATTAAATATATTTGTTTGTGATAAATCATTATGAAGGCATGAATTTTTAATGTTTTTGTAGCACCATTCGAAATTACGCACCAGTTTCATGGCGATCGCGTTAACAATTCCGTAGTTATGGTGTTGAATAAAAAAGTCAAGAATAAGAAGTTCAAAAATGGATGAAATTTCTGAGAATATTCATGTAGAATCGATAAAATCTATGTATTAATTTGAAAATAGACCGAAGGTTTTCTGAATTTTTGTCAAACGATTTCTAAAAAAAATGGTTAATATTTTTTTGACATAATTATAAAAAAATAATGTTGAACCGAAAGCAATGGACGCGCGGTTGGTGTATGGCTTCGGCAGTCTCCCAAGTTAAGCAGCTTCTCTCGCGGGCAGTACATGGATGGGTGACCGAGTAGCTATGCACCAACTTGCGCGTTAACTGTTAAGCGGGACGCAGTTTTTCTGACTTTCTGATGTATTCTCATATAGCAGAAAGTCAGTCAAATATAGCCGCCTGTATCGGCGCAGGTTTTCCGCAGTTTCCCTGTGCCCTCGTGCAAATGCGATACAGTAGTGCATTAGGAAAGAGTGGCTGCGGGTAACACTCTGGGGGGAACTCAATAGAAATGGAAAGGGATGGGGAACTCAACAAATGGAAAGGGATGAAGGGGAGTCGGGAAATCGTAAAAACCTGCTGAAGGTATACGAAGGAATACAAATAAATTTTTTTTTTTTTAAATACAAAAATAATTTTGTTGTCACCTTCAAACAGTTGATATTGTTCTGATTTTAATCCCATTGGGAAGTGTACAAAATACACACAATATCTTTTTGCTTATACAATGTATCTAAGTATGACCCTCAAAATTTCTGCATCTTCAAAAAAAAACTTTAGCACGCTGTAGCGCCGTGTAGCAGTAAAAAGTCCTTTGGCATTTTTGCCTATGATCAATATTCTAGTCAGGAACCACTGTCAAACACAAAAGTCCAAATAACTACCCACACGTAACCGCCAGCCGATAAGTACGAATAACCGCCACCTCAAAATTAGAAAAGAAAGAAAATGTTTTCTACAAACTTTTCTCTCCGAGTCAAAATGAAAAAGATGCAGCGTGCCAAAGTTTTCAATTCGCAGTAATCGTCTTTATTTCAAATAATTTTTTTTTTTTCAAAAATATCCGCCATCGGGGAATTTAACGAGGAACAAAAAGGTGGTAAACATTTTCCTCTCAGAACTAATGTCACGGCGCTACAGCGTGCTAAAGTTTTTTTTGAAGATGCAGAAATTTTGAGGGTCATATCTAAGTTATTCTATTCACAATGTATTGACAAATGTACTTACTCGTTCGTGAAAGTTTTTCTGTTATGAAAGACATGCAATGTTGTTTGGGTTCGGCACATGACGCTAATCACGCGTCCATGTGTTTATAGTCCTTTTTTGGCGGGTAGTAACAGAAGTCTTGTCCTTTTTTGTTATACACCCACGATAGTGGCACGAGTTCAGTCGTTTTTTCTGATTCGAACCATACAACTGCGTACCGATATTTCGTATTTGTTGAGGATTGAGACTCGACATTACACATTTTGATGCCTTTTCGGTCGCGAAATCTTCACACGAAAACAAAAAAAGAAAAAAAAAAAAAACACGTGAACTGTTCTACGACACGTTAATTACTATTTTATTTATTTTTCGGCTGATATATAATAAATTCTGAAATTATATATTTCAGTTATTATTCATAACTGAACGGGCAAACACTTAGCAGCATTGCGTCTCAACGCTTCAGCCGACCGACGTTTACTAAATCACATCGCGTCCTGGCGCGGAGAAAGGGGAACGATACGTTCAAACCCGTCAATAATCACACAATTCGCACACAAACATTTTATCCGAGGAACTGTGTACTATATTTAAAACAGTAGCTTTTGTTAATGACTTTATTAATAAGTTTATTAACCGTGAAGTTATAGGTAATATCGTTATACTTCGACCAGTTCTAAACACGGAAACGAAGAGTCGTCCACTGAGTCGTGTCTTCCAGACTAACGGTCTCGTATTGTTTACAAAATCGCACTGTGCTGTTGCAGCGGGGCGAGAGGGGGAACGACGCGATCGAGAACGCTTCAACCTTACACCAAACAATAGAACAGAAAATTTGCGTAGCAACGAAAATAAGTAAATAGTATTAGACAATCGTATCTCACTACAATTCGAGGATTAAGACGTACAAGAGAACTCGATATGTATACATATACAACGCGAAGTACGCGGTATATAAAACACGCATCTGAACAGATATCTTGACTGTTTTATAATCGAATAAATTAGGCATTTCTCGTAATTCAATGAGAATTTTTATTCATATAGCCCACTATTAATTTGCGTATTTTTCTTTTTCAAATCAATGAAACATATATCAGCCCTTTACATATGTTGTAAGGGAATGACGTAATACTGGTCTTGTTCGCGAAGAAAAACACATTTGTGCTTAATGCGGCTTGCAGAAATAAATGTTTCACTATTTGAAAAATTCTGTACAACAACAATGCCCAAGTCTGATGCAGTAGGATAGCCAAATACGTCGCTCGGTTCTTCCGCTTCATAGCCGAGGAAATAGAAATCATTTAATTCGAAATTTTTCTTATGCCTTCGACGACAATTGACGAAAATGTCCTTAATTTGAAAAATCGTTCCATCGACCAATTGTGCAATATTATCTGGATGATTATTCTTGAATGTAGCTCCTTATATTTTTACTCTGTCTATATACGTAAGCTCCTCTTTTTGGTCAGTCAAAATATTTAATTTTTTATCGTTGATTTTACACGCACTGACATTGTGATTTTTTATTATTTTAAGTCTGTCACAAAATGCAAGTTTCTCCAAGCGGTTTGCGATTTGTGCCAATGGTTTTTTCTTAGATTGCTCTGAGTCATCAGCAACGCGAATGAGGTTATGCATATTCAAGATTTGTGAATCTTTTCCATAAAATGGAGGAAGCAAATAATGGCTTACCATAGATGCGCCAAAATTGTTAGACATTACTGTGCCACGATTGGCTGTTGTTCATTGGCCATATGTTGGTTAAACAACGGCAAATACTCAAAATAAATAATTATGGTAAATAATTGGTTAGCAATAATGGCCCACGGTTAAAATCCTACACTTGGCCCATCATTGGCGCTCGTACATCGGTACGGTTCGTTCATCGGTACAACATGTATCATGTTGCGCATCACAATTTCGTGTAAAATTTTATTTTCTTCTGGGTTCGGAATTTCCGCTGAAATATAGCGATCGACTACTTCAGAAGTTGTTATTTTGTAGTTGTGCTTTAACGTTACCAACATATGAATATGTGGCAATCCACGTTTTTGAAACTTGATGACGTAGACGTAAGCTACAACTTCCCCAAAGTACTTTTGTTTTACAATCAAATCAGTTAAGTATTATTTTTTTATATTGAATACGCGTGCACAAATGTCTGGTCTATCTGCGGTTACCGGTCCAGGCAATGACATGTTACTTCAATACATTTTCCGTGATCTCTTGCCATTTTGGATTACACGTCATAGTTATAAAAAGATCTGGCTTTCCGTATTTGCGAACGATAGCCATTGCATCTTGATAATTCTGTAGCATATTACGAAGCGAACCTATAAAAGTTGATGGCGCAAAATGACCATTTTACCTACATGACCATAAGCATTATCTGCAACTCCTCGCAAGTAGTCGATAAGCCCTTGATACGTTTCTGCACGAAAATCATTCTTATGTGCTTTGCAAAACTGAATTCGATCGGTTGCAATTTTCACGTAGCTGTCAACAATCCACTGTTGAAATAAACGACGACCCATCAAAAAGGGATTGAACTCATCCCGAATAGCTATTCGATATTTAACATAGGCATTTCGGGATACACGCTTTCTAGTATTCAAACGCATAAGATCACGGTGCCAACCACGAGAGCCGTGTGGGTATAGTAATGGATAAATCCACGGTTCAACGTTTGCATCCATCGAAGTAACATATTAAAGAGTGCTAGTATCACGATTACGAATAGTAATGAAAGAAGGTGGTATCTCGTCATCTGCCGTAGTCGTAAATATAGCGGCAACATCATTGGTCCTTTGAAAATTGTAGCGACGTCGACCTACACCAGGCTTTAAATTGATAACTATTTCTAATTCTGGCACGGATTTATTGTTTTGCAGTGCTAATTGACGTGGCATTTCGACTTTTTCTCCCATCATCTGATATGATTGTGCAAATACGTTATTTTCCCGTATCACACGGTCGAGTGATATAATAATGTCTCGATCTAATTCAAAATTGCGGTTCAGACGATAATCAGTTGCCTCGTTTCAATCTACGATGAACAACTGACCATACGTGGTAGATTTGTCTTCTTCTGGATATAGAGCCGTATTCACTTTGTAGTATATCTGTCCTTGAATCTTAAAACAATACAGACCTCGTACGTCTATTGTTGAAATTGATCAAATGGGCATAGAAAGACGCAAAAGATAATGAATTATTGTAGCAGCGGATACGATTAAATAAATCATTTGATTTTCGGTGAGATAAGTCAAAAAAATTGCGTAGCTCAAGAGGGAATTCAGGATGTGCATTGAGTACTACGGCTCCGTGAATACAACAATCATTGAACGACCATTCTTTATTGGCCACTTATTCTGCTGCAAAGTGTTTAGCATTGCAATGAACGCATCATTTATCCATAAGACCAATGTAATGTTTTACATAAACATTCTGGACAGTTCCAGTTTCAGTGCCATTCGTTTGGATTCTGAATCGTAGCCGATCAATTTGTTCATGTATGTGAGGAATTTCTACTTCACCCACGGAACTCGTCTCACAATTGTTTTTTGACGCCTTTCGTGCGCGAAGTCGACGCTGATTTTCTCGATTCTTTGCTAAGCGAATGCGATAGAATTCTTCTTCTTCCTCAGGTGTACGTTTACGTTTTGGATTGCCACTCATTGATAGTGTTAAAGATGATCTAGGGGAAAGCGTCAATGGAATTGGTCAAGTCGTTTCCACATCAGAAATCATTTTTCAGGAAAGCTTGCTTGTGAAATACTTGTCTAATCGGCGAATAATTATTCTTGCTTAGACAGTCTGACGCAGCTGAATATACCTAATCTCGTTACTTCGTGCACGCATGCTCGATCGTGTCGTACAAAATGCAGAAGTAACGCTACGCGCGGGAATTTATGTGCTTATAATAGTCACATGAACTTTCGATTATCGATAGAAAATTTTAATACCGCGACAATATGAGATGACAAACAACATAAATGACGAGATATTACACGAAGAAACATACAAACATGCTTATAATAAACTTTTCACATTCTCTGCGATATTTTTTTCCCATGTACTCTCTTGTATATATTTGTCCATACTCAGTCACGGTCAATAGGTGTATTTTTGGTTATTAGGTATCTCAGGTTGTTTCAGTATCTTAGTTTATTTAGGTATCTCCGGTCGTTTCAATATCTTAGTTTATTTAGGTATCTCAGATTATACAGATTATATTCAGGTTATCTCGATGCGTTATGTTTTAGGATTGACTATTGACGCGGTGACGCCACCTTTTCCGGACACGACAGCAACCTGAAATAAAAATTGAAATATTATTAGATAAAATATTAGAACATGTATGGAAATATATGCATATAAAAAGCCGTTTCATTGAAGATTTTCATGTTTACTCCTTACTGTCTATCGGCTAAAATGACTACCGTTATGCGGCTGTCCGTTCAACAATGTGATTTTCTATATTTAATATCTAAAAAAACCACATACACACTTTTTGATTTCTAAAAATTATCATAAGGAAGTGTGTTAATGTGCGATGTTGGTTTTCTTATGCAGAAAACGTTATAAAAAGCGGATAATAATGAAGAAGGAATGTGTAAGGGTTTACTTTTCATCCGTGCGTTTATATAAATAAATAAATTCTGAGTATCCTGACATAAAAATCTCTACATTTTGTTTTCGCTGAAAACAATACTTCTCCTATGATAAAGTGAAACTATAATTTTATCGTAATATATTTTTGGAAGCAAATCTTACACCCGCTGTGTGATAATTAAAGGAAAAAAAAATTCAACTATAAACAGCTTGATATATCTATTAGAAAATGTGTGTATATTAAACACATAATTTTTGTTACTTACGTGTCTTAACTGACATTCCAACACTTTGCCATGCAAAGCTCAGTCATCAAAAGTTTAATTTCCAGTATAAATATGAATAATCAGCTTTGAAATTGCAGAATATCCTCGTACAGCAATCTCTAGACTGAAATAGAAAATAATTTTTTAAAGGCTATGTTTTCGTAGCTGTGGGTTTGCTTGAACTTCAGTGAAATTAAAACTGGTAATCAGACTGGAACCGAAGAAATAAAATTTATTACCGGAATCGCCTTTGTCGAATTATTCTCTTTATTTTCTCTCTTTTCTCGGATCCATTTGGGGTGTCCAATGATGAGCAGGATGTCGAACTCGTGCACTTAACCACGGAAACTCACCAAATTACAAAAACTATTCATTCTCGAAACTGTCAAAATATAATGTACACGACTGGAGCGTGTTGGTTAGCACCTAAGCAACCCGACAGCAAATCAGAAAACGAATAAACCGACAACAATACTTACATCAAAAATGCGAGATATTTTGCCCACTGATTTTTTGAAGAAGGAAATTATGTCGATACTGTATCACTTGCACTCAATATAAATTAATTAGAACAAAAATCATCACATAATACAATTACTTTTCTATCACGATCTACATCAAATCGAAAGATTCACTGATACACGTTTGATAAAACTTTTAAAGCTGAGTGAATATAACCACTGAATTTATCAAAAAACATTAAACAGATTACTTCTGTTTCTAATTCAATCAATGTTCTGAAAGAATCTAAAATAAATACCGGTTCGGTTACAGTTGATTGCGATCATGTGACGTCCTACGACGGTTAGAACCCCGGTCCTACGAAAGTTAGATTCACGGTCCTGACTGAATTTTTTTTTTATTTCGGAGAAGTTTCGAGATTAAAATCACGATATCAATGCACATAGAGAAGGTACGAAGGTCGTTTTGATTCCAAAGAAAATGTTTTTAGCTGCAGTATCTGATTCTATCTGAAAAAAGCGTTAAAACGCTATCACTTCATCAATATACCATATTAACCTCGGAAAAGAGCGGCCAAATTGAGTTGTAAAATGTTTTTAGCTGCAGTATCTGATTCTATCTGAAAAAAGCTTTAAAACGCTATCACTTCATCAATATACCATATTAACCTCGGAAAAGAGCGGCCAAATTGAGTTGCTTCGAGAAAGAGATACTGCGGTAGCGACTTGTCGGGCGGTAGAAAAAAAGGTAAATGTACTTGTCTCAAGACGCTGCCGCGTCTCTTGATAACTTTTTCTTCTGATAAATATGTATATATATATACATATATATGTATGTTATATATGTTATATATATAACATATATATTTGTTATATATGTATATATATATAACAAAAAAAAATACCTTAATACAATGAAAATTGTCCGAGTATATATATATATATATATATACTCCGCAACAAAATTTTTCATCGAAAAATTGCAATCTTTCAAATGCTTGTAACTCGGACAATTTTCATTGTATTAAGGTATTTTTTTTGTTTTGTAGGGAATTATGTGTACTTTCAGGAAAAAATAATGTCCAATAGCTGCGAGATAATGCGACATTGCTATGTCTTAATCAGGCCTACCAACTTTTTTTCTTAAAAAATGCAATATTTTGCGAGCTTCCCTGGATTACCAAACTTTTTTTTTCAAAAAACCACAAACACGATTTTAGAGTACACGTTCCAACGAGTGTTTACAAAAAAATCGACCCTCAACGATTTTTTTTGATCGAGTTATGCCATACGGCCAACATCAGCATTACCCGATACGTAGCCCTGAAAAATTATCAGATTACATTTAACAAATTCGTGCCCCGGGAGCTATCCTAAACCCTCCTTAACCAAGGAACCACATTGCTATACGTAATTATGAATTAAAAAAATTAATCCATGAAAAGTGTAACTTTAATTTAAATTATACCACTACGTTTTTGTTACATTTAACATTGCACCTCCACACTTTTGGTAAAATTATCAACCCTACCGATGAATCATTAAAAAAAAAGTGAAAGTTTAAGGCGGCATACCGGCCAAAATTTAAGGCGAAAGATCATTTAACAATAATTTTATTATGCAGGGTACATAGCAATTGAAAATTACAGTAATATATTCTTAATCGAAATGCCTCGACTTACTGAAATCTAACCTGCTTAAATTATTGCCTTGCTAGAAGCGGGACAGAGTCAAAGCGATATATCCAGAAAAATGGGCATTCATCGGTCAATTCCAATCGCTCTATTGGAAATGATCGAAGGAGAGTGAGGAATTTGGATGTGGTTTGTAGCTGGGACATTACATTACATTTACTAGTTTATGTACATTATATGCATCATGTTTACTGCTTGTTTATACATCGACCGAGGTCCTTCAGTCTGGATTTTATTTATATATTTATTTGTGTTTGATCTCTAATTGTGTGTCATAAATTCTAGTTGCTGATATGTAGTGTGTGTGGGATATTTGAACTTTCTAATTATATTTTCTCTCGGTTGTAGACATACCGGTTGTAATATTCTTAATTGGGAATTTGCAAATCTTTAATTGAGTTCCTTTACTCTAGTCATAATTAGTGTAATGCCTGTTGTTTCGCAGATTAGGGTATTGTTAGGGTTGTATAGGGGATTTGTAGGGTGTCTCATATGTGTTAGTTTGTGGATGGAACTTATTTCGGCAGTTTTTACTTTTTTGATTGTTGTTTCTTTGCAATTAATGAGGGTAGTGTGTCCGTACTCACTTATTGGTCTGCAAATAGATTTGTATATTTTAAATGCGTGTTTGATATGTATGTCACGGTTTTTAAATGTGACTGATCTAAAGTGTGACGCTCTGTAGTACCCCAGATTTTTCATATTAAGATTTAAATTAATAAATCGTTGGAATTCATTGCCGTTGCGAAAATGATTCCAACAGTAATCATTTTCGCCACCAGCTTCGAGCACGCATGCATGTCAATGCACTCGAAGCTGAGTCGACATTCAATTATGCTGACCCAGCAATTGCGGGTCGAGCGGACTAAATCGGCTCTCGATTTAGTTAGTCGTGAGAAAATCGGAGTAACGATCGGTTGGACTCGTTGCTATCGTAATTAGCGTAATTACGACTATAAGAAACTAATTGTATCCTACTTTAACCAATAAAACCTTGTTTTACTTTCGGGAATCGCGTGAACTTTAGTTCTTTAATCGGTCCGATCCCAAATACTATTTATAAAACAGCCGGAAACAAGACGATTTGATCACTCGTCTCAATTTCGGGCACAACATTTTGGTGGCAGCGGTGGGATGCCCCGTAAGCGAACCCCGAAAAGTAAAGTATACACGAAAAAACCCAGAGTCAAACCCGACTCCAAATCGTCGGGGTAAACGACTTGGTGCGATTCACACACGGTCGTGAATCGTAAAAGAAGACGTCAGTCAGGTACCACTGACGAGGAGCCAATCGAAGGACGAACGTCCAGCCAACCGAAGGACGAACGTCCAGCGAACCGAAGGACGAACGTCCAGCCAACCGAAGGACGAACGTCCAGCCAACCTAAGGACGAACGTCCAGCCAACTGAGGGACGAACGTCCAACCAAAGGATTGACTACGCCAGGAAAAGCGTACTCATCGACCAGCGGAGTCAACGCGACAACGCAGTCGGGGAACACCGTCAAGGTCATCACGACAACGGAGACGACAACCTCGAAGTCCAGCTGGACCATGGAAGGGATCTGGAAACTGTAAGTGGCAGTTGCCAAAAATTTTATAATTCTGCATGAGCCTATTAGTCCGAGCCAGAAAAACGGGTTAAACAATTTGTAGAGATTAAGGCATTAAATCCGTGGGACTGAGCCCGCAACCCCAGATCTCTCGTTAAAAAAAAATCGATACCTCTACCGGAAATCGTTGGAAGTTTGTAGCAACTTGCAAGGATTTGCGGTATTAATTCGCGAAAGGCAGGAGGCCAGGCTAACACCAACCACTGTCCATCATAACCAAAAAAATTATCTATCTACATATAATTAAAACCCCTTTCGGAAAAGGGAAAATAACAAAAATTAAGAACTGCCCTATTCGCGATAAAATTAAATTTAATCGTTGCTGAGTCATCGCATCACATGCCGCGAGAAGACCAAAATCGACAGCGGCGGAGAGCGAGCTCCGTGTCCACAACAATACACGCCGACGGCGTAGATATCACCACCGGCTTAGAAGAAGCGGTAGGCGACATCACCTTGAGGACGCAACGCGCCCTTAGGAAGATTTCGCCGACCGGCGGAACCCCCGGCACGGAAGAGGCCCGCAAAGCAGAAAGTTTAGTAAGGGAGTTCGGCATCAACGTGAAAAGAGGAACCTCGTTCGGTGAAGCCACGTACATGGATCAAGAAGAGGAATCTAAGGGCGGGGGCGCTAAAGCCATTGCCACACCAGATATAGACGCCGAGCTGGAAAGGATGCTCCGAGACACCGGTCTGGAAGGACAAAGGGGAGCCCTGGAAGGGGCCAAATCTAAAAATCCAGGAAATGGTACAGGAGCAATCCCTGAGAGCACCGCTAGGGGAACGACACAAAGGGACGACCGAATGGAAGAGGAGCCCTACGAATTACCAGCACCACCGCCATGGAATGCTGCCTCTCGGAACAGCGCTCAAGGTCGTCTGGAAACACCCCACCGTGGAATTAACACCACATCATCGAAGCATGTGCAAGACACGCCTGAAGATCTAGCACTAACCGTGCAAGACCAAGCTGTCCAGTTAAAGACTCAATTGGAGCTCATTAGCACTCTACAGGCGCAGTTCGAGGAACTCACGAAAGTGGTTGCCCGGGAAAGGAAACGACAAGGCAAAGAAACTCCAGGCAAAACCCCGACACCTTCGCCTGAAGGCCCCCCAGAGGAGCCGCCAAAACGACCGCCAGTACCGCCGAGAAGAAGTCAAGAGGTAGGACCCCCAGAAGATGCTAGAGGAAATCCTCCTCATTGGGGATCTGGAGGAGAGCCCTCAGGTGACCCTCAGGGCGGTGGACCCTACTATGACGGCGGTGAAGATTCGAAACCGCTCGACCTTGCCCTGGGAATCCAATTCATCAGGTATTTCGATGGAAGCGATCCGGGTGAACTCGGCGCATTCCTACGCTCGTGCGACACAGTATTCTCAAGAATAAAGGCGGAAGAAAAAGGTACTCTACTCGTCTTAATACTTAGTGGCAGAATTGAAGGAAGAGCAGCCGAGGAGCTGAGGTTCCAAAACATTTACATTCTGGAGCAATTAAAAGCGGAGCTTGAATCGCGTTTTGGACGCCAAAGATCTCTGTCAGCCATGCAAATGGAATTCCATTCCATGAAACAAGAACAGAACGAGGATGTCACCACGTACGCGACCCGAGTGGAACAAATCACCACGGAAGTGGTGGGAAAAATCTGCGAGGAGGTTAGCAGCGATGAACAGGCCCGGTTTGTGGAATAGATAACGAGGAAATCCGCTCTAACAGTTGTTGTGGGTGGATTGCACGGCCATGTACAAATTCTGGTGCGAGCGCGGAACTGCACTACCCTGCATGAAGCAATAAATGCGGCTGTGGAAATCAGTAACCAGACGCACCCACATGGAGCAGCGAAGAAGACCCAAGGAAGTCAGAGAAGGTCGCTACCCGCTCAGCCCAGCGAAAAAACTTGTTATAACTCCGGAAAGAACGGGCATATGGCGCGGGATTCCACCCGCCAATCAGGCCGATTGAGCCTGCCTGCTCCCAGTCACCCGAGAGGAATCAATCAGCTGGAAATGGTATGGATCTACTGTAAATTTAAAGGACACTCGTGGCAAGAATGCAGGAAGAGGTTAAAGAAAGAAGGAGGTCAAGGAACTGCACGACAACAGAGAAGTGGAGACAGGCCGCCGAGTCTCGATAAGGCTCTGGAATCCTGCACAACAGTGCAAACCAGCACCTCTACCAAGGCCACGCGTACGCTAGGCACAATAATCATACATACGGTCACTGTGAGTAGACCAACCAAGGGGGCCGTAGAGGGAGAGCGTGATAAAGAAAAAATGTGCAGAGTGGCAGCCGAGCGTACTACTACGCTTGCTACTACGCTTACGCCGGACAGCATTGACCCCGAAGTTATGAGCACCGGCCGTCAGACACAAGGGAATAAGGCGATGCATGTCCTTGAAGTTACCGTTCCATCGAAGAATTCAACGGCCAGCGATTTTAATGTCGCGAGTCCAACCACAAGAGCTCAAGCGCGAGGAAAAGACACGAGTCCCGGGAGGAAGAAAAGGACAGCGAGTTCGGTAGAGGAAACGACGACAGAAACCGAACTCCCATGCAATGCAGCGAGCCAGAAGAAGGAAATAGATGGCTCACGAAGGACCGAACACACTAATGCCCGCACCAACACATGCAAGCCGTGTGGCTGGTGCGCTCCGGCTACGAAGCATGGCACAAAGAGTAGACGCGAGGAGAGTGAGACCGGAGTAGAGGATAGCGCGAGTGCAGCGAGAGAGAAAAAGCGACGCCACTCACTGCGGAGCGTAAAGGACGCCGATACTCCACCGTTCCAAGCTTACGTAGACCGACTCGCTGGCCAAGCGAACAGCCAGCAGCCAGGCGGGCCTGGGGAAGCGGAGAGCGGGGCGTATAGTGAGATAGAGAGTTCTTCCAGTGAATACGAAGAAGCCGCTACAAAAAACAAGCGTCACTGCAGCATAGGCGTAACCTGTCCGTCACTAGAGAACTGGGGGAAAATATTAAAGGAATACCATGATGCCCCCCTCGGTGGGCACCAGGGTATAAAGAGGACGCCAAAACGGATCCGAGCCGAGTATGAATGGCCCGGCATGAAGAAGGAAATAGAAAATTACATCACAGCTTGCGAGAAATGTCAAAAGAACAAGCTACGATGTAGAGTAAAGGCACCAATGGTCATCACCGACACCCCCAGCAAGTCTTTTGAAAAAATAACCGTCGATATCGTGGGACCACTACCTTTGACGGGGGCTGAGAACAGATACGTTCTCACGTTCCAGGACGCACTAACCAAATACAGTGCAGCGGTGGCTATTCCCAACCTGGAGGCTCAGACAGTCGCCAAAGCTTTGGTGGAAGAAATCATCTGTCGATATGGAACGCCTGAAATCCTTCTGTCCGACCAAGGTACCAACTTCTTGAGTTCGACTTTTAAAGAAGCTTGTAAGCTATTCCGAATCAAGAAGATCCAAACCACAGCATACCATCCCGAAAGCAATGGAGCTTTGGAGAGATCATATCGGACCTTGGCGGAATATTTAAAGAATTTTATAAATGAAGACCAAGATAACTGGGATGAATGGTTGCCATACGCTATGTTTGTGTACAACACCACACCACACACAGCTACCGGCCTATCTCCTTATGTGCTAGTATTCGGGCGCGAGGCAAAATTGCCTACCGCGTAAAACAAAAACCGCGGCCCACATATACACACGCAGACTACGCGAGCGAGCTACGCGAGAGGCTACGGGCCTCATGGTCGGTAGCACGACGTAGCCTGTGCGATGCCAAGGAGAGAGCGAAGCAGAATTATGACGTCAAAGCGAGAAAGCAAGAATACCGCGTCAGTGATTGCGTACTTCTTCACGACGAGACGGTGAGAAGAGGGCGGTCAGCGAAACTAACACCGGCATGGACGGGGCTCCACACCGTCATGGAGCGACAAGGCTCTGTCACGTACGTGATTAAGAAAAGACGGAAGACCGCAACGGTCCATGCGAACCGCTTGCGGCCCTTCGTCGAGCACTAGCCGCTTATCGCACAAGATAAGATAAGCGGCGGCCGACGAAGGAAGGATATTAAAAGAAACTAAGAAAGTATAGAGATAGGCACGGATGCGCAAGAGGGGCATCTACGTGCATATGTTTTTCATAATATTTAAACCTAACTTAAAATTAAAATAAAAACACGAAGACGGTTTAAATTCAACTAAAATGTTTTTTTTTGTATCATTTATATTAATAATTAAAGAAAAAATAAATAAAAAATGGCGACACTGGTAATGGACGGCACTGCCCAAAACGAGCCTTGACCCTCACCAGCACTATGGTGATTCCCATGGAACAACACGGAAGATGGATGTATATCGCACCATACGAAGATCTAATTACGATAACGTGCGAGAAAACACCCGCGTACCGCGAAACGCTAAATAATTCGGGAATTCTGGCTTTAATAGGCTCATGCGAGGCAACCGCCCAAGATTTCAGTGTGCGAACTCTGAAACGGGTTACCGAAGTGCGAAACGAGAATTATTCGAGAATTCTCGCGAAAAGAGTGAAAGTGAAAATTTTAAATTATCGAACGTGTTGCGAAATCCCGAGGAATTAAAAAACCTCGGATCTCGCGTGAAACAAATAGGTGAAAACCTCGATAGAGACGTTAAAGAAAATTCACAGTTTTATCACAATGTTAGCTTTTACTCTTTAAGTGCGATCGCGCCTATAGCCTTGGTCAGTTACGCGGTCTACAAATTATATCAGCTGAGGCTGAAACGTAATCCTACACCAGCTAGCACGTGTGAGTCGGCGGCCGGTGACTCTCGGGTCGCCTTATCGCATCAGCAAGAAAACAGACTACACTCGGAACTCCAGCGAGCATGCTCGGAGAGAGATAAAAATCGCGTGCGACTATCGTACCCGGCCAAGGCTTGGCGCTAGTGATATAATAACAACTTATGTACAACATGTCATTAAAGGCGATAGAACCGTTCAACCGAATCAGTAAAGAAAAAATTTCTTTCTCTTAATTTTTTTTTTTTTAAGGGGGGAGGGATGTAGTACTCCAGATTTTTCATATTAAGATTGAAATTAATAAATCGTTAGAATTCATTGCCGTTGCGAAAATGATTCCAACAGTAATCATTTTCGCCACCAGCTTCGAGCACGCATTCATGTCAATGCACTCGAAGCTGAGTCGACATTCAATTATGCTGACCCAGCAATTGCGGGTCGAGCGGACTAAATCGGCTCTCGATTTAGTTAGTCTTGAGGAAATCGGAGTAACGGTCGGTTGGGCTCGTTGCCATCGTAATTAGCGTAATTACGACTATAAGAAACTAATTGTATCCTACTTTAACCAATAAAACCTTGTTTTACTTCCGGGAATCGCGTGAACTCTAGTTCTTTAATCGGTCCGATCCCAAATACTATTTATAAAACAGCCGGAAATAAGACGATTTGATCACTCGTCTCAATTTCGGGCATAACAACTCTATGTATCATTTTATTTTTACATTGTTGCAGATGGTGCTAGAAATGTAGATTGCTGTCTATGTTTATGCCTAAGTATCTTGGTTTTGTACAGGTGGGATTTCAATGTTAAGTAGTTGGATTGTAGGTAAATGCTAGGTGATTTCGTAATAAGAAATTATGAGTTGTGATTTTTGTGGATTGGGTTTAAGTCTCCAATTGTCGAACCGCGTTACTGTGTTGTCGGCGGCGTTTTGTAGCACATCTACGGTTTCTAGTAGGCTATTCTTGTGTGCTGTCAGTACTGTATCGTCAGCGTGTTGTAAGATGTATTAGCTTAGATCGATGAATTCTTTGTTGATAAGGTTGTAGTCGTAGATATCATTGCAGTAAATGTTGTATAAAAGTGGAGAAAGTGGAGATCCTTGAGGTACCCCCTATCAAAGAAAATGGACGTATATAGAAGCACAGAACCTGTGCTTCTGGTGAAGACAAACTTTCTGCGACGCAATCCGCTGCTTGGTGGTGCTTTAGTCGCTTGCCACACCTACAGGTTCGCACACAGGGGAGGGTCTAGCGAATCATATATGAGTACGTGAGTGAGACTCCACCCCTATGTCTATCTTCGTTGCTTCCGTCTCTGCGATGATGATGTGTTCTCGCTCATACTTTGCAAGCAATATTGCTACAATTATAATGTTCGAGACAAGTAAAGCTGTAGCCCGTTTTTTACTGTAAAATTTGTGACGAAATATTAGCTTTCGGCTAATGACCATAGCAGTAGACGCCGTAACAAATTTAACAATATATATATATATATATATTGTTAAATTTGTTACGGCGTAATATATATATTGTAATATATATATATATATATATATATATATATATATATATATATATTATATATATATTAATATAATTATATATAATATATATATATATTAGCAGAGGTTTTAATCCAATATCTTTTTGAATTTTTTCAAAAAAATATGTACGCTCTGTAAATTTTGTAAAAATAGCGAAATTTTGGTAAATAATTATTCATATGTACGGCTACTTTTGATGTTATTTGGTATTCAACTTGACAATTAAAAAAAAAAGTGATTGTCTGAGAATCGAACTCAAAACCAGAGAAGTCAACGATACAGGACATGCTTTAAGTACTACGGCCATCGCTTTTCTCGCACATGTCTAAGACAAAAACCTCTACAAAAGTTGTGGCACTCATACTTTTGCGGAGAATTTCGGTTTAACGGCTCTTTTGTTTTTTTATTATTGACATGTATGTAATTAAAAACGCTTCAGTGTACTAACGCAATCCTGCCATAAGAGTAAAAGACATCGCATCTGTACTTTGGTCTAACATGCAAGTGAGAAAGAACGCATCAGTACTCCAGTGTACTGTTGCCATGAGAGCGAGTAAGACCGCGACAGTACTTCAGTTTTGACTATGAGACTGAGAAAGAACGCGTCTGTTCCCAGGGTATTATTTGCCATGAGAGCGAGAGAGACCGCAAATGTACTCCAGTTCTGACATGAGAGCGAGAGAGAACGCATCAGTACTCCAGTGTATTGATGGCATAAGAGCGAGAGAGACCGCGACTGTACTCCAGTTTTGGCATAGGAAGGAGAGAGACCGCATCTGTACCTCAGTTGTGACATGAGAGCGAGAGAGAACGCATCGGTACTCCAGTGTATTGATGCCATAAGAGCGAGAGAGACCACGACTGTACTCCAGTTTTGGCATAAGAACGAGAGAGAGCTCATCGGTACCCCAGTTGTGACATGAGAGCGAGAGAGATCGCGTCTATACTCTACTTCTGGCATGGATACGAAAGAGACCACATCTGTACCCCAGTTCTGACATGAGAGCGAGAGAGAACGCATTAGTACTCCAGTGTATCGCTGGCATGGGAGTGAAAGAGACCGCATCTGTACTCCAGTTCTGACATTGGAGCGAGAGAGAACGCATTAGTACTCCAGTGTATCGCTGGCATGGGAGTGAAAGAGACCGCATCGGTACCCCACTGCATTGGTGCAGTGAGAGCAAGAGAGACTGATTGCTTTCCACGTAAGAGCAAGGAGGAACGATGAAGGGGCGGAGCTTCACTTCACTGCTCCTCCTTTGCTCGTGTCTGTGAGCAATACAAGCATACAGCGAATGCGGCGCTACTAGCAACTGGAGTACTAACTAACGCTGGAACTCCAGTTTGCGCGCCTCACCAGAAGCATAGGTTCTGTGCTTCTATATACGTCCATTTTCTTTGCCCCTGTTCCGGTGTAAATGATGTTAAGCTGGAAGAGCGTTCGTGACTGAAGGAAATTATTTACTGCATATATTAGGTATTGTGGGCAGTTGAGTTTGTACAACAGTCCCTTGTGCTATACGCTATCGAATGCTTTGGAGATGTCGAGAAATAATGCTGCTGTTTTCTTATTCGATAGCTTGTTGGCTTTTACGTTAGAGGTTAGTTTAGTTATAGTGTTGAGCGTTGATTTCCCTTGGACGAAACCATACTGGTACTTTGGGATAGCTTCACCCACAGCTTCATTAATTCTGGGTTTAATCATGCATTCATATATTTTTCCGATAGCCGGCAGTAATGTAATAGGGTGATGGTTACTTATTATGCTGTGGTCTGGGTTTGGCTTCGTTATTGTCATGATTACTCCTGTTTTCCAGAATTTCGGGAACAGCGAGTTCTTCATACAGTGATTGAGAGATGCGATGATAAATTGGTGAATTCTTTAGTTAAGTTTTTTAATGATGTTAATGGGGATGGTGTCGATGCCTCGAGACGTGCTTTTGAATTTCTGTAGGATTTTTGCATAATCAGCTTCTGTTGTGTCAGCTATTTCTTCTTGTTGGACTGCCGGTTCGTTGAAGAATTCCTCATACCAGTTGGTCACGACTCGGAAATTTCGTGCGTTAAAGTTTGCGTCATTGGTCTACGGTGTATATCGTCTTGAAGTGTTGCACAAATGCTTCTGCTTTCTCTTCGCTGGTGTTGAATGTTTGACCGTTAATTTTGATGGGTTTTGTTGTTATCTTGCCCGTTCGTTTGTACCTAGACAGTTTTCCGATTGTATGCCAGTAGTTTTTTTTCCTTTTGCCTGCTGAATTTTTTCGCACGCTTTAATCCATGGGTGGGTTTTTTATTGTTGTATCATTACTTGTATATTTTTATTGAATGCATTTACTTTTGTTTTAAATATATTGCATTGGTTTTGCTGATATTCCCTGTATAGTTGTCGTTTGATTTTTATTAGTCGTATTATGAATGGTAGCAGTTTGTGTAAGTAAAACGTGTGCTCATTTTTAGACGTGTTGTTGATCACTATTTCTAAGAGCTTGTAAAAATTTTCGATGAGCTCGTCCGTAGGCTGCAGGTCTGCATTTTTGTCTAGGTAAGTCGTCATCTTCTGATTGATCCGCTCGATATTTGCTTTATTAAAGTTATAATGTTCTGTTAGTGTGTAATTTATATTGGTGTGCCCGATGTTGATGGTATTATAGACAGGTGATCGACTCCTACGTCCGGACACACTTCTATGTTGGTGACATTGTTTCGAATATTTTGAGTACAGAATATCATGTCTGGTGTAGTGTCTCGGTTATTTGGCATAATAAAGGTGGAAGCTGTTTGGATTCGAGTGAAGTTAGAACTGAGTATAAAATCGTTGATTTGTATCTGTTTACGGTGGTTTGGGTTGAAGTCTCCCAACAAAATAGCCTACTTGAATAGTTTGCATTTAGTGTTTTCTATTAGAGATGTGTTATGTACGTAAACTAAAATGACGTGGAGACGATCGTTCAGAAAAGGTATGTATATATGGAGAGCATTATTGGTTGGCGCGTTAATCCATGGTGGGTTTTCTTTCCTCATGTGAGTACCCGGGTGAAATTGTAGTATTGCTCCGCCTCTGATGTTGCGGTTTATTTTATTCCCATGTTGTGTTACTACTGACCAATTTCTAAAATTAATATTGGTGTTCGGTCTATTCGTTGTTTCCACGAGTGCTGTGCAATTGATTCCGGTTTTTACTATGATATTTTCAATGAGGTGGCTTTTGTTCCGATAGCAGTTGATATTATTGTACAGCATTATAAGCGTCATTAGAAGCTGCAACACATCGTGCCTGAGTAATTGGTTGTGTCGGTGATTGTTCATCTGGCTTGTCGAGGTCTACCATAAGGATGTACATCCAATTACTTGCCAGGACGACCATGGTTCCAATGTTGTACTCTTGTATGAATCTTGTTTTAAGTTTGTTAATCAGCTCTGTTCTGTTGACGGTCGTTGATTTTTATTGTGTATGTATTTATTATTGTATCGTGGATGGTATCAGCTTCGTGTATCCGTTTGTTTGTTTTTATCGTAAGGTCTATGTCCTTGCTTTTTTGTTCATTGGTTTTTATTGGAGTGTTGGGAATGCCTTCTATTGATTGTTGTGCGGCATCGTGGGCACTTTATCGACCATGCCACATGATCGGTGGTGTTGCAGGCGGTACATTTGTCAGGAAGGTTTATTCTGCATTTTTCTGTACGGTGATCTCCGTCGCATATACTGCACCGGACATTGTTTGGGCAGTTTTCCGTCATGTGCGTGAACTGCGTGCATTTTGTGCATGGTCGTGGTAGCGGGGTGGATGGTGTACTTACTGATGCTCTGAAGTGCTTGTTAAGCAAGTATGGTCCTTCATTCATAAGCCGATGGAATGTTTCGGAGTTTCCCGTGATAACTCTTACGAACGAGGTTGGCTTGGATGTGGCCCGAGAGATTATCCGCTTACAATAACGGTGAGTGATATCGTTGTCGTTCAATGCTTAGCTGACCGTATCATCATCAATTTCGAAGTCTACTTTCGTTAACACAGCTGAGAATGTTTCTGATGGGGTCGCTCGAGGACGTTCGTTATTGCGGGCAACTGTTTCAGTGAAATTATCCATGGTGCTTTCTTTTTGCTTCCTCATAGAGGAAGTTTTGTTTTCATTAAAAAAAAATTCGAGATTTTTATGTCAGTATGCTTAGAATCACCTAAAACGTCGAGAAAAATAATTTACAAAATCTGTCTGTATCTGTGTGCGCGCGTGTGTGTGTATCTGTGTACACCTATTTTATAGAATTTTAAATTTTTTTGAAAAATGTCGTATACTGTCGAACTTTCATTAAAGTTCGCCGATATGGCTAAATAGTTCTTCATAACTAGAGACACGTTAAATGCTGTTTGGTATTGAATTTTGACAAAATCGATAAAGCGGTTCGGATTTTAATGAATTTTGAATATTTGTAAAAAAATAAGAATTTTGCTACAAATGACGTCGAATTTCAGCAAATTAACTGAAATGTTCTACAAACGAAAAATAACATACAGCCCTGCTGTGTGCCAAATTTGTTGGTGATCGGTAAAGGCGTTCAAATTTTACACCGATATTTAAAAAAATAGAGATTTTCGCTATAACCTCCGCAAAAGTTATTGAAGTAAAACAAAACATTGTGCCTAATAAAAATGATATGTGCCAGTGATCTATTTATTTATTCAAAACAAGGATGCAAAGTAGAACCTTGCACATTGCTTCCTCATTAATTTTTCTCTTCAAAGCTCCTCCATGAGAAAGCCAAAATCAGTTACAATACTTCCCCGTAGAGGTTGCTATGTGAAGCGTAAAATTAAATGAGGAAGCAATGTGCAAGGTTCTTCTTTTTCATTTTGTTTAGGAGGTGCTCTAATTTTTTTGTTGCATTGGATTTAATCAGAAATCCTTTGGTAGTTTTTAAAATGACATCCTTTTCAAAAGGTTCAGTTTTGCTCTATTGCTGAGCCATCTCTACTCTCCTATTAATTTTCTCAGCGTTTTTTTGGTTGATAGTTGTGTTTCGAAACGTGAGCATCCTGCTTGTGCGTTTCCGTATGTCTGAGTCTTTTGGGTTTTGGACTGCGATGAGCCATTTGATGATTTGTTTCCATCTACTTCTTGTGAATCCGATGAGTTACTCTAAGATTTTGCTGGTCTCTTCCCCTTTTTCGAAGGTTTCCCTCTCGGACTCGCTGAAGTACGGCCCGTGGTGGAAGCATCCGTGATCGTCCCCTCCCTTTCAAAATCCTCGATTTCAATTATTCGATTTCAGTTTCACCATGAACTATTCCTGGAGTTAAGTGTCACTGTATAAATTCGCGGATCGTATGGTACTTACGTCTGCATTGTAACGAGGCACGAGTCAGACTGCGTAAATATTTATTATCAAAGAAGTAATAAGATTTGTTATAAAACAAATAAAAAGCTGTACCGAAATTGAGTCTGAGTTTCGATATTTAAATTTATCGAAGAATCTTCCCGAGCTCAACCGTTCGTTCTCGAATTTTTTTACAGACTGACTAAATCGATTGTCGATTTAGTCCATTCGCCCCAAAATCGTTGCGTAAGCGTTATTGTTTAAATTCATGCCGACTTAGCTTCGTGTCAGCCAAGTAAAGTGTGTCAAGACACCTCAAAACTGATGGCGAAAAGAATTATCATTGAAATCATTTTCGCAATGGCAAAAAGAAATTCAACGGAATAATAGAATTTAATTACTTGATAACCCGGGGTACGATAGTAGGTTGAACAATAAGTATTTGACATGCTACAAGATTTTCGAGTTTATTTTATTATCCATAGATTATGGCTCAAGTTCTCGGCGTTGCCCTATCTTCGTAAGTAAGAGCGGGCAACAGGGTTGAGCCGCAAACGAGCGCGTCTCCAGGTCGCGGATAGGAGGGTGCCAGGACCCGGGAGTCTCCGCTGTCGCGTGCACTGGGGCGTCGTTCGGCGACCAGGGCACAAGACGGGAGCACGCCCGGACCTGGCCTGCGGGAGCTATACGCGAACCTAGCGGGATAAAGTCCGTATTAGGAACTAAGGCCCCGCCGCGGACCAAATCCTCGAATCCTACGGTGGGAGCTATCGTGCCTATGGGATGCATGGCACTAGGGAAGTAGTGTCTCTAACGATGCCCTTTGGGTACAAGGCGACCCCCAATTGTATTTAGCTTTACCCCCCTAAGCAGGCTCTGGGGGGGCGGACCTTTTGTTCCTAGCTACTCGTGGGAACCCTATGGAGACCGACGTTCAACAAAACCAACAGGAGGTAGGCGTCCCTATGGAGACCCAACCCTCCCACAACGCGGAAGCAATGACCGCGGGCGAGGGGGCCGAGGCCCCCTCGAACCTGGCGGAGGTCCGCATAATTGCAACCGACACTACGGAGGAGGAAGAAGGATCAGCGAAAGCTGGTCTCACCGACCCCTCACAAAACAAGGAGAAGGAGAAGGGACGCTGCGGAGCTGCGAGGAGGAGAGCGCGCAAAGCCAGAATGGCGGAGCAAAACCCACCCTCCGAGTAGCACGCTAACGGTTCCTCTGACGCTCCACAGCCCGCGGGCCAGGGTCCAAAGAGGCCTAGGCCCGCGTACTACACTCCTTCGGAGAGGATAAAGGAACCGAAGAAGGCAAGGGTCTACCCGAAACCGACTGGTTACGGGGATGCGGCGGCGGCGGACAGGAAGATGGCCATTGTGCCATCTGACTACCCCACAGCGGTCCTCGGCCAGAAGGAGAGCAAGCTGGTGGTAACAGCGCTGCTCGAAGTCTTGGACGCTGCCCCCTTGGGGGATGAGGCTCCAAAATTCGACGGCTACCGGTGCGACCAGGGAGTCCTGTGGGTGACCTGCACCGACGAAGGTGCCAAGATGTGGTTGCGGAGGGCGGCCCCCAGCTTAAGGCCATGGAGCGGAGCCTCTCTCCTTGCCATAGGGAGGGAAAAGCTGCCCAAGCTGACGAAGCTGACGGCCGTGCTCCGCGACGCTACAGGTAAATCGATGGAAGAGATTTATCAGCGCCTACAACGTCATAACCGTGATCTGCGCCCGCACCTCCGGAGGGTGTGGGGCAGAAAAACGGTCAATGACACCGAACATCAGGTTGTAGGCGTAGATGCCTCATCACTGAAAGTGCTGGGGACCACCAACTTCAGCCCCCACTTCGGGCTGACGAGGGCCCGCTTTTATCGGGTCAGCACCAAGCCCGGCGGGGCTAAGGGCGGTCATGGAGGCACCGAGGCGGCAGCGGGGACAGTACCGACTGCGGGACCCTCGGCAGGGACTGCGCGAGCGGATGGGGCCCCTCTCGAAGGGATTCCGACCGCAAGTGCACCCCTGCCGAGAGCGCCTGCGACGCTCGAAGCATCCCCACTGCCGACCGGTGGGTCTGCAACGGACTGGAGACCTGGGACACCCGTCCTACGGTCCCCGATCCTGTCGGCTCCGACGGGAGCAGCCGGGGGGACAGGTGGCGCGGGCCATATGATGCCTGCGAAGGCTATTAAGACAAGCGCTACTAGACACCCCAAAAAGAGCTGGCTAGAGGGACGGGGACCCGCGCCCGGGAGGGGTACAAACCCTCGCGGACGAGGGGGCTTCCCGACAGGCCAGGGCCCCAAAACGCCGAGGGGCAGGGGCCTCGTCACCGTGCAGTCGGTGACGAGGACAGGCGCCGAAGGGATTCAGGGGGGTACCCAAAAAGTACTCGCTCTGACCCAGAGGAGTCTGCCCCCGCCGCCCAGTGCAGTGCCTGGGTCTACTGCCCCAGCGGACAATGTGGAGGTGGCGGAGCAGTAAGCAATGGCTTGCTGGGCCCCATCCCACAATCCTACCCCCCTTCCTCCCTTCTCCCCGCGACAATCCTTTCCCCCCTCCCCTCCCTGCACTAAACGCAAGCGAGGTAATGCCTGCAACCAACATGACTGTAGGAACTACCAAAGTTTCGCAGATCAATTTGCAGCACTGCAAGGCAGCCACGGCTCTCCTGAGCCGGGACCTTGCAAGGCTGCAAACACACATAGCCCTAATCCAAGAACCCTGGGTATACAAGGGGCTGGTGAGGGGTATTAGTGTAGACATAGGTTCATTGATCTATGTCTGCGCAGAACCAGGGCCACAGTCATGCCTCTTTATCAATAAGAGGCATGACGCCACTAAGCTCAACCGGTTCTGCACAAGGGACCTTGCGGCGGCCACTATTAAGCTCAGGGTCGGGGGTGGAGCGTCGGAGCTAGTAATAGCATCGGCGTACCTCCCGTACGACTCTGTGGAGCCTCCTCCAACGAGGGAGCTCAGAGAGCTGGTGCACTTCTGCAAGAACAAGGGGCTAAACCTGCTGGTGGGATGCGATGTAAACTCGCACCACACCATATGGGGCAGCTCGGACGTAAACGAGAGAGGTACTGCTCTCCTGGAGTATCTCTCTACGACGGAGCTTGAGATCCTAAACAGAAGATCCAAACCGACCTTCGTTACCTCACGCAGGCAGGAGGTAATCGACCTGACGCTGGGGTCACCTAGAGTGCCCCAGGCTATATCGAGCTGGCGGGTCGGTGACGAGGACACTCTATCCGACCACCGATTGATAACTTTCTTCCTGGCAGGGAGCAGCAACCAGGCCCCGACGGTAGCCTACAGGAATCCCAGAGCTGCGGATTGGCCCCGAATTCAAACGGAGCTGAACAGCAGGCTCGGGGGTACCCGTGGGTGGCCGCGGACAGAGGGAGCGATCGAGCCGGAGGCAGAACATCTGCAGAATGTTCTGGTCCGCTCCTTCGAGGTTGCCTGTCCCCTCAAAATAAGGAAACAAAATAATAAGAAGGTAGTCTGGTGGAACGGGGAGCTGAACCAACACCGCTCCCGGTCCCGCAAGCTACTAAACAGAGCTATGAGGACGAACACGGACGACGACTGGGCCGCCTACAGGAAGCCCCAGAGAGACTACAAAAAACTCATAAAGAAGTCCAAAGAGACGGCCTGGAGGAAATTCTGCCGAGAAATCGAGGCCCTACCCTTGGTAGCCAGACTCCGCAGAATCTTCACATCAGGTCCACCCAACAAACTCGAGGGACTCACCCTGCCCGATGGCAGGACGACCGAGAACCACGAGGAAGTGTTAGCGCATCTGTTTGAGGTGCATTTCCCGGGTTCTGAATTGACGACCCGTGAACTACCTCAAATGGAGGCGCCATAAGCTAGCAGACCAGGTGACTGGGCTACAGCATCCAAGGCTGTCACAGACAGCAGAATAAGATGGGCGATCGGGACTTTTCACGGGTTCAAAATTCCAGGGGTGGACGGGATATTCCCTGCCCTCCTCCAGGAGGGAGGGGAGCTACCTACCGGACACCTAAAACGAATTTTTCGCTCTTGCCTAGCACTAAGGTACGTGCCGAAAGCATGGCGTGAGGTCAGGGTAGTTTTTATCCCGAAACCGGGCAAAAACAGCTACGACCTAGCCTTCAGACCCATCAGCCTGACATCTTTTCTCCTGAAAACGATGGAAAGACTGGTGGACAGATTCATTAGGGAGGGAGCGCTGGTAGAAAGGCCAGTGCAGCCCTCACAACATGCATACCAGGCGGGCCGTTCTGTTGAAACCGCCCTCCACAGTATCGGTAATGATATTGAGAGGACGCTCAGCAGAAAGGAATCAGCCCTGTGTGTGTTTCTGGACGTCGAAGGGGCGTTTGACCACACTTCCTTCGACGCCATCTGCCAGGCAGCAAGGGAATTCAGAGTAGATGAGTCGATCATCGAATGGATTCACTTTATGCTTCGAACGAGAACGGTTACGGCAGGACTCAAGGGGTCAACCGTGAGGGTGCACGTCAGGCGCGGGTGTCCACAGGGGGGGTCACTTCCCCTCTCCTGTGGATCATGGTCGTGGACGGGCTACTCGCGGCACTCAATGGGCTCCGCGTAAGCGTGGTGGGATACGCCGACGATGTCATGATAATGACCAAAGGCACCCACTCAGCTGAGATGACGGGGAAGATGCAGCGCGCCCTCCACCTCATGCAAGAATGGTGCACTTCTAAGTCGTTAAGGGTAACCCCCGACAAGACTGAGATGGTGCTCTTCACGCGGAAAAGGGGTTTCAGACCGAAGCCCCCTCACATATTTGGAGCTGAGCTTCAGTACTCCACGGAGGTACGCTATCTTGGCGTCACCCTGGACAGTAAGCTCAGTTGGAAAAGCCACATAGCCAAACAGGCCACGAAAGCTACTGCCATTTTCTGGGTCTGCAGGCGTATGTTCGGACAGACTTGGGGATTAAGGCCGGGAATGGTCAAGTGGTTATACACGGCCATCCTAGCCCCTCAAATCACTATGCCTCCCCTGTATGGTGGCCCGCCCTAGAGAGGGCTACCAACAGGAAGACAATAGACAGAGTCTACAGACTCATTGGGCTGGGAAATACCGGGGCGATGAGAACCACCCCGACCCTAGCGATGGGGGCCCTTCTAAACATGGCGCCCCCTCACATCATCGCAGAAGCTAACGCTAGGAAAGCAGCGTTACGCTTACATTTTAATGGTAAGTGGAGAAGATCGGCAACGGGCCATGCATCTCTGCTACAGCGATACGGGGACCTGGAGGGGATCCGTACGCTGGAAGGGGATTGCTGTGATCGTTGCTACAACTTCGACCACAACTACCAGATCCTCTTTCCTAGCACGCGGAAATGGAAAGAGAATCAAGCGGGACTCCTGACCCCTGGAGGACTCGTCTGGTACACGGACGGGTCCAAAAGAAGAACTGGAGTTGGAATCGGAATCTGGAGTGGTGGGCCCAAGACAAGGGTGTCCTTGGGACTAGGGCAAGCCGCCAATATTTTTCAAGCGGACGTGTACGCCATCTGGACCTGTGCCAGACTCATTCTGGACAAAGGATACAGCGGCAAGCACATCTATATATGCAGTGATAGCTGGGCAGCGATCGGGTCTCTCCGTCACGTTATGAAGAAGTCCCGACTGGTGCTCGACTGCAATGCGCTGTTGTCGCAGATAGCCGGCCACAACAGCGTCAAAGTCCTCTGGGTGCCGGGACACTCGGGCATTCTAGGTAATGAGGAGGCGCATAACCTGGCCAAGATCGGTGCTTCCGCAACCGATCCGGCGGATATCCGCCCAATCCCAATAGCCATGGACTATATTAGGTCCCTGTCAAACCAATGGACAGAGGGACGTTTCACGGACCTCTGGCTACAGACAGGTGGCTTGGGACACTCGAGGGCCATCTTCAAAGGCCTCTCGAGCTTGCTAGGCTCTACTCTTGCAGGCCTGGACAGACATCAGCTAAGGGCTGTTGTTGGCCTTGTCACGGGACATTGGCACACAGGTAAGCATCTCAATCGGCTGGGGCTGAATGCGGAACTACGGAGGGAAGAATGCGGAATTTGGAGATGCAAGGAGGAGGACGAAACACCCCTGCACGTGATCGCGTGATGCAGGGCGCTGGCCGAGACCCGTAAGGACATACTCGGAGAACCTGCTCTCGCCTCACTAGATCTGGAGAAGGTCGGAGTGGTCGCCCTCTTGCACTTCGCCAAGAAGGCAGGCCTAATCGAACCTCTCACGTAAAGGGATACCCTCCCCAGATGGGAACGAGCACAATGGTCCGCAATGGACTGAGCGCTCGGTTAAACAATACAATACATACAATACATACATACATGGCTCAAGTTTTTTACACTGCATTTTAGGGGGTATTAGTATGTCACTCACGTAAATGAGCTTGTCTCAATTTTTTATACACATAGTTTTTTTGGGGGGACTTCAACACTTTTTGCAAAGTTTTTGGACTCATCAATCTATGGTTAACTCAAAGATTAATTTATTACAAGGATAAATATAAATAAAATTATCTTCGAACAATAACGTTTGTTACTATTTTCAGGAAGTAACGAAATAGAACGATAAGTATAATTTTTTTCCGGCTTTACTTTCTCTTTTTTACCGACCGACAACACGCTGCGGGAATATCTCGTTCCCGAAGCAACATGTTTTAGTCGCTTTTTTTCGAGGTTAATCGAGTATATTGATGAAATGACAGCGTTTTAAAGCGCTCATTGGGTTGAATCAGATATTGCAGCTGAAAATATTTCGTTTGAGACCAGAACAACCTTCGTACCTTCCCTATGTGCATTGATATCATGATTTCAATCTCGAAAATTCTCCGAAATTTCGTTAAAAAAAAAAATTCAGTCGTTTTTCAGAGGGCCGTCTACCTGTCGTACCACATAGCACGTCGCACGATCGCAATCAGCTGATAAACCAAACCGGTATTCTTTTAGATTCGTTCATTTTCATTGATACTCTTTCATAAATTCATTCGGTGGTTATTCAGTGGTTATATTAATTAAACTCTAGAGGTTTTATCAGACGTCTATCGTTCGATTTCATCTGGAAAGTGAGAGAAAAGTGACTGTATCTTTAAAAATGAAAAGTAATGGAAAAGAGTGATTGTATTATGTTTACGTATTTTCAAACATTGGTTTAATTACAAATAGAATCAACCTGTTTGACATTCTTTGATAAATTCAGTGGTTATTTAGTGGCTGTATTGACTCAACTTTAGAGGTCGTATCGAATGTGTGTCAGTGAATCTTTCAATTTGATATGGGAAGTGATAGAAAGGTGATTGTATTATGTGATGATTTAGAAAAAAAAGTTCAGACAGGTTGTTTTACATCTGTATATTCATTATTGATTAATAGTCATTATCTATTTTCCTATCATAACCTCATAATGTCATGTGGAAAAATACTGGCTATTTATAGAGATGAGACTATTCTGTATAATGAATTATCAATAAATGAAAGAAGTATTAAGATTCAGAACCGACAGCAGTGGGCGCGCGGTCCGTGTATGGCTTCGGCGGTCTTCCAAGTTGAGCAGCTTCTCTCGCGGGCAGTACTTTGATGAATGACCGCTCAGTTATGCACCAATTTGCGTGTTAACTGCTGAGCGGGAGGCAGTTTTATCTGACTCTCTGATGTATACTCATACAGCAGAAAGTAAATACAGCATTTCCGCAGTTTCCCTGTGCCCTCGTGCAAATGCGATACAGTAGTGCATTAGAAAAAGAGTGGCTGCGGGTAACACCTTGGGGAGGGGGGGGGGACTCAAAAATAAATGAAAAAGTATAGGGGAACTCCATAAATGGAAGGAGATGAGGGGGCGTAGGGAAAAACGTGAAAGCCTGAAGAAGGCATACGTAAGAATAAAAAATATTAAGATTCAGAGTTTGTTGTTCATTTTTTCTGTAATAATGGAGTGTTCTAGAATGTATTGTAACGGGACGTTTCGCGACGCTACCGCCGCAAAAAAAAATTTTTAACGAAAATGATCCTACATAAGAACAGCCATAAAATTATACCTCAAAATAAAATAAAAAATATGCTATCACGAATACAAAATCGGTAATTCTTCTTTTCGACAAACTCATGTTAAGTACGTTAGAGAGAGTTACGTGATTCCCACTATTCGGGGACAGAGAGAGTCCGAGTGTCGTATCACCGATAGACGAGAGAGTCATCGCGACCGCGAAGTGACAATGTTAGGTTACGAGAGTGAGTGAGAGCGAGATACGATAGAGCGAGGGCGTGGGCGAACGGCCCTTCAAGAGCTAGTGCGATCATAAGCGCGGATTTCGTGAGAGGCTCCACCGCGACTTTACTTATTAATAAAAGTCTTAGTTAACTCTTATAAAAAACCGTTTCCTGGCCTCCTGCCGGCTTTATTTTCCCCCCATTTCCTCCCTTAACTCTTTCGGGCCTTCCGTGAGTTCCTCTCAAGCCAAAAACTTAACATCAGAAGTGGGATTTCTATCCTAAAAGCGCCCTAAGTGACGGAAAAAAAACAAAAATCGTGTGTGAAAAATTGTGCGTGAGCGAATTTGAAAGTGCCAAATCGGTATAACGGCGTCGTAATGGTAAGAGGAAGGCGTGAGCACATCAAACGATAGGCCGACGTCGCTTCACGCGTGAGTGATAGTACCGAGAATCGAGCGTCGAACGTAAACTATTTTTTTCTCATGTAGGTGTACGGATAATCGAAATTATAAGTGTATAGTTGCGTGTGAATAGTTACAATACTGCTAGCAACGGACAGGAATCGTGAATAAGAAGTGTCGACTTTATTTTTCGCGGAAATATTCTTCGCGAGACATTAAAATAATCGTTAAATATTCGTACTATATAATTGAACATGAAAATAATCGTTAATTAAAATTAGCGAACTTTACATTTTGCTTTTTTTTTATTTTGTGCTTTTTCAATGACGGGTCAAAGGCCGGAAGCCAGTGCTGAAGTGTTCGAGCGCTTCATGGAGCGCATACGCGGCGATGAAACATACCGCGACGACGAAGAGCTGGGCGATCCAAGCACCGAAGGGGCGGCTGTACAGTAGGAGATAGACCGCGATGCGCGGAATCGAAGACAAAGCTCCGGAGCTATACCAAAGTGAGCGACGCGGGCACCGAACCCCTCACCTCCATCACTTGCGAATCTAAATCATGATCGGTCTCTCGTAGATCCACGCATGGCAATAAGATCGGAGCGCACAGATCGCACGAACCTCATTGCCGCGTATAGGGCTAGCGGATCTGCTCCTCCACGCACATCCGATATTCCACGCGCATGGAATAACACAGCTAGATGGCAGGCCGAGTCACACACCTCATCGCACGATCGCGCGCCTCAGGTGCAACCACGGCCACCACCTATGCACTTTGACGGATTACCTCCGCCATATTGACCCTCCACCAATGGATCAAACAATTGTTGTGCCCGAAATTGAGACGAGTGATCAAATCGTCTTGTTTCCGGCTGTTTTATAAATAGTATTTGGGATCGGACCGATTAAAGAACTAGACTTCACGCGATTCTCGGAAGTAATACAAGGTTTTATTGGTTAAAGTAGAAAACAATTAGTTGCTTATAGTCGTAATTACGCTAATTACGATGGCAGCGAGCCCAACCGATCGTTACTCCGATTTTCTAAAGACTGACTAAATCGAGAGCCGATTTAGTCCGTTCGACCCGCAATTGCTGGGTCAGCATGATTGAATGCCGATTCAGCTTCGAGTGCATTGACACCATGCGTGCTCGAAGCTGGTGGCGAAAATGATTACTGTCGGAATTATTTTCGCAATGGCAATTGTGACGGACAAGAACAGGAGGCGTTTTTTAGTTCAAGTTAAATTTGTTATTTTTATTTGATTTTGCGTTTGCGTTATATTTGTACAAGACCAATGTTTTCAATTCATTTCTTTCCGTCTCCACGGCGAAGTCGTTTTTCGGATTTGCACGCACTGGGGGAAGGCCAGTGGCAATGTTACCCTTATTTTGATTTTTGGATCCCGCGGGAATTCCTTTGAAAATGTGGATCCACAGCGAGCGAGAGTCGATTTGGACTCGAGGCCGCATTTTTGGGTACGCAATCGTGATGCGATTTCGACGTGTGAGCAACCAGAGACTCTCCTAATTTTGTAATAAAAAGTAAATTACACGGGTAGATTTCGAACTCAAAATTTTAAGCATCGGTGTTTCCCGCGGGGACACGCCGCCACCGATGGCGCTCGTTTTCGGTTGTTATTTATAAATGATGTGAATAGCGGTCCCCCCTTACCCGGCGTACGCGTTGCTTTTTATAGTTAGTTGAAATTTGACTGCCGAATAAGAAGGTATGTTTAAAAATTTTGTTAAACGACTTTGTTTTTGTAATCGCGAAAATACACAAAAGTAAAAAAAAGAATTTCTAATTATTAAACTTTATATTTTTCCCTTTTTATCAACTACAAATACTTTGACTGTTACAATTCTTGGTGCCGAAACCCGGGAATCAACATCGGGAAGAAGAAAAATACAAGTCGAGATATCGGAATCGATTTTAAAGAAGAAAAATGGGACCAAAGAGGAACGCCGTCGCGTCGAAGCAATCAAATGTCAAACGGTCTCGCGGAAGGCCTGTATCGAATCGTCGAGAGTTCAACGTTGAGGTGCTTGCTGACCCCGGAAACATCGAGCAGATTCGAGATTCCGAGATTCAAAACAACGCACAGGTATCTGAAAATCGGGACGCGGCCATTGAGAGACAACCCGAAGAAAACGAAATCGTCATAGACGCGAGACAAATGACGTCGGCAAACGCGCGTGCGCTTAGTCCAATTCTCGTGGATGTTATTTCTTCGATGCAAAACGATAATGATGAGATTTCAAGTCAACGAGAAGTCAATGTCGACCATTTTAGACACACGGCCAATGTGATAAATTCGACAGAATTTCCGGAAGTACGAGGCCCGTCGCGTATACATGATTATAGCGGACTTTCGATGTCGAGAGCTGAGGTTTCGTTAATAGAGCAGAATTCACGATTCTTATCCCGCTTAACCTCGTCAAAAAATTTGCCAAAATTTTCAGGAGACCCGGTCGAATGGCGTAATTTTAAACGCGCTTTTGAAACCTCAACCGAATCAGGCGGGTTCTCAGAACAAGAAAATTTGTCGCGTCTTTTTGTAGCTTTGGAAGGCAAAGCGAGAGAAACCGTGCACCCTCTGCTCGCGATAGGTGGTGAAACGGCAATTATCATTTGTACTCTAGAAATGCATTTCGGAAATAAAAATGTTTTAGCTAAAAAGTTAGCGTCCGACTTACAAAATTTACCCGATTTGAACGCCAAGGAAATTACGCTCGTTGATTTCGCGACGCGAGTGAAAGGTGCCGTGTCTGCTTTTAAGTCTTTAAAGTTGGTCGGTTATTTACACAGCACTGAGTTAGTACAGTGCGTCGGAAACAAAATTCCCTTGGCTTTAAAATATTTATATAATCAGTATGCATCCGAACAAATATCAGACAAGACTGACTTGGAGAAGCTGGCGGATTTTTTATATTGCGAAGCCGAACGAGCAATGGCTGGTGGGCTTTTTAGTTTAGACGAAGAAATACCGAAAACGATCTCGCAGAAAAAGATTGCGCCGCCTAAAGTAGTTCGGGTGCACGCGGTACACAGCCAAGATTGAGACGTTTCCGGTCGAGTTGGTGACGATCTGACTCGACATTCGTGCGTAATCTGCATGAGAAAAGGGCATAAACCCGAATCATGTAAACTCTTGAAACAAGAATCGATCGAACGGCGGTGGTTTTATGCTAAGTCGCACCGTTTATGCTTCAAGTGTTTGGAGCTCGGCCATCTCCAAACTGAATGTACAGCACCGGGCTGTAGCACGTGTACGCGTCCCCATCACACGCTTTTGCATAACAGCGCACGAGACAAAAACCAGAAACGCGTGAACAGTAGTACTTCGCGGTCGCAAAGCGAACAGCATAAGCAGCAACAAATCGTCGCGTCAAAAGTCACCCCCGAAAAGACCATATGACTAGGCGGGCAGCACACGATGTTAAAAATGTTGCCTGTTTGCGTAGTCGGACCGACAGGATCGGCGAGAACTTTGGTTTTTTTTGGATGGCGGTTCAACTGTGACTCTTATAGACGTGCAATTTGCTCGCACCATAGGCATACGGGGCGAAAACGTAAATATCGAGATACACGGCATTCGAGAAGACAGCGGTAATAATTCCCCGTGTGAAAGAGTAAATTTCGAGATTAAAACCGAGGATCGTCAATATAAAATAAATGGAGCTTTAGCGGCCACGAACTTGCGTTTTCCTTCGCAGTCTTTGTCGGCTGAACTGGTGCGTTACATCGCAAAAACGCAATCTATTTTTTTACAACCGTATCAAGACGCTCATGCAAAAATTTTAATCGGCCAGGATAACTGGCGTCTCATGATTGCGAAAGAGTTTCGCACAAACCGGGAGAGTTACGCGCTCTCACACACCCCTTTGGGTTGTGAGACCGTTATCAAGATAACTGACAAACATCAAAATGTGACAACACATAGACCGAACTCTCCGGTCAAAAACGCACAATAAAATCATGGTTAATAACAAAAAACAACAAACCCCAACAAAACAGATAAACGGTACAAACATAACCTATTTGACCGGAGAGCCCTGACAACCGTAATATTAATACAATAAATGTATGAATAAAATTCTGAAGAGGCCCTGATCAGGGCGAAACGTAAAGTTTTAAAACAGATAAACTTGAAAAGCCGTCATTCGCCGATACTTCACAACATATGATATTTTACGAAAACGACAGCGTCACCGACTTCGTCAACGTAATTTTTTTTTTTATTGGTAATCTTTTTATGGTATGAATTACTATTTGGATGGGGGGAAAGTGGAAGTAATTTCACACACTTGATGATAATAGCAATTGAAATAAACGTGATTAATCACAATAAAAGACCGTGTATTAATTCTGTTTTTTATTAATCTTAGGCTGTTTAGGTGGGAACTGGATTCGCAGGCCGATAAAGAAAATCGGTCTAGCGCCTATTAGACAGTTTTATTCTATAGAGTTACGCTATTTCCGCGCTGAGTAATCAATAGCTAAGTTTACTAGGCGTATTAGTGGAATCTTATCCAGATTCTTGACAGTTTTCTTATATAACGGCTGGGCAGCGAGAAATTACACATAGCGTTCGGATCTAGCTAGTGTTTTTACCTAGATCTTGTAGAGTAAATAGAAAAACTTGTCGTTTTCTAGACGATGGTGAGTTTGAATTTCCACACGGGCACGCTTAGTTTCAACACGGGTGAGAAAAAATTAAAAAATTTTTCCACGCCAGATGCAAAAATTCCGACGAAACGTGAATTTTTGAAATGCATGATGTCTGTTTATGACCCGCTTGGCCTACTAGTACCGTATACCCTGAAATCGAAACTAATCATGCAAGACGTGTGGCGGACGGAAATCGGTTGGGACGAACGTTTACGAGACGAAGAATACGAAGCTTGGAAAGCTTGGCTCAAAATGATGCAATCAGTTGAGAATCTCAAAATCCCTCGTTGTTTCACGCCGAAATCGCATCAGTACGAAAACATGCAAATCCACGCTTTTTGCGATGCAAGCTTGAAGGCTTATGCAGCCGCAGATTTGCGTCTTCAAATAAAAAATAACGTCGCACACACTGCTCTAATTATGGCAAAATCACGCGTGGCGCCGTTGAAGCCTTTATCAATTCCATGTCTCGAGCTGCAAGCTGCTTTATTAGCGGCACGTTTAGTGAATCCAATTGAAGGAGAGTTAGATTTAAAGCCAAATAAACGTCTTTTGTGGTCAGACTCTCAGACAGTTTTGTATTGGATTCGCGCGGAACCGCGTACTCGACAAATTTTCGTGGCGCATCGTTTAGGCGAAATAAACGAAACAACGTCGGTAAAAGAGTGGCGGTGGGTTCCCACAAAATTAAATCCCGCAGACTGCGCGACACGAGGCAATTGCGAGAATGAGACGGTGATTACAGCCTGGTTTAACGGTGCAAAATTCCTGGAATTGAACGAAAGTCAGTGGCCGCAACAACGAAGCTTATCAAAGACTGAAAAGGAAGCCTTAGAAAAATTGGAGGTGCGAAAAACATACACAGGCCAAGTAGTCGCATTTTCCTTGCAACAGCCTTTATTTATTCGTCTTCTTGGTTGGCGGGGATATATTTTAATCACGTATCGTGTCCAAAAATGTTTTGAAAAATAGCGCAAATACAGCAAGCGCACCAGCCAAGACAAAGTAACGGTCAGCGCGGTCGATGAGGTAACGCGAGCCGAAGAATATACGATAAGATACGTTCAATTCGAATGCTTCTCCAAGGAATTGTCTTGTCTGACAAAAAATGCGAAACCTTTAAAAAACAGCAAAATTGTAGCTTTCTCACCTACGATAGATTGTGACGGGTTTCTGCGTGCAAATGGTCGAATTACGGGTGAATCTGTACCCACTTTCCTAAATTGTCCAATAATTCTCGACGGAAAACATCTAATTGTAAAATTGTCAATTAAAGACTTCCGTTTACGATATAAGCACGCAAGTAATGAAACCGTCTTGAAGGAATTAAGGCAGATTCATCACATTATTGGTGTAAGAAACGCTTTAAAATCCGTTATAGCGCACTGTTTGACATGTAAATTAAGACGAGCGAAACCGTCAAACCCATTGTTGGCACCGTTACCAGCGTGTCGGTTGGCTGTAAGGAAGCGACCTTTCAGTCACGGCGGTATCGATTATTTCGGTCCCTTGTCCGTACGCGTGCGAAGAAGCACAGAAAAACGTTGGGGGTTATTATTCACATGCTTGACCACACGAGCAATTTTTATCGAAATTGCAAAAGATATGACAGCAGACTCCGCGATTATGAGTTTGCAACGTCTCGCTGGCCGACGCGGCATGCCGACTGATATTTATTCCGACAACGGTACAAATTTTCGTGGAGCGTGCGTCGAATTGATGGAAAGCGATAAAAAATTAGCAGAGATGCATAAACACACTTTTGTATTAACAAAAAAAATCCGTTGGCATTTTAACCCGCCGGATGCTCCACACATGGGCGGTGCATGGGAGCGTATGATCAAGTCTGTAAAAATAGCTCTACACACATCTTTAAAAAACGAGGTACCCAATGAGGAGATCTTACACACCGTTTTAGTAGAAATCGAACACATAATTAATTCACGTCCGCTGACACACGTGGCATCTGATCCGCGTGACGAAGAAGCGCTTACGCCAAACCATTTCCTCATCGGGTGTTCGTCCGGAAATGTGAAATTTGGAAGTTTAAACGAAAGATCGCCTTGCGGACGAAAGCAATGGCGAAACACACAAATATTGGTGGATAGGTTTTGGAGCAGGTGGCTGAGACAATATTTGCCAACTCTTTTGCCTCGAAAAAAGTGGCACGACCGAGGGGAGTCGATCGCCCTAAATGATATGGTGCTTCTCGTAGACTTACAAGTTCCCCGAAACGTGTGGAAAAAGGGCAAAGTAGTGGAGGTATTCCCTGGCGCTGACCAAATTGCAAGAACCGCAAAAGTCCGCACAAGTAAAAGAGAATACGTGAGACCCGTTCATAAATTAATCAAGCTTTTTCGCGATGTGGTACAAAATGATGTGAATTTTGCACGAGGGGAAGGTTGTGATGGACAAGAACAAGAGGCGTTTTTTAGTTCAAGTTAAATTTGTTATTTTTATTTGATTTTGCGTTTGCGTTATATTTGTACAAGACCAATGTTTTCAATTCATTTCTTTCCGTCTCCACGGCGAAGTCGTTTTTCGGATTTGCACGCACTGGGGGAAGGCCAGTGGCAATGTTACCCTTATTTCGATTTTTGGATCCCGCGGGAATTCCTTTGAAAATGTGGATCCACAGCGAGCGAGAGTCGATTTGGACTCGAGGCCGCATTTTTGGGTACGCAATCGTGATGCGATTTCGACGTGTGAGCAACCAGAGACTCTCCTAATTTTGTAATAAAAAGTAAATTACACGAGTAGATTTCGAACTCAAAATTTTAAGCATCGGTCTTTTCCGCGGGGACACGCCGCCACCGATGGCGCTCGTTTTCGGTTGTTATTTATAAATGAAGTGAATAGCGGTCCCCCCTTTCCCGGCGTACGCGTTGCTTTTTATAGTTAGTTGAAATTTGACTGCCGAATAAGAAGGTATGTTTAAAAATTTTGTTATACGAATTTGTTTTTGTAATCGCGAAAATACACAAAAGTAAAAAAAAAAATTTCTAATTATTAAACTTTATATTTTTCCTTTCCTTTTCCTTTTATAAATATTTTGACTGTTACAGCAATAAATTCCAACGATTTATTAATTTAAATCTTAATACGAAAGATCTGGGATACTACATCCCTCCCCCCTTAAAAAGAAAAAATTAAGCAAAAGAAATTTTTTCTTTAGTAATTCGGTTGAACTTGTTTCTATCGCCTTTAATTACATGTTGTACATGAGTTCTTATAATTTCACTAGCGCCAGACCTTGGCCGGGTACAATAGTCGCACGCGATTGTTATCTCTCTCCGAGCATGCTAGCTGGAGTTCCGAGTGTAGTCTGTTTTCTTGCTGATACGATAAGGCACCCACGGCGGCCGGTGACTCTCGGGTCGCCGACTCACACGTGCGAGCTGGTGTAGGATTACGTTTCAACCTCAGCTGATATAATTTGTAGACCGCGTAACTGACCAACGCTATAGGCGCGATCGCACTTAAAGAGTAAAAGCTAACATTGTGATAAAACTGCGAATTTTCTTTAACGTCTCTATCGAAGTTTTCCGTCCATGCCGGCGTTAGTTTCGCTGATCGCCCTCTTCTCACCGTCTCGTCGTGAAGGAGTACGTGATCACCGACGCGGTATTGTTGCTATCTCGCTTTGACGTCATAATTCTGCTTCGCTCTCTCCTTGGCGTCGCACAGGCTACGACGTGCTACCGACCATGAGGCCCGTAGCCTCTCGCGTAGCTCGCTCGCGTAGTCTGCGTGTGTATATGTGGGCCGCGGTTCTTGTTTTACCGCGGTAGGCAGTTCTGCCTCGCGCCCGAATACTAGCACATAAGGAGATAGGCCGGTAGCTGTGTGTGGTGTGGTGTTGTATACAAACATAGCGTATGGCAACCACTCATCCCAATTATCTTGGTCTTTGTTCAGGAATTAGCGAATTAAAATCAGCCGTTGCGCGGCCTCGGGTTTGGTTTCGTGCGCGGCCGCTGACGCTGGCGGCGCCACTTTCCGGGCACTGCGGTTGCGAGCGCTACGCGCCTGCGCGAGCCGCTTCTTCATCGATTTGCCGTAACGACTCCTTCTTCTCGATCCGCAAGCGAAGTGTGCAACACGTGTTTTCGGGCTCTTCTCGGCCTTTGCCGAAATTCTCGGGTTACATTCAAATTTCGGTTCAGTTTTTCTCTCCTTCAATTCACGGGATATTCTCGGGATCGGTTTCGGAATCGGGTCAGGGCTTTTCGAGCTCCTTGGGTTCACGGGAAAAAAAGGGAAAAAACGGGAAATAACGGGAAAATATTCAACGTGTTATCGCTACCACTTCGCATTTCGGGTCGTGCGGCATTTTCGGGACCAACGGGCGGTAGAACTATTGCGAGCGGGAATTCATTGCATCAATTTCATTAAGTATTTGCGGGACAACACTCACTGTACTTAATAACTCTTATTTTTTTGTGTTATTGGTGGAAATAAACATTTGCTATTTTTTTGTACGTAATTCACGTGCACCCTCTTTGTAAAAACCACCTACACCAGACTCCTTACAAAACATTTTTGGTCCATCGAGCCGGATCTGGTGGCAAAGTGTCGTGCAGTGAGTGCTTACAGCAGTGAGTGTGCGGGACTGGGACTTCGGGTTAGCGGGTATTCGTGCGGCGGCCATTAGTGAAGCCGGCCGGCTCAGCACGTCACGGGTGATCGAGCGCTCACGCCATCGATCAAGAGCGGAGCTCGCGTCTCGGGCGGCCATCTTGGATTCGACCACTGGCACGGCGTCTGTCTCCTGCGCATAACACCACGGCAGAAGATTGGTGAGTCCTTCTCGGGTGATTCTTGGTGGCGCGGGACGGGACCACTCAAGACCACGCGAGTGCGCATTGGTTGTTGGACACTTATCGGGACTTCGGGAATTTTTCGCGGGGACTATTCGGTTATATTCGGTTACATTCGGTTACATTTCGGTACTTCCTTACACACTTGGTACGGTATGCAGTGACAGGCGGACATTTTTCGGGAATCTTTCGGACATTTTCGGTCACTTTCTAATTTGTTCTTCTCCACTCACGGGTTTCGGGTTTTCATTATTCAATGAGTGAATATTCAGTGCCGTTGAATATTGTTCGGGCATCTTCGGACTTTTCGGGAATTTTTCGGGACATTTCGAATCTAATTCTAACGGACTTTGCTTTTTTTGAGCCATGGCTGACGACGACACCAAGCCTACACCTATGGAGGGGGAAGACGACAACAAGGCATTATCTGTGCCTTCTTCCGCTCCTACCTTGGGTGTATCGTCGGGCACCGGGAAATCACGTTCCAGGTCGGGATCACGGAATCCATCACCTGCTGCGCCAGCCGCTCACGGGACGGGTTCATTGGCGCTCAAGATCGTCACTCAAAATTCACGGGTCAATATTCTTCAGGCACTATACAAGCGGGTTACGGATACTGATTCATCAGGATTCTCGAGTTCGGAGCTCGACGCTATTCGACTTCAGGCCAACGATATTTGGGCAAAGTTCTCCGTTGTTCATGACGTCATTACTGAAGCCTGCACTTCAGACTTCGTGAACAGCCCATACGTGGTGGAGAACACGTATTCTCGGGCATTCAGTCTTCACTGCAACCTCAACAGCAGGATCGCGCGGCTCCGGGACGAGATTCAACCATCACGGGCATCGGCGGAAACGGGTTCATCGGGGCAGTCTGCCGGCGGGAGCCGACTGCAGCTGCCAAAAATCGCACTGCCTACTTTCACGGGAGTTTACTCAGAGTGGTGCTCTTTTCGGGATCTATTCACTGCATTGGTTCGGGAAAATTCAGCAATCACCGACGTGGAGAGGATGCACTATCTTCGAACAGCAACTTCCGGGGAAGCGGCTGAATTAATTGCCAGTTTGGCCATCGAGGCGGACTCGTTTTCAACGGCTTGGGAGACTCTCCTTGAGAGATACGAGAATAAACGGATCCTTGTATCCTCTCATTTGGAGAGCCTATTCAACACGGCTACCATCGCTCCACGCTCGGCACGGGATCTACATTCTTTACTTCACACCATTACCGAGGCGTGCAATTCATTGCGGGCATTGGGTGCACCCATCGATAGCTGGGATTGGGTGCTCGTCTTCGTCATCTCCAAGCGTTTGGATACTCCAACACGGGAAGCTTGGGAGATCAAGGCAGGACAGTCTCGGGAACCTCCAACATTCTCCGAACTTCGGGCCTTCCTCGCAAATCGGGCGCGCGCACTAGAGGGCGCTGAGGTGGGCAGAAATAACTCAGCCACGCAATTGGGATCGGGATCGGATCATCGGGCATCAACTTCGCGGATCACGGGCACACGGGTTCACTCAGTCACTACCGCAACCATTCTGAGGACCTGTGCATACTGCCAGGAAAATCATTACATCGGGACTTGCCCCCGATTTCGGCAGATATCAAACGAAGCACGTCGGGAGCAAGTCGGGAAACTTCGGCTCTGTTTCAACTGCCTGGGACATCACAACGTCGGGACTTGTCAGGTCACCACTCGCTGCAAGGAGTGCGACCGCAAGCATCACACAATGATTCACACGGGCTGGTCAAAATGCGGGGATAACAACGATTCATCGGGACCGGCGACTCAAGGGACTTCATCGGGGACAACGGGACCATCTTCAACCACTTCATCCGCTCAATGAGATTCGGTGGCATTAACCGGCGCAACTACGGGAGCTAGCAGGCCACTGGTCTTGTTAGCAACGGGGCAGGCTGACATTTCAACACCAAACGGAACATTTCATCGGGTGCGGATACTGATCGACATGGGGTCCGAGCTGTCCTTCATCTCGGGTTCTCTTGTTCAGCAGCTCAGACTCCGTCGGGAGGCATCCTCAATTCCTATCATCGGGATCGGCGGGACTTCTTCAGGCCATACACACGGGACAGTCACCTGCACACTTCACTCAATTCATTCCAGCCATTCATTGTCAATAAAAACTTTCATTTTGCCTAAGTTAATGCCTATTCTTCCTTCATTTTCCTTTTCACATGCATACTGGAGTCATCTTCAAGGGCTCAATCTAGCAGACCCTGATTTCACTTCCCCAAGAGCGGTTCATTTCATATTGGGAGCGGATGTTTACGGGCAAATCATTCGGTCGGGCATACGACGGGGGGCGGCGGAAGCTCCTGTTGCCCACGATAACTTGTTCGGGTGGGTCGTCGTCGGGCCGACTTCTGTCAATCTTTCCTCACCAGGACTAGTTCATCACGCCGTCGTTGATCACGGATTTCAGGAGTTGCAGGAACTCCTCAAGAAATTCTGGGTACAAGAGGAGACCCCTTCCGATTCAACAACACCACTGACAGCGGATGAACAGGATTGCGAGTCTCACTTCATTTCCACGCATTCACGCGATTCCACGGGTCGATATGTCGTTCGACTTCCATTCAAATCGGGATTGGTTCAATTGGGTGGGTCTTATCATACTGCGGTAGCTTGCCTTCGGTGTCTACAACGAAAAATCACTCGGGATGCGGCATATCAAAAATTGTACACGGTTTTCTGGACGAATACAAGACTCTTCAACACATGGTTCAAACTTCATCTACTTCAATTCATCGGGATCGGGTCTACTATCTTCCTCACCATGGGGTATTAAAAGAAAACAGTACCACGACTAAACTACGAGTCGTCTTCAACGGGTCGAGTAAAACGGATTCGGGTACTTCTCTCAACGATCTCTTGCACACGGGTGCAAAGCTGCAACGAGATATTTCAGATGTTCTTCTTTGGGTACGGCGGCATCGGTTCATTTTCGCTACGGATATTGCCAAGATGTTTCGGCAAATTCGGGTTCATCGGGCGGATTGGGATCACCAACGGATACTTTGGGTGGACAATCACGGGAATACAGTGACGTATCAGCTGACCACTGTCACCTACGGTACTCGGCCAGCACCATTCCTCGCTGTACGGGTCCTCCTTCAGCTGGTGAAGGATGAAGGCGAGAGATATCCGAAAGCGGTCCCCCCTCTTACAATGGGGAGATATGTGGACGATATCTACGGGGGTGCTGATGATCTTCAGGAACTTACAATTCAACCGGGTTACAATTCCACGGCTCGAGCTTGCAGCAGCGGTACTGTTGGCTAAGCTCACTCGGTACGTTCAAACTACATTGGAACTCGGGAATTCATCGGTCACTCTATGGACAGATTCATCGGTTGCACTTACTTGGGTAACAAATCATCCTTCACGTTGGAAGGAGTTTGTTCGGAATCGGGTTTCATTGATTCACGAGCTCTTACCACAGGCTCAATGGAGATTCACCACGGGACGGGACAATCCAGCAGATTGTGCATCACGGGGGCTAACCATCCTTCAGCTCGAGCGACTTCAACAATGGTGGGACGGGCCACACTGGTTAGCAAAAAATTCATTCCATTGGCCAATTCATTTCATCGGGACGGCGGATTCAGCGGCGCTCGAAGAGCGACCAGGTCTCACATTCTCGGTCTCAACAAACTCTTCGTCGGTCTTCAATCTCATTCATCGGTATTCGTCATTCACTCGGTTGTTGAGAATTACTTCACTACTCTTCAAGGCGCTTACAAACATGAAGGGAAAGCGGGACGGGCGGAACGGGGGATTCATCACAGCGGGAGACCTGGAACATTCAAGGCTTTATTGGGTAAGAGCCATACAGGGAGACTACTTTTCATCGGAGATCAAAATACTTTCATCGGGTCAACTACTTCCAAAATCGCACCCTTTCACGCGATTAACGGGGTTCATAGACTTAAACGGGATTCTACGGGTAGGAGGACGACTGAAACACTCAGCCTTACAACCTGAGAGTAAACATTCAGCTATCCTCCCGCGGGTCTCTCCATTAACGGAACTACTCATCGCAGATGCTCATCAACGGACACTTCACGGGGGTACACAAATCACATTAGCACATCTGCGACGACAATACTGGATCATCGGAGGACGGGCTCCGGTGCGGTCTTTCATCCTGCGTTGCGTACGGTGCGCACGCCTACGGGGAATCAAGGCACAACAACTGATGGGACAGTTGCCTCTAAATCGGGTCACACCTTCACGGGCCTTCTTATTCACGGAAGTCGATTATGCCGGGCCAATTTCACTCAAAAGTTGGCGGGGTCGCGGGAATCGAAGTCATAAGGGGTGGCTCTGCATTTTCGTCTGCTTTTCAACTTCGGCACTTCACATTGAGGCGGTCACTGACTATACAAAGGAAACCTTCATTGCTGCATTCCGACGTTTCACCGGGAGACGGGGCATCTGCCACACGCTCTACAGCGACTGTGGCACCAATTTTCAAGGCGCGGACGCAGAACTGAAGAAGTTATTCAAAGCCGGGACTCAAGAGTCAAATCAAATTGCCACGTTGCTGGCTAATGACGGGACTTCATGGACTTTCAATCCACCGGGCGCTCCACACATGGGCGGGAAATAGGAAGCAGCGGTCAAGTCAGTGAAGCATCACCTCCGACGGACGATCGGCGAGACAAGCCTCACATACGAGGAACTTACGACTCTTCGTATACAAATTGAGGCTGTCCTCAACTCTCGTCCGTTGGAACCTCTGTCGGATGATCCGGATGATCGATCCGTTCTCACACCCGGGCATTTTCTCATCGGGGAGGCACTCACCACGGTTCCAGAACAGTCACTTCGGGAAACTAACACTGCCCGCTTATCACGCTGGCAATTCATCCAGGAACGGCTTCAACATTTTTGGGATCATTGGGCTTCAGGATATCTTCAACAGCAGCAAGCGATTTCAAAATGGCATCATCCTTCACACCACATTCGGGTCGGGTCAATGGTCTTGCTGACCAACGAGAATTCGCCTCCTGCAAAATGGGCACTCGCAAGAGTGATTCAACATCATCCGGGACAGGACGAGCTCACACGGGTAGTCACTATCAAAACGGCGACCTCCACCTTCAAACGACCAATTGCAAAGTTGGCGCTTCTTCCGATTCATCACCCGGATTCTTCAATCGCCAGCACTGCTGTCGATGGGGGGCGGAATGTTCAGGAATTAGCGAAATAAAATCAGCCGTTGCGCGGCCTCGGGTTTGGTTTCGTGCGCGGCCGCTGACGCTGGCGGCGCCACTTTCCGGGCACTGCGGTTGCGAGCGCTATGCGCCTGCGCGAGCCGCTTCTTCATCGATTTGCCGTAACGACTCCTTCTTCTCGATCCGCAAGCGAAGTGTGCAACACGTGTTTTCGGGCTCTTCTCAGCCTTTGCCGAGATTCTCGGGTTACATTCAAATTTCGGTTCAGTTTTTCTCTCCTTCAATTCACGGAATATTCTCGGGATCGGTTTCGGAATCGGGTCAGGGCTTTTCGAGCTCCCTGGGTTCACGGGAAAAAACGGGAAATAATGGGAAAATATTCAACGTGTTATCGCTACCACTTCGCATTTCGGGTCGTGCGGCATTTTCGGGACCAACGGGCGGTAGAACTATTGCGAGCGGGAATTCATTGCATCAATTTCATTAATTATTTGCGGGACAACACTCACTGTACTTAAGTACTCTTATTTTTTTGTGTTATTGGTGGAAATAAACATTTGCTATTTTTTTGTACGTAATTCACGTACACCCTCTTTGTAAAAACCACCTACACCAGACTCCTTACAAAAAAGTCTTCATTTATGAAATGTTTTAAATATTCCGCCAAGGTCCGATGTGATCTCTCCAATGCTCCATTGCTTTCGGGATGGTATGCTGTGGTTTGGATCTTCTTGATTCGGAGGAGCTTACAAGCTTCTTTAAAAGTCGAACTCAAGAAGTTGGTACCTTGGTCGGACAGAAGGATCTCAGGTGTTCCATATCGACAGATGATTTCTTCCACCAAAGCTTTAGCGACTGTCTGAGCTTCCTGGTTGGGAATAGCCACCGCTGCACTGTATTTGGTTAGTGCATCCTGGAATGTGAGTACGTATCTGTTTTCAGCCTCTGTCAAGGGTAGTGGTCCCACGATATTGACGGCTATCTTTTCAAAAGCCTTGCTGGGGGTGTCGGTGATGACCATTGGTGCCTTTATTCTACATCGTAGCTTGTTTTTTTTACCTTTTTCGCAAACTGTGATGTAATTTTCTATTTCCTTCTTCATGCCGGGCCATTCATACTTGGCTCGGATCCGTTTTAGCGTCCTCTTTATACCCTGGTGCCCACCGAGGGGGGCATCATGGTATTCCTTTAGTATTTTCCCTCGGTCCTCCAGTGACGGACAGGTTACGCCTATGCTGCAGCGACGCTTGTTTTTTGTAGCGGCTTCCTCGTCTTCACTGGAGGAACTCCCTATCTCACTATTCGCCCCGCTCTCCGCTTCCCCAGGCCCGCCTGGCTGCTCGCTGTTCGCTTAGCCAGCGAGTCGGTCTACGTAAGCTTGGAACGGTGGAGTATCGGCGTCCATTTCACTCCGCAGTAAGTGGCGTCGCTCCGTCTCTCTCGCTGCACTCGCGCTATCCTCTACTCCGGTCTTACTCTTCTCGCGTCTACTCTTTGTGCCATGCTTCGTAGCCGGAGCGCCCCAGTCACACGGCTTGCATGTGTTGGTGCGGGCGTTAATGTGTTCGGTCGACCGTGAGCCATCTATTTCCTTCTTTTTCTGGCTCGCTGTATTGCATGGTAGCTCGGTTTCTGTCGTCGTTTTCTTTACCGAACTCGCTGTCCTTTTCTTCCTCCCGGGACTCGTATCTTTTCCTCGCGCTTGAGCTCTTGTGGTAATACAAATGCGGCTTAGAGCGTCCGCGTTTGTATTTCTCTTCCCAGCTTTGTATTCCCGTTCTGATAATTTTATTTTCCACCTCATCAGGCGAGAACCCGGGTCGGTTATCCCAAACAGCCAGGTGAGTGGTTGATTGTCGGTGATGACCTTGAACCGGGTTCCGTAAATATACGGTCGGAATTGCGCTATGGCCCACACTATTGCGAGTAACTCTTTCTCCGTTGTCGAGTAATTAATCTCGGCCTTCGAGAGAGTGCAGCTCGCATAGCATATAGGCAAATCTTCGCCGACCGTGCCTTGGGAGAGGATTGCCCCGATTGCCTTATCAGAGGCGTCTGTGGTTACTAAGAATTGCCGGTCGAAGTCGGGGTATTGCAGTACGGGCGCCGTGGTTAATGCCATCTTCAATTCTTCGAACACGGCGTCGCATACTGCAGTCCACTCGAACTTCGTCCCTTTTTTAAATAAGCCGGTTAGCGGTTTTGCTACTTTCGAAAAATCCCGAATTAATTTTCGATAGTAGCCAGCTGATCCGAGGAACGATTGCACCTGTTTCACGGTTGTTGGTGCGGGAAAATCTTTTACGGCGACGCGTTTCTCCGGATCTGCTCTTACTCCCTCTTCCGAAATGATGTGTCCCAAATACTGCGTTTCTTTCCGTAGGAATTGACATTTCCCAGGTTGTACGGACAGCTTGGCCTCGTTTAATCGTTGGAACACTTCCTCCAACCTGTCGTTATGCTCTCGCAGCGTTTTACCGTAGACGACTATATCGTCGAGGTATACGTAAATTTACTCCTTGTATGCCGGCCAGTACGGAGTTCATTAATCTCTGAAACGTGGGAGGAGCGTTTTTTAATCCGCAAGGCATTCGGTTGTATTCGAAATGTCCTTGAGGGGTCGAAAATGCTGTTTTTTCCTTGTCTTCTTCCGCCATCGGGATTTGATGAAATCCAGATGCGAGGTCGAGAGTTGAAAAATATTGGGCTTTTCCCAGCCGGTCCAATATCTTGGTTATGTTGGGCAGTGGGTAGGAGTCCCCTATGGTGGCTTCGTTTAATTTCCGGAAGTCCACCACCACTCGAAGTTGTTTTCCTCCCGCTGCGTCGGGTTTTTTAGCTACTACCAAGAGAGGTGCGTTCCATTGGCTCCTGCTTGGCCGAATTATCCCATCTGCGAGCATTTCGCTAGTTTGCCGTTCCACTTTCTATTTGTGCATTTCTGGTAGTTTGTAAGGGCGTATTTTTGTGGGTTTTACGCCATCCTTTGATGTATGTAATGTTTCACCATGTGTGTACACGGTAATTTATCTCCCTTTAAATGGAAAATCGTTTCGTATTTCCTTATCAGCGGTAAAAGGGATTTTCTTTCCTCGTCATTTAGGTGAGTCATGGCGAGTTCTCGTTCTAAACGCTAGAGTCGCAAGGCCCCCCTTTCTTCCCTGACGGCGCTTACTTGTAATGCCCTCGAGTTGGTCTTGAGCTCGGCCACTATCTCGACTGGCTCAAGTATCACCGTCGGGCGATTGACCACGACCACGCTCTCAGTAGTGTTCATGAGGCTCACCGCACAGCTATTGCCTCGTGACGGCGTGTAGCACGCGCCGATTGTCACACCTCCCTCTATCTCTGTCCTTAGAAGAATTCCTGGTATGCCGCTGCACGTTGCTACGTAAGCTATAGTTTCAGAGCGTGGTGCGAGAGCGATCTTCTGACTTCCATCCAGTAACGGCATTCTGTGCCTGTAGAGTCGGAGCACTTCCTCTCCCCTCAATATATCTACGTAGTGCATTTTCATAAATTTCATGCCCAGTAGTCCCTCAACGGCTATCGGCACGTCATCTTTTATAACGTAGAACCAATGCATTATTGTTTTTTTTTTATGTCTTTAAGGTTATCTCCGCCTTACAGACGGGAGAAAATTTGCTACCCTCCGCGCCGTAAAAGTACTGTATCGCTGTCTTCGATCGGCGTGTCTGCTTTTAATTTGCTGTATTTCATTAGGCTGCACTGAGCTCCGGTGTCGGCCTTAAGTGTGAGTATTCCTCGCGTTGCGGTAGGGCTCGCGATATCAAAATTGCTGGCCGTTGAGCTCTTCGATGGCACGGTAACTTCAAGGACATGCATCTCTCTATTCCCTTGTGTCTGTCGGCCGGTGATCGTAACTTCGGGGTCAATGGTGTCCAGCGTACGCGTAGTAGTAAGCGTACCACTACGCTCAGCTGCCACTCCGTACATTTTTTGTTTATCCCGCTCTCCCTCTACGGCCCCTTTCGTCGGTCTACTCACGGTGACCGTATGTATGTTTATCGTTCCTAGCGTACGGGTGGCCTTGGTAGAGGTGTTGGTTTGCACTGCGGTGCAGGATTTCAGAGCCTTATCGTGACTCGGCGGCTTGTCTCCACTTCTCCTTTGTTGTGGTGCAGATCCTTGACCTACTTCTTTCTTCTTTAATCTCTTCCTGCATTAGTGCCACGAGTGCCCTTTAAACTTGCAGTAGGTGCATATTATTTCCAGCTGATTGATACCTCTCGGATGGCTGGGAGCAGGCAGGCTCAATCGGCCTGATCGGCGGTTGCAATCTCGCGCCATTTGTCCGCTGTTTCCATAATTATAACAAGTTTTTTCACCGGGCTGAGCGGGCAGCTATCTTCTCTGACTTCCTTGGGTTTTCTTTGCTGCTCCATCCGGATGCGTCTTGTTACTAATTTCCACAGCCGCATTTATTGCTTCATGCAGGGTAGTGCAGTTCAGCGCTCGCACCAGAATTTGCACTTGGTCGTGCAATCCACCCACAAAAACTATTAGAGCAGATTTCCGTATTATCCATTCCACAAACCGGGCGTGTTCATCGCTGCTGACCTCCTCGCAAATTTTCCCCACCACTTCCGTGGTGATTTTTTCCACTCGGGTCGCGTACGCGGTAACATCCTCGTTTAGTCCTTGTCTCGTGGAATGGAATTACATTTGCATGGCTGACAGAGATCTTTGGCGTCCGAAACGAGATTCAAGTTCCGCTTTTAATTTCTACAGAGTGTGAATGTCCTGGAACCTGAGCTCCTCGGCTGCTCTTCCTTCAATTCTGCCACTAAGTATTAAGGCGAGTAGAGTACCATAGTCCTCCGCCTTTATTCATGAGAATACCGTGTCGCACGAGCGTAGGGATGCGCCGAGTTTTCCCGGATCGCTTCCGTCGAAATACCTGATAAATTGGATTCCCAGGCTAAGCTCGAGCGGTTTTGAATCTTGACCGCCGTCATAGGAGGGTCTACCGCCCTGAGGGTCACCTGGGAGCTCTCTTCTAATTTCCTCTAAGATCTTCTGGGGGTCCTACTCCCAGACTTCTTCTCGGCAGTACTGGTGGTCGTTTTGGCGGCTCCTCTGGGGGACCTCCAGGCGGATCACCTGACACTCTTCTTGGCGAAGGTGTCGGGGGTCTGGCTGGACTTTCTTTGCTTTGTCGTTTCTTTTCCCGGGTAACCACTTTCGTGAGTTCCTCGAACTGCGTCTTTAGAGTGCTAATGAGCTTCAATTGAGCCTCTAACTGGACAGCTTGGTCGTGCACGGTTTGTGCCAGATCTTCAGGTGTATCTTGCACATGCTTCGATGATGTGGTGTTATTTCCACGGTGGGGTGTTTCTAGACGACCTTGAGCACTGTTCCGAGAGGCAGCATTCCATGGCGGTGCTGCTGGTAACTTGTAGAGCTCCTCTTCCATTCGGTCGTCCCTCTGCGTCGTTCCCCTAGCGGTGCTTTTAGGGATTGCTCCTCTGCTATTACCTGGATTCTTGGATTTGGCCCTTTCTAGGGCTCCCCTTTGTCCTTCCAGACCGGTGTCTCGGAGCATTTTTTCCAGTTCGGCGTCTATATCTGTTGTGGCGATGGCCTTTGCGCCCTCGCCCTTGGATTCCTCTTCTTGGTCCATGTACGTGGCTTCACCGAACGAGGTTCCTCTTCTCACCTTGATACCGAACTCCCTTACTAAACTTTCTGCTATGCGGGTCAATTCCGTGCCGGGGGTTCCGCCGGTCGGCGAAATCTTCCTAAGGGCGCGTTGCGTCCTCACGGTGATGTCGCCTACCGCTTCTTCTAAGCCAGTGGAGATATCTACGCCGTCGGCTTGTATTGTTGTGTCCACGGAGCTCGCTCTCCGCCGCTGTCGATATTGGTCTTCTCGCGGCATGTGATGCGATGACTCAGCAACGGTTAAATTTAATTTTATCGCGAATAGGGTAGTTTTTCATTTTTGTTATTTTCCCTTTTCCGAAAGGGGTTTTAATTATATATAGATAAAATTCTTTTAGTTATGATGGACAGTGGTTGGTGTTAGCCTGGCCTCCTGCCTTCCGTGAATTAATACCGCAAATTCTTGCAAGTTGCTACAAACTTGCAACGAATTCCGGTAAGGGTATCGATTTTTTTTAACGAGAGATCTGGGCTCGCGGGCTCAGTCCCACGGATTTAATGCCTTAATCTCTACAAATTGTTTAACCCGTTTTTCTGGCTCGGACTAAGAGACTCATGCAGAAATAAAAAATTTTTTGGCAACCGCCACTTACAGTTTTCAGATCCCTTCCATGGCGCAGCTGGACTTCGAATTTGTCGTCTCCGTTGTCGTGATGACCTTGACGTTGTTCCCCGATTGCGGTGTCGTGTTGACCTTGCTGGTCAATGAGTACGCCCTTCCCGGCGTAGTCGATCCTTTGGTTGGACCTTTGTCCCCCAGTTGGCTGGACGTCCGTCCTTCGGTTAACTGGACGTTCGTCCTTCGGTTGGCTCCTCGTCAGTGGTACCTGACTGATGTCTTCTTTAACGATTCACGACTGCGTGTGAATCGCACCAAGTCGTTTACCCCAACGATTTGGAGTCGGGTTTGACTCTTGGTTTTTTCTTGTATACCTCACTTTTCGGGGTTCGCTTACGGTGCATCCCACCGCTGCCACCAAAATGTTGTGCCCGAAATTGAGACGAGTGATCAAATCGTCTTGTTTCCGGCTGTTTTATAAATAGTATTTGGGATCGGACCGATTAAAGAACTAGAGTTCACGCGATTCCCGAAAGTAATACAAGGTTTTATTGGTTAAAATTTTATACAATTAGTATTCTATAGTCGTAATTCGGCTAATTACGATTGCAACGAGTCCAACCGATCGTTACTCCAATTTTCTAAAAACTGACTAAATCGAGAGCCGATTTAGTCCGTTCGACCCGCAACGGCTGGGTCGCATAATTGAATGCCGATTCAGCTTCCAGTGCATTGACACCTTGCGTGCTCGAAGCAGATGGCGAAAATGATTACTGTTGGAATTATTTTCGCAACGGCAATGAATTCCAACGATTTATTAATTTAAATTTTAATACGAAAAATCTGGTATACTCCACTAGTGTAACGAAACAAAACATATGGTTAACACGTTCCCAGCCGCGTGGGGCATATGCGCCCCACGCTGAACTTTCCTTTCAAGCCTTTTGGTATTGTCATTGTAAAATGAAGAATTTTAAAAAAATACTTTATGCAGTCATTTATGGGCATCTTAATACTACGGCTGATGCCGTCATTTTATCATGGGGCGTATACGCCCCACGCGGCGTTATGGGCAATTTTTTTTCTCCGTTACTTGTTTTCGGCATTCCTCGCATTTCGATCAGTCATTTATTCGCGTGTCGTTGATACAATACTTACTGCTTCAATGAAGCTGGGATTGATTTATAGTTCAGTGTGTTAAACGAAGGAAATACGGTACGTACATATTATTTAAGTGTTATAAATTCGGATATTTTGCATTTAAAAATGGTTGCAATTTTTTCCGCCTTTTCCTCTTCAGACCTTTTCCAATTTTTACTATAATTACTCCTTATAAGCAGATATGGCATAACACAGCAACAGTTTTTCTAGTGATAATTCTGACGTTCCATTCGCAGAAATTCTACCAAAACGCCGTAGGATTGCACGAGGAAACGTTTCTGAAGATTCTTCAGACAGCTCAGAGGAAATCATACCTTTTCATCGCCTTCCCACGCGCGGCACTCGCATTTTATCTAGTAGTGAAGACGAAGATACTGAGCCTTCTATAAACAATATAACTACTTCGCATATAGATTGGGCTGATCCCATCGGAAACCATCCGCGCCTTTCGTTGGTACACCAGGTTTCAAAATATTTAATCAAATTTATGAAAATCCGGCAGATATTTATTTTTTGTTTATGAGTGATGAATTCTTCGATCTTGTCGTTACAGAAACGAATCGGTATGCGCAATAATGTCTATCTAAACAAAAATTATCTCGATTAGATGAATGGATAGCAACAGACAAAAACGAGATAAAAAAATTGTATTTAAACTGTGCCTAAACACAGCTGTCATGAATTCATGGATTATATATAACAGTCTTACAAACCGAAAAATAACAAGCATCGAATTCCGAAAAAAATTAGCAATGAATCTGATGTCGTGTAATAATAATAATGATTCTGCACGAATTGGACAAAGAAGAAATCGACACGAAATTAAAAAAAACGAAGGCCACTTTAATTCGATAAAAAGCTGTAAATTTGTTACGAAAGAAATGTTAAAAATTTGGGTTCCCAATCGGCAAGAAACTGTACTGTAAAAGTTGCAACATTCTGCGATAGTTGTGTGGATAAACCACACTTATGTTTGCCATGTTTTAACAAAGTTCATCGTAACATCCCTTCGTAATTGCATACAAACTTGAATTTAATGAAAATATTGTATTTTAAACTGATATAGGCATGATAAAAACCTTATATGTGAGGATGCAACTTGCTTGGCATAGTAATGTTCAGCCAGGTATTTGTTAAATTAATTCCTAGAAAAATAAATTTATTGGTTTGTTGTGTTATGCATGTTAAACTATACAACCTTTCCTTGATAATTATCATTTTTGCGCAATTTTAATTATTGTAAGGCATACGCCAGAAACAAAATAATACAAATGAAAAGCGTGAGGCGCATACGCCCCACGCGGCCTGAACGGTAAGTCTTCAAAAAACGGTCTGGCAGGGAACGTGTTAAGCAGTAATCATCACGGTATAGAGTGGTCCGACGGGGAAACAACTCTACGTGCTGTTGAGAGCGATTTGAAGAGAATGGCCATGCAGGTCGATCGTATATTTACCAGAGGAACTGATAAAGCGAATTATTTAACACAGCTAACCGGGTGTTTCGTTATAAATTTATAACGAAACGAAGAATACGCAACGGACCCATCATTCCGTAATTTACCATCGTGCAACACTCTCTGTGTCTATCATAGTGTATTTTGTAAAAATAGCTCGTATAGATGTGCTCTAAATAATGCTGCAAAAATAAAGAAGTGGCATTGCCATAGTGACCGTATCAACTCTCTGTGGGAGGTCGTACGTCGGTCTAGGCTCACGCAAAGAACTCGGTGTATCTCATGAACAGTCTCCAAATATTGCAGGCGCTTCAGAGTATAAAGAACCATACTATCGGTGTGTGCCCTACCGATCGCATCCCGAGAGTGTGGACGAAACCAATTGCAATTGTCGTTAACACAGATGGGCACAAACAGCTGGGAACGCACTGGGTCGCCATGGACGTCGATCGAGGTGGAAACGGATGGTATTTCGATAGCTACGGATTACCACCCGTCATCCCTCAGCATCTCGAACGACTCCGGCGAAACTGCAAGCTCTTTCGCTACAGCACTTCTCAACTACAGAGTCCTGAATCAGAATTTTGCGGTCATTATTGCGTTATGTTTCTTCATTTTATGTCTACAGGGCTTGGAATTCATCGGTTTAGAAGTGTATTTTCAAGTAATTTGTCAAGCAATGATAAAATAATAGGAGAATACTATAAAGCGTATTCCTGCAAGTATGAGCAGACTAAGTATCAGAATAAACAATTTAACGTTTGTGTGCAAAGATGCTGCTCATGGTCTCGTTAATTGCGTGATAATTACAAAATGAAGAAAAACTCATAATTAAACAAAGGCGAAGAAACGCAGGGGCGCCCTTCAACAGAGGTGTCAGTGACAATGCGCTCGTCGACCCGCAGCTGCAAGAATATTGTGTTACATGCGCACGAATGTTTAAGACAATCCGATGATTCAGCTAACGCTGCAGTAAATTGATAATGTTCAGAGTGGGGGTGGTATACACTGGTGATGATGAGTAATTTTGAAATCGAGCGACGAAGATTCATTCGCAGTCGAGCCGTCTTCCATACTTCTCCTTTGAATGTGTATACGCAAAAAACGTCTTATTCTAAAGTCTCTAATAGAAAAACTCTTGCAAGATGCAATCAAAGTTTTGATTCAGACAAGAATATACTTACATACTTTAACGCGTAAAATCAAAGTGCTCAAACTACAAGATGGATTTATCAGTGATCAACAGAGTGGGTAAACCCGAGGCATATTTGCCGTTGAAACAATTGTCGGAGCTGACAATTGACATCGATTATATCGTCACGGGTATGAGAGTAGCTCAAACCAAGTGGGGTGCACGTATTGCCGTGGATCTTCAGAACGAATTGACGTGTTTTCTACCGTCGAGATTTGTGGAGGGCTTTGCGAGGAATGATGAGCTCTTCCAACAAATGATCGTCTGCGCGGGTGAAAAATAATTACTCATGGTTTACTATGGTTCCAAGTACAATCATTCGGAGTTCAAGGAAGCCCCTGTATGAGCACTTCTCAGGTAATTATAAACACCAGATTTCTACGGATATTTATGATAACCGCCGATCCATGATACTGTGTTTGCTACTGTCTACTCGATTTTTAATCTAGACGAGCCACGGAGTGTTCCAACCAATTCAACCTATTAACACCGGGAGCGTGATGAAGCCCTAGACCCCATTTATGTATATCTGCGGTCCATTGAGGTTCACCAGCAGCAGCATCATACCATAGTATTACAAATATATCTGAACCAATGTAAATAAATATGTAAAAATATTTCCAATAAATGTAAAAACGGTGGTGCGCTATGACGACACGCTGCTCCTACAGACCCCCACTTCAACCACCTCCACTTTTTAGAAAAACTTTTTTCTAAAAAGTGGGGGTAAGAGTGGGCATTACCTCCACTCCTATTCCCACCTCTCGGATAAGAGTAAGGGTCGCCATAGCGCACCGCCTACTACTTATTTGGTTCAAGAAAGAAGATTGCCCCTTACTGTACTTCTATAACGCAGATTCTTTCTAGTTCTACCAGCCAGGTACCGAAGATGGGCGCCAACACAGCATAAAGAAGCACCAAGGTACAAGGGCCACCGGACACTTCCGAATCGTCACGATCCTTGACCGAATAAAGACAGGTGCTACTTGGTCGACTACAAAAAAAGACGCTGACGACTACATGTAAAGATGTGACACTTGTCAAAAAATTAAGCTTGTCCGTCTATGTCCACAAGTAAAATCTGTTATTACCGATACGTTGGAACGAACCAATGATAAAATTGCATTAAACCTTGTCGGATCTATCGCCGAACCAACAAGTATATGATGTCAGTACAGCTTATGAATTTTATTGCGTTAATTCCCCTGAAGACTCAAAAAAGACAACCCACCGGGAGTGCACTGGTTGAACACTTTATCTATATTCAAGGGGCAATTTTATTAGCGAAACGTTTCGATATCTGGGAAAACTGTTCAGAATTTTATATATGACAATAACAATGTTCCGTTCTTAAAGCATTGAGAGCCTTAAACGCGCCCATGGACCAATTAAAGAACAAATCAAAGGTCTCATCCGCAGTCATCGTGAAGACTGGGATAAGAAGCTGAAATTCGTCTCAATGACCTACTACACAGTGAAGCAAGAAAGTATCGGACTCACATCTTTCGAGATGCAGATCAGACGTAAGTAGAACATCACACATGGTATCCATATCCATCGAATTAATGCCATCATCGATGAATACTTCAACGTACTCCATGCGGACAACGAAATAATTTTGACGAAGAGTCGCGACCACCTGGTCGCCGTTAAAGACAGCTTCAAGGCTGAACAGGACGTCAGCATTCATCGACCTGCTCCAACTTCAACAAAGGTGATGGAGACCTTGTTCCTCAAATACTCCGCTTGCTGCGAAGTGGGAAGTCGTCGAAAGAACATCCATGTTACAAGTGAGATACTTCTTAGAAATAGAAAACCATTAATGATAGGCATCGACCGTTGTAAGAATGGTATAGGTAAAGTAGGCATCGACAATTACGGTCAGTATTAGTAGATGGAATTTTAGCGAAAACATCTCTGGTCGGAGACTTACGATCGCTCATTATATTTATTAGTAGATGGAATTTCTGCGAAACATATCTCGGGTCGGAGACTTATGATCGCTCATTATATATCGATTGTGGCTCCTTAATAAATTTTTATTAAAATTCATTAATCAGCCACAATCGACGATTTTTTCTAAAACGCGAATGATTGTGAAAAAAATCCTGCCACGACCCGGGTTCGAACCGGGAACCCCAGAATTCTAGCCTGGTGCGTTACCAATTTCGCCACCGTGGCCCTGGCAGAACTGTTCTCACAATCATTTTTTATTTTAAGGTTTAACGTCAGATAATGACATATATAGTGATAGGCATCGACCGTTGTAAGAATGGTATAGGTAAAGTAGGCATCGACAATTACGGTCAGTATTAGTAGATGGAATTTTAGCGAAAACATCTCTGGTCGGAGACTTACGATCGCTCATTATATTTATTAGTAGATGGAATTTCTGCGAAACATATCTCGGGTCGGAGACTTATGATCGCTCATTATATATCGATTGTGGCTGCTTAATAGATTTTTATTAAAATTCATTAATCAGCCACAATCGACGATTAATGAATTTTAATAAAAATTTATTAAGCAGCCACAATCGATATATAATGAGCGATCATAAGTCTCCGACCCGAGATATGTTTCGCAGAAATTCCATCTACTAATAAATATAATGAGCGATCGTAAGTCTCCGACCAGAGATGTTTTCGCTAAAATTCCATCTACTAATACTGACCGTAATTGTCGATGCCTACTTTACCTTTACCATTCTTACAACGGTCGATGCCTATCACTATATATGGCAGCCACAATCGATATATAATGAGCGATCATAAGTCTCCGACCCGAGATATGTTTCGCAGAAATTCCATCTACTAATAAATATAATGAGCGATCGTAAGTCTCCGACCAGAGATGTTTTCGCTAAAATTCCATCTACTAATACTGACCGTAATTGTCGATGCCTACTTTACCTTTACCATTCTTACAACGGTCGATGCCTATCACTATATATGTCATTATCTGACGTTAAACCTTAAAATAAAAAATGATTGTGAGAACAGTTCTGCCAGGGCCACGGTGGCGAAATTGGTAACGCACCAGGCTAGAATTCTGGGGTTCCCGGTTCGAACCCGGGTCGTGGCAGGATTTTTTTCACAATCATTCGCGTTTTAGAAAAAATCGTCGATTGTGGCTGATTAATGAATTTTAATAAAAATTTATTAAGCAGCCACAATCGATATATAATGAGCGATCATAAGTCTCCGACCCGAGATATGTTTCGCAGAAATTCCATCTACTAATAAATATAATGAGCGATCGTAAGTCTCCGACCAGAGATGTTTTCGCTAAAATTCCATCTACTAATACTGACCGTAATTGTCGATGCCTACTTTACCTATAGAAAACCATTAAGCCATGTGAATAAATTCAAGCCTTTTTTTCAAAATTAATTTAGTTTTATGTATAAGGAAAAATGTGGATGTTACTGCTCTTATTCTTGAGAAGCTGTTTAGTTACTGAAGTAGTTCAGGTGGAGCCAATTTCGGGTCTTATTTATTGATTATCTACCATAGAACATGAAAGATCGTTAACTACGTAGACCTCACCTAAATTAACATCCATAGCGACAAAATGTTCAGCATCGCCTGGAAATTATGAATCGTATTTGATTACACAAAAACCGAATCGGCATGTGTAGAATCAGTAACTATAGAAACTTTGCATCAGTTATTACGTAGAATCGATCAGAATAGAGTTCGCCTAATGGGCATAATCAATTACACCCCACATGTTAAGAAAGGAGTTTTTAATTTTATTAGCCAGATTAGCAAAATCTTATGTGGCACGCCAGTAGCTACTGACGTACAATATTATAATTCCGAAATCGATAAGGTACATGATAATAATATCAGACTGGGTGAGCTAATTCATAATCAGACAACTATTTATTGACCGTATACATACCGCTTTGTATAATATCGATGCTCAAGTAACAATTCATACGCGAGTTATAATAATTAGTACACAAGTTACATTCGCAGAAATACTAATTGACTAATACAGCGAAAATTGACACGGTGTGTTAAATGCGATTAACGACGGCAAAAAAAAAATTTTAAACCATTTTGCCTATGTTATTAAAATTCTAATAGTAGTAAATTCTACATACTTATAGAGTAATTTCCATACTCCAACATTAATCGACTGCAACGACCTTCTATTATCTAAACCCATCGGGCTCGATGATTACTGTAAATGATCTAAAGACCTTGTTCATTTCCTCCAACGAAAAAGACCTCGCAGATTGTTAAAGAATCAGGTCCAAATTTCTATGTAACGACAAAACCCGGACTACACTATAAATAACTCTAATAATTGACAAGCCATTAAACTTTAAAGACCAACCCATATTTCCGATTCTCAATATCAAATCTTGTCTATCAATATGGTTGAATCATTATGGATTCAATTGAAAAGTGAAAAATCATGGATTGTAACATCTCCTGTATCAAACGCGCTTCACACGATATGTGACTATCATAGACGCATGCAGACTACATTATCTGGTACCAATAAAGTAACTATTTCCGAAAATTGTATGGGTCAAACTGACAATATAATATCCGACCCCGATTGGATGAAAAGATTGTACAGACTACTGACCTAATAGTAAACATGTATTTGATTACGCCTAATCTAGACAAGGTCCTCAATAATCATTCAGTGACTTTGGAAGACTTAAACAACACTCGGACAATCCATACACCTCGACGTAACAGAACATAAATCCCTTGGTTAGACACTCAACAAAACATCAGATGAAGCTGGAAAAATTGGATAGCATAGACGAAATAATACACTTAGGAAATTGTGTACGACGAACTGGAATACTCAGAATATGCGTGGACCTGTCTCAAAGTTTTAATGTTTGCATGTAAAATAGAACTCTCGACGTGTTTAGGTAATTTAATGTCTACGTTTTTTGCCTATACTTTTTCACCATGCATAAATGTGCACAACACCCTATGTTTGATATTCTCTGAAATTTCTTCTACAGACCCGTTTAATTACCTCATTCTCATAGATACTTGTTCGAGACTGACGAATCCGCCTGCTGCATTTTTCTAGAATTCAGGCACACGTGGCCTGCCTAATCAGAATTTTCCAGACTCATTCCCAAATTTCCTCCCCGCCGACCCCGTTTCCACGGTTTTAGGTTTATAAGCACCCACCGCATTAACTCCCTGTCAGATCGACAACAAAACTCTGCCTGTCTCAATGCAACCGCGATTCCCACTGAATAAATGATATTTGAGTAGTTCTGAAGACGTGCCTGCCCGGTCTCTCCTTCTTAAAACCTCTTTCCGTAGCCGAGTTGGCTGCTTCGACTTCGATAATTATTAAAAATCAACGATTCCGACATCACAGTGATATAATTCATACAATTGTAGCTACTTACCCGTGACTTTGATGTGGTATGGTAATTGAGCTCTCCAGGTATCCTGCATCTTTCCATCAGGTGCGACACAACGATATTCACCAGCATCTTGATAAACGACTCGACTTAGTTCGAGTGTTCCAGTTCCGCTGACAGGAATTAGTTCTGGTCCATGCCCCCAACAACCTCCATCACACTCTAAAGTAACCGCACCACCGATTTGGACCTCCATTTTCCGCGAGTCCATATCCTCACCGTTTAGTGCTTCTGCTTCCATCTCCATGTCTGGGTTATCTACCAGAAATATGATTTCTTTAATCATTAAAGCTAATTTCGACGATGTGTTAAAGTATTTATGGAAATAAAGGAACTGTTTACATATTATTTAAATTTAAAACTATACAACTACTAGCACCAGGCGTTCATACCAACGTAGGATATATTACATCCGAAATAAAATATATACGGCCACCGATTGATATGATATAATATTGATTCCATGGAGCTTCGCTATAAGACCGTTTCGTATAGACATTTAATCGCCGTATCTTTCTTATTAAAGGGTTACACTTAGCGGTCGAAGAAAGGCGTGGTTTTGTGAAATAAACAAGAAATGATTGCAGATTTTGAACGATTTTTTTAAATAATAAAGGGCATATTTTTAATTATGCTTAATATTTTGTTTATTGGAAAAAATTCACAAATGTAGCAGATATAATGTATTTTCTAGACCGCTGTTCAAAAAAGCCCTCCGCGGTGACCACTGTAACGTCCTCACCAATCATCTGAAATAAAAAACTAAATAAATGAAGTTTTTGTATCATATTATCTAATTCTTAATCGAAGCATTTTTGATAAAATATTAATTATTGAAAAATTGATCGGCGATCGAAAGTGTAAGTCAAAATTTCGGTGTAAAAAATCACTTCTTTTTCCTTGATATAAAAAAAGGTGAGCATCGAAAAAAAATCCTTCGATTCGGAATTGCCTTTTTATATGAAAACAAGGATGCAAAGTGGAACCTTGCACATTGCTTCCTCATTAAATTTTGCTCTTTACATAGCAACCTTTACGAGGAAGTATTGTAAATGATTTTGGCTTCCTCATAGAGGAAGCTTTGTGAAGAGCAAGATTTAATGAGGAACCAATGTGCAAGGTTCTACTTTGCATCTTTGTTTCGAATAAATGAATAAATTACCGGCACATCCCATTTTTATTCGGCACAAACTTTTGTTTTACTTTATTAACATTTGCGGAAGTTATAGCGAAAATCACTTTTTTTCAAATATTCAAAATGGTGTAAAATTTGAACGACTTTACTGATTTTTTTCGAAATTCAATACCGAACAGCATTTAACTTTACTTTATCACCACCAAATTTGGTACACAGTAGGGCTGTATGTTCTTTTTCGTTCGTAAAACATTTCAGTTAATTTGCTGAGATTCGACGTGATTTATAGCAAAATATTTATTTTTTACAAAAACTCAAAATTCTATAAAATCCGAACCGCTTTACCGATTGTTTCGAAATTCAATACCGAACAGCATTTAACGTGTCTCTAGTTATGAAGAAGTATTTAGCCATATCGGCGAACTTTTACAAAAGTTAGAGAATATACGACATTTTTCAAACAAATTAAAAATTCTATAAAATCAGTATACATAGATATATTTTCTTCAAAATTACAGCAATTGAAGGAGAGTTACTACTCTACTTGCATGCCAAATTTGAGCTCGATCGATCGTGCTATTCGCGAGTTATCGACAATTGAATTTTCGGTCCCTGGAACACGACACACGCACACACACACACACACACTCAATCAATATAGAAACAAATAGGAGATAGAAAAAAAAAACATATCATTTTCGGGATTAGGTGAGTGGTGGCCTCCAACTGACCGGCGTTCACGCCAAGCGTGCACCGTGTTGCATAGTGTATTTCCAAACTACTTGTATATATTGTGACGTATTTTTCGCGAGCACATTCCATAACGGTATTTTATACGGGAACTGCAACACGATACGGTTACCTTCGACCATCCACCCTCGTTCGCGCATCCGCAAACCCGTTGGGCACCAGCTAATTTTTGTTTTACTGTTATTAATGAACCAGTATGCCCTAGGAATCGAGTTGAGCCGGCTCGATTCCCATAACGATCGAAAGTTCGGAGTAAAACTGACGATCGAGAACAAAACCAAGCAAAACGGTAGTCTAGTTATTATTTGAGGTCGTGTAAATTTAACAAGCGCAAGTGGATGCATTTGTGGGAGCGAATGGTTGCGGAAATGCACGGCTGCTCGGGCTGCTGTGGTATGGTAGAGAACGTCGAGGTATGGCCCAGTAAATAACTTTTTTTTTTGTAACGAGAACTCAAAAAGAGAGAATGCTAATATTATTCAAAATGTTCGGGAGCAATTACAATAAATTTAATTATTGAATTAATGCGCGAGAGCCAGCATGACGCATCGAAAACATGAACGGTAGCGGCGCGTTGCGGCGGGATCTTTAATCGGAAAAATCGATTAAATAATTTATTAAACGGAAACGACTCACCAGAATTATTCCTGATAAATCGCGGAGCGAGAGCTATATTCCAAGAAAGAATATCGAAAGCCTAATGCACTGAACTACATTGAATAATTTTCGAAACCACTGATTTTATTTTACGAATAAAATTCACAGGAAACGAGATCTTGTAGCGTATGCTAGACACTGCGTGCACCAGGCGCGAGAGTCAACAATAGACGCGACGAGATCGGCAGAAAAACCGTTAACACGGGAGCTCGAGTCGGAACTCAGTCACCTCGGCGGTGGCCCGAGCAAGACTAATTATTTCGAGTAATCTTCGACAACTCAACATTATTTTTATTCAATGTCTCCCAAAATCCCCTACCCTAGAGCTACTGCCCTCTCTCTCGAATTATTTCATTATGTGAAATTCGACGTGATTTATAGCAAAAATTAAATTGTTTAGAAAAATTCAAAATTCTATAAAATCCGAATCGCTTCACGCATTTTATCGCAACTCAATACCAAACAGCATTTAACGTCTCTCTAGTTACAAAGAACTATTTCGGCTATATCGGCGAACTTTTACGAAAGTTAGAGAGTATAGGACAAAAAAAAACACACACACACACTCACACGTGGCGGGTCCCGCCAGATTTCCTTTTAAGAGCAAAGATATTTCTTTTCGCTATTTTAAAACTTTGGACTGCGATATCTTGGCCAGGTCACCTCCTAGAGAAAAAATATATCCGCCTTTTCTCTTCTTTTTTTGATTATCTAGTGGCGGGATCAGCCGAATTTTTTCTAAGGGCGAAGAAATTGTTTGTTGCCATTATTCCTTTAAAACATCGGAGAAAATGTCTTTGCTCTTGAAGAAATCCGGCAGAATCGGCCACTAGATAATCGAAACAGAAACAGAAAAGGCAGATTTGATTTTTGTCTGGGAGGTAATCTAGTCAAGATATCGCGGTCCAAAGTTTTTAAATGGCAAAAAAATATATTTCTTTGCCCTTAAAGAAAATCCGGTGGAACCCGCCACTAGATAATCGAAAAAGGAACAGAAAAGGCACACATATTTTTTTCTTTAGGAGGTGATCTGGCCAAGATATCGCGATCCAAAGTTTTTAAATAGCAACAAAAAAATTTCTTCGCCCTTAAAAAAAAACTGGAGGAACCCGCCTCTAGATAATCGTCGGGTACTACAAAAAAGTTCTTCGGCATTTTTGCCTATGATCAATATTCTAGTCAGGAAACGCTGTCAACGACAAAAATCCAAATAACTACCCACAAATAACCGCCACTCGAAAAGTACGAATAACCGCCACCTCAAAATTAGAAACGAAAGAAGATGTCTCCTACAAACTTTTCTCTCCGAGTCAAAATGAAAAAGATGCAGCGTGCCAAAGTTGTCAATTCGCAATGATCGTCTTAATTTCAAACAATTTTTTTTTTTTTCAAAAATATCCGCCATCGGGGAATTTAAAGAGGAACAAAAAGGTGGTAAACATTTTCCTCTCAGAACTAATGTCACGGCGCTACAGCGTGCTAAAGTTTTTTTTTTGAAGATGCAGAAATTTTGATGGTCATGTAAATTCTTGTTTAGTTTTAATTTCATAGTTATTAATATGAGTATTATTATTTTTTTTATCAAATGCGATTTCCTACCTTTTCAATAACACTTATGAAAGTTATATATCTGTATATGTAAATTATGACAGAATGTACTTGACAATATATGCTGCCGATGTTTTCTGGTTATTTCACAACTTTTTCTACAAAATACATCTTATACCATTTATTTCAATTTTTTGATATAGTGTTTTTTGGTTTATATAGAATGACACAACGTAAATGTACTCGGCTCAATTTTCTACCCGTAAGGGTTTTTTTGGGGGATCGTGATTTCCAAAAAATCACGTCACAATATATACAATATAACGATAATGTTTCTTTTGACCACCAGGATTTTGAAGCAAAATACAAATCGCATAAATGTACTTGTTTTAATTTTGTTACCCGTGAGGATTTTTATGGTGGATTTCCCTTCTAAGTTTATTTTTTTTATTTCTTGCAACCGATCAATTCTGAATAAGGAAACTTGCATTTTTGCAATCGGTCCGATTCCATAAATCTAAGCCCCAAAAAGGTTTATATCTTATACCTCAATAGATCACTTGACATCTCGAGCGGCGATGGTGGTTTTTGACAGGTTCAGTAATATACATTTTGTACATCTCTTGAGTATCTCTAACAGTAATTCGTACGGACCCCGAAGCATAATTGTTTTTATTACATCCCCGCAGAATTAGACATTTATTTGTAATATATCTACGATGAATAGTGTACAGGACGAAGTTGTATATTAACTAAGGTTGGTGAAAAACTTTTTGCAGCATTTCTATTTACACAGCATTATTTGCTACCGCGTGATCGATAACATAAGCGGGTATGCAAATTTATCTTTTCCGGTTATTTTTTTAAACAAAGAGCGAGGAGGTTACACTGCGTCCCGGAAAATTGTGCAACTCATTGTTCTTGTCTTTTATCCGAAACATCAACCGTGTAAGAGGAATTTCTGTCCGAACAATTTAGCTGAATTCCCATATTTGCCGCAAACACAGAGAAATCGATGGTATGTTGCTTAATATAACATAATTAACTTTTTTTTATCTGAAAAAATTACGAAAATAAACATTTGTATAAAGTTCATCGCCGGATCGGGCGAGCACGCCGAAGACGGGCAAGATCAAGAGTCGCGATAGCGACTCGAAGCCAAGTTTAAAAAAAATTAATGTTGCCTACACACCCCCTTGCTTCCACATACCCATTTCTGTCTGACCTGTCCGATTTACTGGGCTCTACTCCTGACGTCACGAGCGCTACTGCTACTCTATTTATCCCGAAGGTGGCCACTCGCCGGCCGTTTTTAAATTGTCAATAGAGATTTCTCTAAACACAGATCGGAAGCAAAAAATCTGTCAGGTTCAATATTTGTTATTTATTTTTCTCTTTTAAATGAACTATCCGACAAGGAAATCCGTCGCTTTAGTGCTGATATTTCGATTTTTCGTAATTTCGAGTCGACGAAAAATCTTGCGTGTCGCGAACTCATACAACCTTAGATGTCTCCTCGCACGTACGTGGCTAGGTATTTGACCATACTTCGCAAACGAAAAATGTATCACAGCCAATGTTTTTTATTATTTTTTTCCTTTCCAATGAGTGCTGTCGCTTAAAAATCTGTCGTTTTAATGCTAATATATCTGATCTTCCTGATTTCGCCATATCACACAACTTTAAATGTCCCTTTCACGTATACAAAATGACGTAGCGTGTGACGTCACGCACATAACAAATTTTTCAAATAGTAGATATGCTGTGCCCACACGTCGCAAACAAAAAATGTGAGGTGGCTAATATTTTTTATTTATTTTTTCATTCCAATGAGTGCTCTCGTTAAAAAATCTGTCGTTTTAATGCTGATATCGTCGTCTATGCGTGGGGTATATCAGCTGATACCAGCTGTCACTCTGTTCAGTATCAAAAAAATATCAAAAAAGTATTAAAAGACAATTAAATTAATTTCATGGGTATTAATACTTTTGAAATACTTTTTTGATACTGAATACCTGTGAGATTCATTTAATACTTTTTAAATACTTTTTTAATCCTCAAACCGAATATTAACGGAAACTTAAACGGTCCAGAACGACTTTCATGTTCGACCCTCAAGAATTTTTCTAAATACTTTTTTTTTTTGCGCGGGACTTCACACAGTGCATAATATCGCTCGTTAGTTCATTTATAAATTAGGGTGTGCCAGTGATTTAAATTACGGTTTCCATAGTCATTATTGTGCATACTCGATGTCAGTGTGCAATAAATCATTATTTTTGCTCGATGATCGAAGAGAAATAATTTTATTTGTTGAATGGCGTATTTATCAATCTTCCAGGACGCTTCATAAAGTACCGAACAACAGAGGGTGTAATTGCTCAAAAGTTTCTATATTAATTTCGGTTTCATTTAATGTTGTCGTTTGTTTAAAAAATTAGACGCAGCATCACATGAAATTTTTATTGCAGCCTACGTTCCATGTATACATGTAGTAAAGCTTTACTTTATTTAACTTTATTTTATTTACTGTTTATTACAAATTAAATTTACAGTCTGCTTTGATTTTTCATATCGGTCTGACTTTCAAAAAGAGATCATATCCCCCCAAAAATGTTTTTCAAAAACAAAAATTACACGCCAAGTAAAAAAGGAATAGAGCTATTCCCCAGAAAAAAAAGAAATTAGGAATTATATGTATTATAAGTGTGGGGTTCAGCTATTTATAAATATTAATGACACGCATTCATGAAAAGTGTGACTATTTATGCCAGGACGCCACATAAAGTAGATTGTTCAAGATGGTGTCTCGGAAATTCTGTGTACTGGCACGAATCTCTGTTGGTATTGCAATCTGTAACCTTATCAGAAATGCAAGGACTACTATGTCCTGTACTATCGATATGTTGACTTGACAACCGATCGGTTTTTGTTCATATTAACTACTGATTTGTTCTGGTTCTTGTCAAACCGTCAAGCTGTGCGGTTCTATTAATAAAGCTTATTAATTAACTATCGATTATCTCTTATTTTACTTTATCTAAAGCGTCTAAATCCAACAATCTCCTTCTTTTTACTTTATTTACACTCTTGTAATCTGAACGCATTCAAGAAGTTATACTTGTGCCGACATGCTTCAATGCAATCATTTTGGGATCGTCAGGATTATTTGAATTTATCAGTTAAAAGTTACACTGTTTTTCGACTAAATATACCGAACATGGAAAAAATTCTGTAGATACATTGATCAGTGATGATTATCATTCCAATGAAATGTATTGTCAATAATTTCTTAATTAGTTAAGGCACGCCAAGTTTTTTGAAGAGAGTTTTACTTGGCTAATACATTGGATTTCTAATATTTTTTTGCAGGGTAATAGTTCTATTCCTTCTTTACTTGGCGTCTAATTTTTATTTTTAAAAAACATTTTTGGGGGGATTTAGATTATGTCGAGTTTTCCGCCTCGAAAAGGTCACGATGTAGTACTGCCAGAGGTAGGCTAGATGTTATCACGCTATCATACCACATAAAATCTATAGTTCAGAAGAGAAAACATATTAGTAATTACCACTCTGACTACAAGAATAATTAGAAACTTTATTTTCAATGCAAATCGTTATGAGAATATAACAGATATATTTCACCGCAGTTGTGGCGGTCGAGCGTTCGAGAAAGACTAGTATTCTCTAGAGATTTTAGCGTGCTCTCGAGATTTCGCGCGATTGACGTGCCTCTTCCCGATTCGGCCACGAAGCGAGGCATAGGGCTGCCATAGCTCCAATCCAAAATTCTTCCGTAGTTCCCTGTCTCACTCAAAATGTTCTTCATATCGTTAATCGCTTGGTTATTCTACGGCTCCGGACCAAGTGAACACCTGCCAAGTCTACACGAAGACAAGTCTACACAAAAAGTGTACACCGATTGACTAAACACACGAGCCCACTCAAAATAATTCAGCACCGAAATGTGTACACCTCGAAACTGTACTGAACAGCGAGCCCACTCAAGAGGTGTATCCCGGACGATTGTGAATCGCAAGCAGCTCTACTCAAAGTTACGTTACACCAAAATCTGCACACTGTAAAACTATAAAAAGCGTGCACTGTCTATTTCGTCACAATAAAATGTCGATTCTAAAAACTCGACACGACAAAATCCCGACACCAAAATCTCTATACGATGAAATTTCGACACCGACAACTCGACATCAAAAAATCAGCACAGAAAACTTTTGACACAAAAAGAAATTAGCACTGAATATCCCAGTTTTTTTACTGTGAGGATTTTCTTTTGGAATCCGGAAAGAATACCAGCGCCAAATTAATCCCTGCTGAAATCACACCCACCAATTTTTTAGCATCAAGTCCCGAAAAATAAATAAGCTGAGTACATTGGCATATTGCTTCCTTACTTCCTTTTGTCGCAGTGTATCCTGCTCTGTTTGTAGAAAAGTACGTTTTGGCTTTCTCAAGAAGCTTTGGTTTGTGATTTGCTACTTTAATTGTTAGTTCATTAAGTTATTTCTATCGATCAAGGTTGAAGATTTACACAAGAATTAAAATAAAGTTATATTTGTTTCAAATTTCAGTCCAATTTTTAGAAAAATGTGGGTGCCGAGTCAATACATTTTTTTAACATTCAAAACAGAGTGGAAATAGAATGGCTCAATAGTAATTTTGTTAAAATTGTCTACATGGACACGCACACGCACACACGTGAACAATTATTTGAATTAATTGATTAATTATTTTGTTCTGGAGTTTGAGTGAATTATAGTATTGATAAATATTATTGTGATTTCATATGAACAAATAAAGTATTATCTACAGTCTACATATATCTAGAGGCTGGAAATATATCTTCGTTTGCTTCTTTATAGATGAATGTTTGATTTATGGAATAAAAAATTCGCGCCTTTCATGTTAGGATACTTTAAATAGTTCAAACATTGAGAAAAGTAATTTATAAAAAAAAGGTCCGACTTTCTGTGTAGCGTGTGTGTGTGGCAGACTTCCGGAACTCAAAACCACTTTATCTCGAAAATAGCTCTAACAATCGAGCTGAAATGTGGTACGCTTGTAGAGAACTAATGGCCCTTTCTTTGAAAATATTTACAGTGTAAAAGAAATTTCGATTAGATGAGTGTAAGTTTTCCGAAAAATGTCTGTTTCTTCTCTAGTTTCCGCAATTTTTTAGCTAATGTGCTAGATATTTTTTGACAAATATAGGAATGAATAATAAAGGTCTCTACTGAATTTAAGCGAGATCCATAGAGCAGTTTAGATTTTATGGAATTAAAAATTTTCTTAAAATTGTGATAGATATTGAGATATTTTTGACCGTTTAGAAAATAATTTCAATTCGGACATGAAAAATAGATGCAAGACAAAACGTTGCGCATTGCGTTCTCATCATATTTCGCTTCCTACAAAACATCCTCTATAAGGATGCGAAAATCGATAAACACAGTTCCTCATAGCTTTGTAATATACGACATGTAATTCAGAAGCTATGTTCAAGGTTCTATTTTGCATCATTTTTATTATTCGATGGTCACCTTGAACCGCTCGGTTTCCAAAATCTGTGAAATGAGTTGTTTGAACGGAAGCTGCAACTACCGGTTCAATTGTTCTCGAATCGCGGCGAATTTGACGTGACGTGTCCGACCTTGAGGTAAAGGGAAATTCTTTGTTATTGTTTACATTCCATAAATACGGTTGGTGAATGGATTGGCGGAACAATCATCCACACCAACACGCATCAAGAGAATGTGAATTTTTTATTTGATACCAGAACTTATTTTCGTCGCATTTTACAAGTAAAATAGAAGAAATTGACATGAATGATGATGTATTTGAAAACAACTCATCATCAAGGCGGACAAGTTTCATTGGGGTGAATAATGCGATTGCCATTTGAAAAAAAAGCTTTTTGTGCTTACAGCTTGCAAGCATGGCCTTGAAAGCACAAAAAAATGCATGCATCAAATGTCCCCCTCGAAACCCTACAACTTAGGTCTCTAAAAATTTCCTGTCACTTGGCCCCCTCAGGAGATATTTAGGTGGATTGTTTCAAATAGGACACTCTGTATACAGAAATTCATACATTGATATGAAGGGGGTAGTTTACCCTCTTAAACATGGTTTCCCTCAAAAATGCAAAAAAACGTAAACTTTAATTTTACTAGTCCTCTCAAATGATACTAGTTTCATGAAATTCCATCGGTAAGTATTTAAATAGGGTGAAATAAAGATAATTTAGGGATAGTTCACCCCCACAAGGGAGAATTTTTTTTTCAGTTGAACTTTTCATTACTCGAGATGAGAAACATTTTAGTTTTTGTTTCATTGAAATCGGTCGATCCCTTCTAGGTGAAACTGTATTATCACCTCTCTAAATGCCGAACTTTGGGGGTTGATTTCACCCACTAAAACCGTTTTTCCGCAGATGAAAAAAAATGTGTCTCGTAGTTTTTCAAGGGCTACAACATTGTTGAGTCTCATTGAAATCGGAGAGGGACACTTAAGTGACGTTTCTTATGAGGAGGAACTTATGCATCAGGACCCCATTAATCACACCGCAGAAGGAGAAGATGATGAAAAAGCACGAATAAGACAGATCAATGACCAAAGAAGCAGTCCTTATTCACCCTGTGGAGACACTTATTCATCATGAGTCTCAGTAGTGGTGTCAAGCGTTCCGGAACCCTCGCTAGTATTTAGCAACAACCCTGATATCCTTGCTCTACACAAGAGCAATAGGGGTATTGATAATGATGATGAGGCAGTAGCAGGACCATCACAACAACAGTCGACCGATCGTGAAGACACTATATCAGTGAGTGATTTAGTCGATATCAATGCTGATCCGTTTCCTGAAAATCAGCTAGGTCTATATTCTGATTGGGATGGAAATCCGGTGCAATAGGAAAGAAGACCTATCAATAGATTGGATGAATGGTTCCAGCATCCCTTGGAATCAGACTCAGGTATTTATTATATATCAATTAATACAATGAAACTAAATCAGAAGCGTAGCTTAATAGATCTGTTTATTCATGTTAGGTTATTCATCAAGACATCAACTCATTCACGAGGTGCTTTTAATAATACTCTGTCACTTATATTTTACGATGATTCGGTAAAACAAAGTCAAAACAACTTATGATCTTCTCATGCTTCAGACATGCAAATGGGCTCTGGTCGACCACGGATCAACCCACGAAAAGAAGTGTTTGATGATATAGAGCCGCCCGGTGGCAGAGTCACTATGATACAAAATACGCAACATTATTTCAAGCGTTTCAAGCTGCGTGGACGTGAGACGACTCTACGTATTATATCACCTCCTTTAGGACACACCGTCATGGCATGACTCGAAGGAGCCTTTCGCGACTTATTAACTTACATCACTAGCTCCTGTGAGGGTGGCGATTATGCTGGTATTTCGTTCACGGCAAGTAGTCTAGCGCGCGGCCCTGTATGGCTTTCATTTCGGCCCGTTCGCGATTACACTTTAGAAGATGTATGGTGTGACGTGATTTTTTACAAAATGACGATCACAAGGTCTAATGTTACCGAGTTAGCTATGCCTTGCGATTTCGACGTTCCTCTCCTCGAATCT